>OZ020268.1:26312893-26732893 GCA_963971225.1 Melieria omissa
AATATGAGAGCAGCAATGGTGCCAAATTTATGACAGCACAACGTGTTGACAGATTGCAACGAAATGCTGCCGAACGAGACAAGACGCCACAAAACCATACAGCAACAAATTGATGAAAATGTTTATGTGAGTGAAGTGAAATGTTCGTGAACCACATTCAACAACTGGGTGGCACTTGACGTCGACTGTATCAATTTACCGCAACGTCAGGTTCTATGCTGCGCTGCGCACTGGTCGGTTTCCGTTGGCTGCACGTTGGACAAGTTAACACACATGGCAGAGTTGCGCAAAAACCGTCAACAGCAGGCTGACAAAACGGCAGAGCAACACTGGCCAGAAATGAGTCTATGGCGCGCGCAGCGTGTGTGCGACAATGCGCTGACCTCGTTTCCGCATTAACTGGCACAAGTTCTGTGTCTTCCTTTTCATTGACCAATTTTAGATGCGGCTGTCGTTGTGTGCGTACCAGAGTTTCCACCTATTAACGACACTAACAATAACAGCACAACTTGTGAATGGACAATTGCAATGATTTGGGCTTTGTGCACGCTACAGTGGGTGCAGTTGACGTTGCGTTGATTGGCGTTGCCAGATGTTCCGTTTTTAATGGAATGCAATAATTTTTATAAATTCTATTTTTTCTAAATTCATGCATTCTTATTTTTTTTGAGAATTGATATGCAAGATATAAAAACAACTTCGAATATACAACAACAACAAAAAACAGATAATAAAATTTTAAAAATATATATTAAAAAATAAAATATTCCACGAAAAAATTATATCTAATTTTTTTTTTTAAGGAATCTAAAATTTTATGTCAAATCGAAACGATGAGCTTTCAACTATAAACATCGGTGACAAAGCAAACATCTTATTGAAATCCTTGTCGTACCCAGCGGCAGTGGTGCACACAGAGGGGATTTTGAGGGTTCAAATCCCCCGTAAATCTCTGTGTGGGTCTCTGCCCAGCGCCATCCCAATGTGTTATCACAACAAGCCATCTCTTTGTGCTTAAGTGGGTTTATCAGAAGAGGGCTTCAAGTCAAACCTAACCTAACATAAGTTAAGTCAGATTGTGATTTTGGGGGGTTTCGCGTACAATTTTTGAGCCGAATACCATTCGAAACCATTTTTTGTACCAGACATTTTTGGGTTTGGGGGCGCGGGTTGAGCCCCAAAACCCCCCTGTGTGCGGCAATGCTTGGCACAATATACTAGGGCCTAAAAGTGTGGACTACTGTAGCAGTGGCCTAAATGAAAAAGAAGAAGAGACAACAAGTCATCCTTCTACTGTCTCTTCTAGATTCTAGGATTCTAGGATCACAATTTTCTTTTTACTTGACTGACCTCAGAACAGCTAATATAATAACCTACCAGGATTCATCAACGAATTAGACTGGCTTAATCAAACTCTGCTCTGGGTCTGGCGCTAAATGAGGGCCAGATGAAATATAACAATGCTGTATGCACGTAAGGACCCGGAATTCTTTTACCTTACGATGCCAATCTGGAGATAAAACGAAGACAAATATTCGTTCCTAAAGATGCTACTACGGTGTTGGTGGGCAATTGAGTAGCAAAGACCTCTCTCGACTGATCTCTCTTCTCTTTTATGGCGCGGAAGCAAGGACACTGCCACGAAACGACATAGCGGCCCATGGGGAGTTTGAGAGGCAGTTACTTCCCAAAATCTTGGACCCTATTCGTATTTGTGACAACTACCGAAACGAATGAATTACGATCTGTTTGAGCTATTTGAAGACATGGATGTAGCACAGTAAATCAACATTCAACGCCTAATTTTTCTTGGCCATGTCTTTCGTATGGACAATGAAGCTGCGCGAAAAACCTAAAAAGGAGACCTTGTCTCCGGTAGAAGAACCAATCATCTATAAAATCATCCATCCCATCATCTCTTGATGTGACTAACTAAAGAAGGCGCTTCGTAACCCGTCGAGTGTTAGTTGTTAATATATTTCTGAAACCACTTTGTATGTAAAGAATGCTTCATCAACATATTTGTTCTTGCATATTCAAACAGTTCAAGACTGTTTTCACATCAAAAGTGTCTATTAACAGATGCACATTGAGATCTTTATTAGAGACACTTGTTCAGCTGTCTTCAGATTGTAAGTTGAAAACATTACTTCCATGAATTATGACCTTATGTGAATGTGAATAGTTATTTTTTGTGTTCTGGACTCTGAATAAATCCAGAAATTCGTGTAAATATGTATTTGAAGCAATTTTATGAGTAATTTGTAAATTTGTAAAGACAAATTGTAATGAAAATTATTTGCATGAAAGTTGTTTTCATTTGTTTATATGAACACATCATTGTAAATCCTAAAGTTTACGCTTTTCAATAAAATACAAAATTGATTTATGAGGCAAAATATTGATGAGCAACAAATAAGATGAGTAAGAACCTTTTGGCTCAATGAGTGTTGTGTTTGGTGATCTGACACCTTCTCTGACGCTGCTCGGCTCTCTCTCGACTAAGCTGGGAATTCCTAGACAACTTGGAAAGCTTCAGATCAATCAATATCAGAGACTTGCTAGGGTTTACGCAAAAATCGAATTGGCTTCTCTCTCTTTGTGGTCCTTGTGGCATCAAAATGGGCTCATTTTGTGGCTTAACTCTTTCGGGACTACTGGGATAATACGTCCCAGCAAGTTTTTAATGCCGCTCAAACCCAGTATTAAAATTTTACGACCCACGCAAAATATTTTTTCGAATTCGGCGTCCCCGCATAAACGGATGATTGTAAAATTTGTGAGCATCCAATATAAACTTCAAACTCTTTCATAGTAGGAGAATATTTCTATTGAGAGTATTTTGGATTTCAAAATTAAACTCCGTCCGGAAAGGGTTAAGTGAATTGTTTAGCAAAGTCCCCGAAAGTCACTTAAACATAACTTAACCTAGTGATCAGTCGATCCCAATGCCAATCCCATTCTTTATCAATTCCTTTTCCTTCTGTTGCACCTATTTCTGATTTCCGGTTTCGGCCGTTCATGTTGCAAAATGTTATCCTTTTTGAATTATAACTTTTTGCAATTCAAAACTCCACCAAAACGACTTCATCCATCTGAAGTTTTCACGTCGGGAAATTAGAATTTGGATTCTCAGAGAATTCTTTTAACCCTTTAGACCCCAAAGTTGCCTGAGAGCAACTTTACCTTCATACCTATTTGTCATCTTATAGTAAAAGCTACGATTGACTTGGGTTTAATTTAAATAGGCACCAACAAATTAATATTTTTAAAAGTGAATTCAAAGCAGATTACAAACATTTTACTTAAATTCCCAAAATAATTTCCAATAATTTGCAGCGATATCAATGAAAGTTTGTGTTCTAATCGTAGACTTCAGAATTGGGCGCGTTTGATCAAAACTTTGTTTTTTTTTTAATGGTTAAATAGTATCAAAAAGTGATAATTTTGTATTTTTTCACAAATATTAAATCATTTTTCTGTAATTCAAAAATATTGTTACAAAATTTATTTAACTCGTTTTTAACTAAAATTATTCAAAAGTAAACTAGCTCTAGAATTCTTAGCCAAATGTCTCATGATTTAGATACCAAAAAGTAAAATTGAGACACAGGTTAAAATTAGGGGTCGAAAGGGTTAAGTTGTGCCCATATTTCTCAGTTGTGTCTTTTATTTTTTGACACACTTCAAGTTACTGGAAATTTGTTTCCAACAACATTGGTACGTGTTGACAAAGAAACAATACTTGTGTCGCAAATCAAGCTTTTGAGAAAAATGTTTGACTTCAGCTTAGCAAAAAGTCAACTAACACCAGCTGCCGTTAGTCACTCGCTTCCCCCAAATTGCTGACACAGCGATCGCTCACCACCTGGTGACGTATTGACGTATTGTCACTAAACAGCACAGCGCATGTTGCCACTTAATGATTTTACTCGTATTTACGTTTTATTTTTTATTGTAGTTTTCGAATTTTGTTGTTGCTGTTGGCAAAGGCATACTTGGCCAAGAAAGTGGAGCGCGTCTGGCTGTTGCCATTGCAGAACACGTACTCGAAACCAAACGGGCAAACTGCTCAAAACGACAACTTGCCAAGCAGCCAACCGACCAAACCAAGCCGAAAAAAAGAAGCGTCTCGAATTACAACCAACGAAAAAGGAGGCTAAAACGCCAGGCGGACTCGGCGACTTGGCGGCTCGGCGTGCCGCGCATTTGAATGCTGCAGAAATATGACAAGACAAACGCCAAAAAAAATTAATGGTAATAAATGAGGTAAAGGTGAATATGCTGAACGCATATTACAGAAATACGCAGCAAGGGCCAACATTATGAAATCTTCAGCCAGTGTCGAATTGAGGGCGTGGAAAATTCGTTGTACTTTTTGGTTGAGCTGCCAAGCAACAAACTGTACGCGGAATACAACAGCAACGCGAACTGGACAACAAACAGAAAACCGTTGCATTGCATTGGCAGCGAATGTAATTAAAATGAAATTAAAAAGAAAGAAACAACCACTCGAACGAGTGAAGTAGTTGTTGCCGCTATCGGTTTCAATTGTTGATATTTAATGCGCGAAACAAGTTGCAGCGTCCCATTGTTGTTGTTGTTGTTGTTGGCCGTTGTGCAAAATACTTCCCTGCGGCTATTTGCCATGCTTCACTGCCGTCGCAGTGTGTGTGCGAGTGTGTGTGTGTGCGAGTGCATGCAACACACGGCTGCAGCATTGTCCGGCGGCCGCTGCAGCTGATTTCCGCATACGCGTCGCGCTCAAACAGCCGCCAAGCCGACAAAACGCTGTGCAAGTGCGCAGCTTCACTTTACTCGCGCATATTGCAAGCCTGATTTTCTAGCATTAACTAAAATTATACAATAATATCAGCAACGCCCGGTTGTTGTTGTTGTTAGTCAAGCGCGCACGCCTACTGGCCATTTGACAGTCGACGCTGGCTGTTTGTCTAATTGAATCAAGCAAAAAACGTGGCTTAGCTGCACTGCTTTGAAACGTTAGAAGCAGCGCTGCCCGCTTGTCCAAGTACCGCTTTAATCTCTACTCAGTAGATGCCAACTTGCATTTATTAGCCACATTGGTCTTCTTCTTGTTTAACACTCGGCGCACTGCCACTGAAAAACAGGTCTTCGTTTCCACCTTTCAAGGTTGATCGCATTTTAATTTAAAGTCATTTTTAATGATCGAACTGCTCGCTTTTAAATTGCCCCAACAAGAACAAACAAAACATAAAACAAAATGAAAAGTGAAAAAAGAGGAAAAAAGAGATAAAAGAGCTACGAAGCGAACGGAGATTTAACAAAGACTGGAAAAAAATAAACAACAACGTTCTTAAACTCGCTCACATAAAAATTTCAGTGTCTTTATGTATAAAATAAAGAAAAATATATAGAATTAAGCCACAGTTTAACTAAATTTAATTAGTATTATTTTTGGTAGGAAGCAAGCATTCAATTTTTACAATAATCAGTTAAAGGTCGTTTTGGCAAACTTCAGTTGGCCAACATATAAAATTTGCCAAATTTCGGTCATGACTTGTGTTTGCTTTCACTGAACACTGCAAAGCCGGGTTTAAATTGGGTTTTTTTACATTTGATGGCTAGTCAACAACTTTTAGAGATGTTGGTTTGATTCCTATTACAATAGTAATGGGTTAGGAAACTAATTACTTATTAACTACTGAGATAGCCGGCCTTGTACCGAGGTTCGAATCCCAGCTCTGGCTGGTGAAACACTCATGGCAAAACCTTCAAGTGTGAAAGAAAAACTGCCGTTCGGATTCGACGTTAAAACTGCAAGTCCTCTCACCCATTCCCCCATATGCTTGAAATGTGGTATCACTCTCCTTCCCTATTCTTTCCCTTCCCCTACCTTCCCGCATGTGCATAATGGTTCAAATGAACTGACTGCTATGGAAGTCTTGTAGCCTTCCTGTTCACCACAACAACCACTGAGATAAAAACTCTAAAAAGAAAGTTTAGAGTTCTCCGAGACCACCCACTCACTCACTCGGTTACTTTTTCGCCTTGTTAATTTCGTCTGGAAACACAGGGCCTAAACAAGGCCAATGTCTGTTCTTGGTTACGACTTTTGCAAGGCGTTTCAGGATCAACTGAACATGCTGTGTCCACCAGTGTATCTGCAGTAGCGAAAGTTGATCGATTGAGATTCTACCAATGGGTGTGATAAGCCTAACACTAGCAGTTCTAAGCGGTGCGGCTGTGCCATCCCTCGTTCCTTAGGAGAGAAAGTTGTGTGTTGTGTCCGTATGTGAAAGTTTATTACTGGGTTGTGTAGCCGCTAGGTAGGTAGTGTTGTTGGAAAACATAAAGGTTAAAGTCTTTGATTTTTTGGATTAAGTGCGCTGCGATTTATTTTCATTATGGCCCGAACATATTGAAGACTGCAGGGACAAGACCTCATCTGTCAAAGTGTAGAATCAGATATGTAGTTCCAATGGAAATAATTATTTTGACAACTGCACTGACGGCTACAAAATTATTGACTTCAGTTGGCTGTCCGAACTATGTAGCACTGCTACGGGTGTTGTTGTTGCTAAACAGTACGGCTACTGAATATAGAAGTTTGCTGCAAGCTGCTCAACGCAACTGATTGAATGGGGTTACAATAGAAGCCTGTTGTGGTAAATGAATTGAGGACTTTGAACTGGGTAATGATGAAGGAATGAAAAGCAATTGGAAATATAGAAAAATTGAAAACTTAGAAAAGTGCAGAACCAAGTTAGGTAAACATCGAAGTTACCGAGACAGATATTGGTGACACTAATCACCAAGAAAATATTCCCCAAGCAGTAATGTGACAAACCTGAAAAAAACGAGAGTATTCTCAGAAAACTCAACCGGTGAATTGACTTAGACCTGCGAAATTTTACGCTTGGCCTAATTTTAGAACCCTCCTAAGATTTTTGAATAAATTTTCATATCTTGAAGGAGCTCTACAACTCAAAATATTGACATAGATAATTTATATGTATTTCGAATGAATATTTGATAAATTAAACTATCTTTAGTGGATAGTCAGGAAAGGAGCCCTGCACCCCATTGGCAGTTCTAAGGTTAAAATTTGGAAGCTGAAGACTGAAGATTTCATCTGTACACGAAGAAAAACTCAGATAAGCGAACTCGGATAACTTAAATGAATATTAATGCATCATTGGTCAATGAACTCAAATGATGACTAATGTATTATTCCAAGCTATTTGACGCTTGCAGAAAAAGAAGAAAGAGACCAAATTATTTAAAAAATCTACCAATTTTCGTAAATGAAAAGTGTTTCGTTCATCGTGGAGCGGTGTAAAAGAAAAGGCGGGTTGGTTAGTTGCCGGGGAGCAGCAAATAAGGGGTACATTAGTACAGAAGGAGAAGGGATAAGTGATGGGATCAACGGATCACTAAATACAGCACAGTACATCTGAACAAAAAGAAAAATATTGGTACTTGTACTCTGAGAATACGTTTGAATACTTCGTCCTGAAGAGGACTTACTTATGAATCCTTACGAATTTTTCAAAGGATTAAGCTTTGATGCCGAGCAGTAGATACTATCCACAAAAAGAAATGTGGGGAAGAAGTTTCAACTGTGTTCAACTTTCCATTTCTATTTGAAACCATATTTTTCACCAAAAATTTTGTGTGTTTGGAGGGGTTTGAACCCCCAAAGTGCCCCTGTGAGCGTTATGTGGCCGTATTTTTCACTACCTCCAATCTCACAGCAAACAAGTACTCACAGTGTCCAAGAACTCAGAGTAGGGACAGTCTGCTTCTTCTACGAGCAAAGTACCTTTCAGATTTTCAAATTTAGACCGATCGAAATTAAGCGAAAAAGTTGTCAGGGACTTTAAGTAAAAATGGAATGAAATGAATGGATGCATAAAGTATCTAAAGTAGCATAAAGTATTCCGCCCAGCTCAAGGAAATGCAGCTCCGAACTAACATCCTTCGGTGCTAGTTCTCCTGAACTTTCTCCCGTACATTTTTCAGCCCGTACCTTAACAACTTACGAACCTTAAAGCATACTGATGACTCAAACAGCCGCCCTTCGTCTATCATGGACCCAGTGGCTCCCACAGGTTTCTAATTTCGGGCGAGGGGAGTTTTGCGTACAAGTTTTGAGCCGAATACCATTCAAAACTATATTTTGTACCAGCAATTTCTGTGTTAGTTTAGGTTATGGTTGCTGCCTCTATAGAGACACATTTGGAGACCTATTGTGAGGCCCATTGTGATACTACATACTTCACCCGTTCTTAAAATAAATCCATATGAATCCATAAATGTAAGAAAATTTCCTTCAGAAGCTTTTTTGTCAAAATGTTACAATTTCGCTCTTTTTCTCTCAAATTATTCATTAGCTGCATTTTGACCACATTACAAAAAATTTTTTTATGGACACCTGCACTTGGTAGTCAATTGAAATTAACAAATACAACCTACTTGTTGCTGACCTCGGTCAACGATTGCACAGGAATATAAAATTATTATTGTTTAGTTGTGACCGCATTGCAGCAACGCGGTTGGCACAATTTTGCGCTGCTCGTCCAACCGAAATCGCACAAAAAAATTTACTCGTGTTTGACCCGCTTAGAGATAATTAAATATTTTTCCAATTCGACTCGGGTCTGGCAACTCCACAGCTCGCTTATCTAATAACTGTTTAGCAGCATTCGAACTACTCTGCCTGACCTCAAACGAAAGAAGAAAAATTGACGCTGACACGGTGCAACAAAATCGAAAAACCGTTTGCCTAATTAAATTTTGAATTTTAATGAATGCACAAACGCTTCAACGAAACAAAACAAAACATAAATTATGGAGAAAAAACATGAGAGCTCGGCTGAGTCGAGTTGATGCGGCACAAAAAATCGCACAAACTCGACGTTATCAACGTTTGGCTGCCACGAGAGTGAAACCAGAGCTACTCAAAAACAACAACAACTAACGACTATTTGTGCAAAGCATAGCGGCATTCATTAAAAGCTACTTTACTAATATTGGTTGTCGATTGTGCAAAGTGAACATGGATTACAAAATTACAACAATGCGCAGCTGTAGCAATTATGAACTGGCAGCAATGGACAGCAGCAACGGCGACTTCGGCCATGAATTGGCTGCAGCTGAAAGTGTTTCGTGTGTGTGATTTTTAATATTTTTTATATATTTGTGGCGTTGATTTCTAAATAAAATCTGAGCTAACTGGGCAGTGACACTGCTCAGGTTTGATCGGAAGCGACGATGAGGCAACAGCTGAACTCATGCAATGATACAAAATTGGCTGAGTGACGCTGCGGCAAATGCACTTTTCAAATAACAGCTGCAAAAAAAAAAGCAAAAGCTGCAAGCGTTGCTGTTGCAATTGTTGTAGCTGTTTTTTTGTTTAAAATAAAATTTGTCATAGTGGCTGCAGAGACAGAGAGTGAGAGAGACACACAATAATTCTGTGGTCAAAAGCAATAACCGCCTAAGTCGTAAATTGCTGTTCCGAGTAATCTCGCTTTAAAGTTTTAGCGCGTAGTATGTTCGCTATGGGAATGCGAATAGGTTTTTATTAATAACTTTTTTTATTTTAAAGTTAGAAGCTCCCCGATTTTACACAAACGTAGAGCACAGTCAAGGGAACGTGGTGGCATCCATAACTCAATTTCTTCTTAAGTCGACTTAAGCGGTTAGTGCTTTTGACCACAGAATTGTTGTTTGTTTTCATTTAAATGTCAGGTGAAAGTGAGGTTTGTTATCTTTTGCTACTGGCGACAACAACAACAACGGCCACCGTAAATTAAACAAATGTTAAAATGTAGTTGACAATAATTAAACGTGTAGATAATTTAACGTTGTCATTGTTGTTGTTGGAAATAATTGAAATGTGTATGGGCGGCCGTGGCGGCGACATGGGAATGCTGTCATAATGATTGAATGCGAGTGCTGCCGTTTGTAGCGGCAAACGTGGTTTCCCACCGCCTCTCAAAGCAGCGCAAAACATTTTTATATATCAGTGAAGTTGTAGTTGTTGTCACTATATGTGTGATTTTTTTTTTATATTTTAAAACAAGATTGCTTTGCCAGTTTGGTATTTGAAAAAATTATATAAAAGTAGACTGGGAAAATATTTGCGTTTTTGAAGAAGAAAAGATGGTCAGTGGTTAGTTTGTGGTTTAGAAAGTTGATGGTTGTGGGAATGGAATAGAATGGATATGAGGGAAGCAAAGAAATGGAACCCTAGAGGGTCCAATTTCTCAAGCACTCAGGCTAGATAGTCCATTGAGCTTAAGATTCGAGAGGGAAAGGGTAACAGAGGAGAGTGAGGTGGGGTTGAAGAAAGAAAGAAACTAGTAGGGAAGGGATGAGTATGGAAAGACATCTCTTTTTCAAAAATTTCCCTTTTATTTTACATTATTTTAAAAGTGAACAGATAGAAGAAGATTTCTTAAATATTATTGAAAATTGTCTGTTTCTCAGTAGAAATCACAGATAGACAAAATTATATAACATTAAAATAAATAAATAAAAAAATTGAAATATTTTTAGAGTTAAAAAAACAATTTTCAATCATTATGGAGATGCACTGAGATGCCACCTACACAGATTTTCGGTTACAAATCATTCGAGCTGACTCGCGATCTGTGCGTGGACAGCGCACCGATTCTGGCCAACTGAAAAACAGTCGATCAGAAAACACATTCGTGTTGTCATGCGACAAGTGGTTCCGAACCATTTAAAGTCTGCGGCTGATTGAAATGAGTGGAGAGCAAACACATAGAGCACATTGTCAGCGGTGAAACAGCACAACAACAACAAAAAATACTAAATCGTAGGTACAGTAGTCAGCAGCCAGAACAATTAGAGCCACTGTTCAAATCAGATATTTTCGCAGCGCAATTCGTGTTGTGGGTTAGACAATTCAACGGTCGCATACATGGAAACTCTAATTGCGAGTTTCTATATTATTTGCTATTTCTATATATAAGGCAGACATACACACGCCCACTTTTCAATGTGTGTTGTTTATAGGTGTCTGCTGTTTTATTTTGCGATTCGTAGCAACAAGTTTTCGAACATAGCATTTTAGCGATTGAGCAAATATGACAATAGAACGGATGCTGTTTGCTTTTTTTTATATAAATTTTTGTTTACTCTCAATAAGGTTTAAACGTATTAGTCAAACGTATTCAGGTATTAGAGACTAAATAAAAGTAATTTATTTGAATGCAGTAGCGTGAAATAAGTTTTGAATGTAAAAACACCAAAAATATTATGTTGTAAAAAGTCAGAAAAAATAGATTAGTGTTGATCACAATGAAGGATGATAACACAACATAATTGAGATTGGTTGTCTTCTATATCCAATGATCTTTTGAGTCAAGAAAGTATCGTAGTTCAAGTCTTTTCCTGGTCCTGTTGTGACTCAGGAAGTGCCCTGGTGTTAGAAGGACTTTTCCATTCAAACACAAAGTCACACTTAGAAGAAGTATAACTATTCGTAAATCGATCTTTGTCGGAATGTAGTGGAATCGATTAAGAAACATAAAGCTCCACTGGAGAGTGAGATGGTCTGGAGACTCGTCTGCTCTTCCACAAAACTTATTTATTTTCTATTTCAATCCAAAATTGTTCGCAAATACTTGTAAAATCATAAAACTGTAGGAAGGGTTCTCCCATTCATACACAAAGCCACACTTTCAAGAAGGAAAAATGTCTCGATCTAAGTCGAAGAGTTGTGCCAACTATATAACACCATCTTCAAAGACACATAGTGTCCCATTGGAAGATGATGTGGTCTTAAGTTTCATCCGCACCTTCAGACAATCTTCTTTTTCAATCCAAGATTGTTCAGGTATAAGCCATAAAATAATAGGACGCAGCCTTTTATTCATAAACAAAGACACCTTGAGAAAAACTATGATTGTGAAGAGCTCGACCTAAATCGGAGAGTTGTGCCAACTATATAAATGTATATATAGCCATCTACTAAGACATATGACGCTCCAGTGAAGAATGTTTAAGTCTGGAGATTCGTCCGATCTTTCAATGAGCTTTCTTTTGTACCTTATAGTGAAATTTTGCATTCAACATTTTTCCCATACACACAAACCCTCAAAAATCAAGTTTTGTAGGACATTTCAGTACCAATTTTGAATAAGTACGAAATAAACACTTAAACACATTTTTAGTTTTGGCTAAATTCTGGCGTACAAATTAATTTCTGAGCTTTGATGTATTAACAAACCTATAGTAGAATTTTATGGCCAATATTTTCGTGGCACATTTTGTCCTTAAAAAGTCATGTTTTACAGGAATTTTTTTGCATTTTATAAAAAAAGGGTCAAATTTACTCATACTAATAGGAGCTACAGGGTTAAAATGCTCCACAAAAATGTTCTTCGTAGTACTTTACACCAAATTGCTGAATACATCATATCTAAAATGTGAGGTTATATGTTTTTTGAATGCCGATTCATGCCATAAGAATGTTAAAAAAGGGGAGAAAACTTTGACACTCCTAAAAAAAATTCGGACGTAAACTTTCAAACGCCGATACTCGCAAATTTTTGTTGACCCCTCTACCAGAATCCGTGGTCAGAATCTTGTTATTAAAAAAATTTGATTTTGTTGTGCAGTGTTATGAATGTATCGTCATCTACTAAGACACATAACGCCCCAGTCAAGGGTAATGTGGTCTGGCGTTTCACTCAGTGGTACTAAAGCTTTGAATGTTAAAAGCTAAAGTGTCAAATTTAATCAAATTAAATTGTATACCTCAAAGTGTTTAATTCATGCAAAGAATGAAGGAAGTTCACAAAAGCGAAATTCATGGCGATCTAATTTTGTATATGTTTTGTTTGTGTTTAGTTATTGTTAAGGTGAAGCTGAATGAATAAGGCTGCAATCAAAAAAAATTAAATATATTTAAAATTTGTTCTTAGAAGTTTTTTTTTTTTAGTTTATTATTAAAAAATTATTCAAAAAAATGTTTTCAAAATTGTTTTTATTCTCAAATTTCATTTCAAATTTTGTTGTTTAGAATTTAAGAGTAAGTAATTTCAGTTATCTGGCAACACTGAACCTGCCTGCGATGTGTTTCGCATTTTTTTTTGATTTTTTTGTTTTTATACAAAAGTGTATAAGTAAAAAGGACTACATACCATTTTGAGGGCCAGCGGTAAAAATTTCGACTTAAAAGTTATGTTTTACGTTTGTGTTAAAAAACAATTCACCGAAAACATAAAATTATTCTTTCGTTGCTACTTTGGGTATTTTTTGGGAAAATTTTGGTACAAAAACTTTTAGTTGAGTGGCAACAGTCCTCTGCCTACTGACTCTTAAAAAAAACAGGCCGTGTTTCCTGCCTAATAATTCATAATAAAAAATAAGAAAGCAAACGTTGATTCATTGCTGATTTCTTCGAAGCTCAACTACAGTGAACTCCATTTATAAGTAAATATTTATCAAATTTAAATTAGGTGAAACATTTAACACCGTGACCCGATTTCCCATAGTCGATTCGGCACAAATCTTTGACTTTCCCATGTTCGATTATTGCTGAAGTATCCATTTTCAGCAACAAACAACTAACCAAAAAAGTCAACAACTTGACTTCAAACAGATACAAATTAATCACCTAATAATTAATTGTGGGCGTTCAATGGCCTCTCAGCAGCTCACCGAACCATTTATGGCCACTTCCAAGCTTCCCCAAGCAAACACATCCATCCAAATCTGTTTCAATAGGCAACATTATTGTTTTCGTTTCACTTTGCGGTCGGTCGCGCACGCAGACGCAAATTTGGCTCAAATCGCTCAATAGTTTATTGCTCTCTTGGCATACAACAACAAAACGCAGCCTGAATGAAAACACAGCTGTATGAATGAATTTTATTGTTGGCCGGAAAAAGCGTTGAACGCAGAATATGTGAAAAAGCCAGAATCAAAATGAAGCCACATGACGATGACACGTACTCGCATCAACGGTTTGCTATGTCGTTTACAGGTTCAGATTAATAGTTTGCGATTAGTTGGAATTAGAAACTACACACAATCAACGTAATTCAAGGAGGACGCAGTGGCGCCGAGACGACCACAAAAGCATTTCAGAACTCTGATCTAACGTGGAGTGCGTTTCAAGTCGTTGGCAGTTGTCGTGTGTGGCACAGCTGTTTGTGCCATAAACTTTCAGTTCTCGAAAGTGGCTCAAGTTTAGAGCTATTAAAAGTCTTTTGCTCTGACGGTCTTGCGAATTTGAAAAACAACCAAAACGTATAATGCGTCAAGTGTATTAAAAAAATTGTTTTACTGCATTTGAACTGTGCTAATGGGGTTGAAATCTGTGCGCAGTCGTAGCTTTTGTTGTTTTTTTATGACATGTTTGATAGTTTTGACAGTAATTGACGTCCAAGGTGATTTGTGGTGGCCTTAATTTTGCTTAATGTTTTTCTGAAATTAGAATTCGACTGATTAACAATGCTTGAACTTCAAAGGAAATCAAAATAAATGGATTGAAGTATTTTATTGCATGGCTTAGTATAACCAAATCCAAATTTTTTCCCCGGTAGATGTTTTTGTAATGTGTATCCCACATTTCATAAGTACGATCGACTCACGCTGGATAGTGTTAGATAAATAAAACTTCTCAGACAATTTTGTGATTGCTTGGCTCAGTTTTTTTTGAACGCGTCTCAAACTCAAACTTAGAAAAATAAGATGTCGCACTAAAGAAACTTCTCAGACAGTTTTGCGATTGCTTGACTCAAAGATTTGGTGTTTTATGACATTTTTGGTAGTTTTGATAGTAATTTACGTCCAAGGTCAGTTATCAATCAATCAATTAGAATTTGACTGATTGAATTGACTTGAATTTTCAAAGGAATCAAAATAGATCTATTGAAGTCTTTTATTAAATGGTGTTGTATGTTATAAGCAAATACATTATTTTTCCGGTAAATGTTTTTGTAATTAGTATCCCACATTTCCAGGCTTACGCAAGATGGCATTAGAAAGATAAGACTTTGTACTAAAAAAACTTTTCAGACAATTTTGTGATTGCTTGACTCAGTTTTGCTTGAACGCGTCTCAAACTCAAACTTAGAAAAATAAGATGTCGTACCAAAGAAACTTCTCAGACAGTTTTGCGATTGCTTGACTCAAAGCTTTGGTGTTTTATGACATTTTTGATGGTTGTCATAGTAATTTACGTCCAAGGTCATTTATCAATCAATCAATTAGAATTTGACTGATTGAATTGACTTGAATTTTCAAAGGAATTAAAATAGATCTATTGAAGTTTTTTATTAAATGGTGTTGTATGTTATAAGCTAATACATTATTTTTCCGGTAAATGTTTTTGTAATCACTGAATTTTTGAATATTTGAATTTTCAAAGGAATCAAAATAGATCTATTGAAGTCTTTTATTAAATGGTGTTGTATGTTATAAGCCAATTCATTATTTTTCCGGTAAATGTTTTTGTAATTAGTATCCCACATTTCCAGGCTTACGCAAGCTGGCATTAAAAAGATAAGACTTCGTACTAAAAAAACTTTTCAGACAATTTTGTGATGGCTTGAATCAGTGTTGCTTGAACGCGTCTCAAACTCAAGCTTCCAATAGATCGATTAAGTAATTTTTATCTTTTGTTGTATAAATGTGATTGGATCAAGCTAGATGGCATTAGAAAGATACGATTTTGTACTAGAAAAACTTTTCAAACAATTTTGCGATTGCTTGACTCAGTTTTGTTTGAACGCATTTCAAACTTAATCTTCCAATAGATGACTTTAGCAATCTGTATCTCGTGTTGTATAAATGTGATTGCATCAAGCTAGATGACATTAGAAAGATAAGATTTCGTGCTAAAAAAACTGTTCAGACAATTTTGTGATTGATTGACTCAGTTTTGTTTGAGGGCGCATCAAAGAAAGATGCCAGTAAAAAGAAAAAACGTAATATTTTATAGTTTTTTATCGATAAAAGTGAAAACCCAAGTCAGACAGCTAAAATTATTAATAGTGTTTATGGTTTTGATATTTTAACAGTCAATCATGCACAATGTTGGTTTGGTCGACTTCGTTCAAGTAATTTTGATGTAAAATTTTTCGAAAATGTTAATAAAATCATGGAAATCGTCAAGTCTAAAGCACTGTTCCGATTTTTCAGGGGCTAAGCATTACACAAAAAGTCGTTTGGAATCACTTGAATAAGGCTAAATATAAAAATCAGCTCGGCTGAATTCCAAAAAAAACTTCATAGACCAAATTCCATATGCGAACAGTTGCTAAATTGCAAAAAACTCGGCCCATTTCTGTAGATGTGAATGGTGACTGGTAATGAAAAAGGATCACTTACAATAAGATGAGGCAAAAACCGTTGTGTTTTAATCGCAGTGATTCAACGCAAACGATGGTCAAGCCAGGATTGATGGTCCCAAAGGTTTTGCTGTGTGTTTGATGGCATTGACATGGAATCATCTACTATGAGCTGCTCTCCCACGGCCAAACTCTTAAGTCGGAACTGTACTGTCAACAATTGAACCATCTAAAGTAAGCAATCGCCCAGGTTTGGAAAATGGAATAGGGATTCCGTTCCATCAGAACAGCGCCAGGCCACACAAATCGATAGCGACCCGTCAGAAGCGTTGGGACCTTAGTTGGGAAATTCATATACTTAGATCCGCCTTGTAGTGTGGACCTGGCATCAAGTGATTACCATCTGTTCTTGTCTATGGCGAATAATTTGCCTTAACAGAACCTTGTACAATTTTACTGGCATTATTGAGGTAGGGAGACGTAATGCAATTACTTACAAAATTGCTCAATTTATTGAATAAAGCGGTGCATATTTGACCTCAAATGGATCATTTTAATTATACTAAATAAAACCTTCGATTTCATGCAAAAATACAAACATTTTATTCCTAGTTTATTCTGTCTGTGAACTCTCAAATACCACAAACTTTGGTCATAAACCATAAACTTTTAGCTCTTCAAATTCCAATTCAACCTCTTTTCGCTTTCTCTGATTTTTGCCAACAATTCAAATTGCCATATAATTCGACAAATTCGAACAATTTGTACAACACATATTGACCACGCCTCACTTATTTGGCCATTTTTTCTTACCACTGTACAAATATTAATCGCGAAACGGCAATCAAATCACACACGCCTGCGCAGCTGTTCAATGAGTCGCGTGACGATTTTTCTTCTACTTTCCGGTGTGACCTTTAAAATTTCACTTTTACCCTCTTGCGCTGTCAACAAAAACAAAAAACACCGCCAAATGCACTTCCGTGGCGTTCAATTGTTCAGCTGCGCCTCGCATAGGTCAACAAACGACACCAGACACCGGTGCCGCCTTCAATTCTCACACACGCGCCACCTGGCCAGCGACTGTTTGGCGAATTATTCGCTGTCGATTTGCATTAGGAAAATTATGAAAATTGTTATTGCGAACAACAACAACTAGTAATGCAACTAAGTAAGCAAATTAGCCAGTTTGGTTACACGTACTCGGCCGCCTTCCCCTTCAACGCCTACACGACGTCAAACAGCAACAAAATACAATAAAAACAACAAACAACTTTTTGTTGTTGTAAAATTTGCATATGCACCGCATGTCTCTCGACCATTTCAATTCGTTGGTTTTTGCTTATTTTCCGTGTAGCAATTTCACTTGTTTTTGTTGCTGTAAAGTGTGTGTGTGTGCGCTTTTTGCGCATTTTGCCATTTGGTGATTTGCAATTTGCAGCTGCGGCCGTGACTTCGGCGGCAGTAACTACAACAACAACAACAAAAAGACCAAAAGTTGCAGCCACAATTTAAGCGCCAACGCGGTGCAATGGCATCAAGCCAAGTGCAAGAGCAGCAACAACAACAACAAAAACAGCGGTCGGCAATACTGGCACACACACACACACACACACGCATGAAATAATCATCACAACGCGCTGCACGTTGCAGCAAATTTTAACAATTTCCAATAATGCTGTAATTGCAGATGAAAATTTGACTTAAACTGCGCAGACGCGCAGTTATTTCCCCCCTACACACACACACACACACACGTAGGCACTCACGTACAGAGCCAGAGAGAGCAGCGGCCAGTGACAGCATAATTGACAATTTTGCCATCAATTTATGTGCACTGCACGAGCCACAAACTTCCTTTTCTATAGAAATGAATGCCAACAACAACAATTTGCAACAATTTCAGGTACTTAAAACATACCAAATAAGCAACAAAAATATGAAATTTTTTTATGGCAATTTCGTGTAACAAGTTCAATTTCGATTTAAATTTTGCAGCCAAACTGGCAAAAATATTTATTGCAACGCCACTTTCCTTTGCAGCGGCAGTTGTACTTTTTTTATATTTTTATTTATATAAATTTTTGTTTGTGGTTATTTTGCGCTGCAACTTGCCGCATATGTGCGTCGCCATCAATTATTGACATTTTCGTTTGACTGATGTTGTTGCCGCTGTGCAATTTGTTCACGCAAACCGACAAGGAAAACCATTGGCAAGTTTTCGCAGCTCACCAAAAAGGAAGCAAAGCCAAACTAAACAAGTTTTTTCCCAGGCCAATGCCAAACGCTGCAGCGAGTTTATCTTGCTTTCTTGTAACAAAAAAATATTTTGCTTTTTTGTTGCATTTTCATTTGAACATTTATTTTATTTTATTTTGAAAAATCTTAAAGCCATCGGCAGTGACAATGACCCCTTAACTATTAGTTGAGGAAAATCATAAAACACAACACAGACAACCAAACAGTCGAACGGCAATCGGAGCAGTTTGACAGCAAACCCGCGCAGCCGCAACTGGTTAATTACAAAATCAAAAATCAAGTGCAGAGGCCACACAGAGGTGGCGGCAGTGGCTGTGTTGGCTTTGTCAATCTTACAGTATGTATTATTGTTGTTGTTGTATGCTCACTAAGGCTTCCACTTGACCTTTGGTGGGTAGTGAGTACACGTTCCACTGTTTTTGCTGTAGTTGTAGTACTAACAACAACAACTACTTTATATTGTGTGCACTTTTTGTTACTGTAAACAATTCTCTCCACTTCGTCTAATGAATGCACCCGATGCCGACGTCTTGGCACAGCATTACGCGATATCGGCGCAATAGTGCACGACGAAGGTCGAAAGCTCTAACAATAGGCAACTTATGCAATCGCCTCACTAGTGTCTAATTATTTGCTAATATTTTCATGAACAATGTCTTCAACAATGACTGAAATTTGGCTGACGCACAAATAAGAAAAGGAGGAAACGAGCTCAACTTCTAAGAGGTCTCAACTTTTAAGACCAGTTCAAAGCTGATTGTTATGAAATTTTGTAAATTCATTATGAAAATATATGTGTTTCAAATAAATTCTAGTTCAAACCTAACCTAAAAAAAACGATTAATAATCAACTAAGCCGAATTAACCTAAACTAATTGATAACACAACTAAAATCAAACCATTCAACTTTTTTAACTTTAATCTAACTTAAAGTTAACTCGATTAGTTTCTAAACGATTATGGTTTAAATGAACTTTGACCTAACAACAACAACCATTAGTTATCAACTAAACCAAATCAACCTAAACTCATCCATAAATCAACTCAAATCAAACCTTCCGACTTTAATCGAACTCCAAGTTAACTCCATTTGTTTTTAATCGATTGTGGTTAAAATGAACCCTAAACTAACAAGAACAATAATCAATATTTAACTAAGCAAATTAACTTAAACTAATACAAGGCACAATTCAAATGAAACCTTTCAGCTTTAATCAACTTTAATCGAACTCAAAGTCAACTCAATTAGTTTCTAACCAATTCTGGTTCAAAGGAACTCTAACCTTAAAACACAAACTATTGGTATTCAACATAACCAAATTAACCTGAACTAATTCATAACACAACTCAAATCAAACTTTCCAACTTTAATCAACTTTGATCGAACTCAAAATCAACTCAATAAGTTTCTAATCAATTCTGGTTCAAATGAACTCTGACATAAAAACAGCAACTATTAATATTCAACGAAACCAAATGAACCTAACTAATTCATAACACAACTCAAATCAAACTTTCCAACTTTAATCAACTTTGATCGAACTCAAAATCAACTCAATAAGTTTCTAATCAATTATAGTTCAAATGAACTCTAACCTAAAAACAGCAACTATTAATATTCAACTAACCTAAATTATCCTGAACTAATTCCAGACACAACTAAAATGAAATCATCCAACTTTTTCCAACTTCAATCGAAATCAAAGTGAATTCCATGAGTTTTCAATCAATTATAGTTCAAATGAACCCAAACATAACAATAACAATTCAAATACAACTAACCAGATTAACTCAAACTAATTCAAAACACAACTTAAATCAAACTGTCAAACTTTAATTAACTTTTATCGAAGTCAAGGTTATCTCGATTTGTTTCTAATCGATCAGGTTCGAATGAACCCTAACCTAAAAAACCAACTATTAATATTCAACTAAATTAACCTAAAGTAATTCATAACACAACTCAAATCAAACCTTTCAACATTAATCAACTGTAATCGAACTCAAAGTTAACTCCTAACCTAAGAAAAACCTAACCTAAGAAAAAACTCTTTATATTCAACTAAAACAAATGATCTTAAACTTATTTACAACACAACTCAAATCAAACCTTTCAACCTTTTTCAACTTTAATTGAACAGAAAGTTAACTTAATTTGTTTTTATGAACCCTTACCTAACCATAAAAAATTAATATGCAACCTAACCTAAAGTGAACCATAACACAACTCAAATAAAACCCTTCAACTTTAATGAACTTTCATCGAACTCAAAGTTAATTGAATTTGTTTGTAATCGATTATGGTTCAAATGAATTCTAACCTAAAAAAACAAACCATTAATATTCAACTAAATCAAGTTAAAATAATCGAATGCATAACAGAACTCAGTTCAAAACCATCTAACTTTAATCAAATTTACTTATGAGCCTTAACCTAACAAAAATAATCAATATTCAACTTAACCTAAAGTTAATCATGGCACAACTCAAATCAAAACTAGCCAAGATGTTTCAAATTTAATCTAACTAGCAATTTCACAAATAACATCTAGTTAAAAAGAACCCTAACCTCAAATTTAATCCAACACAAAAATTACCATAACTTTTCCAACCACTGAACTCACACTAACCCCAATTTATTTTACACAACTCGAAGCTAACTTAATGCGTTTCAAATAAATTTTAGTTAAATTGAACCCTAACCTCACAAAAAATCATCACTGAAATCAAAACCATCCAGCTTTAATCAAATTTGATCAAACTCAAAAATTACCATAACTTATCCAACCATGAACTCACACTAATTCCATTTTATCTTACATTACTCTGACTTTAAATCAAAATTAGATCAGCCTGACCCAACCTAATGGAAACAACCTTCACTTCTTTACTTTTACTAAAAACAATCATTTCGCAAAACAATTCATAAAAAATGCCTCGAATTCAAAGGCAGTAAAATAATAAAATTGACAGACAAAAAAACATTTTTGCATTAGGCGACAAGTAAAACAGAGTAATTAATACGCACAAATACCACTAAACCAGAGCACTAAACCGATAATTGATTGTACCAAATATAACAAAAAAAGCTTAAACATTTTCGTAGAACATTTTGGATTGGATCCATAGTAAAGGAAACGAAATGACCAAGCAACAACAATCAGCTGTCGAAACCAATTTTGAACGAACGGCAATTTCCACCGAGAAGTCGAAGTAGAACAACTAAGTCATAAAAAATATTAAACATAAAAATAAAAATGCCTCATTGTAAATAAAAATAGCACACCCACTAATTTCAATTATCAAACAGTCAAAACCATGAAGACTAAATATATAATCGTATCAATATGAGGAAACGTATAATGATATCAAATTTTAGTCATGACGAAACCACTGGTTAACACACTTTGAAGAAATTTGTTCGTACCTGACATGTGAGAGTTGTTTGATATGCAAGAAAAATAAAGTTAGAAATAAATAAGAAATCAGAAATTATGAAATCGAAGAGTTTAAGGGATTCAAAAAAAGATATATGGAATAATAAATGGTTTTCTTCATGCAATAAATGGAACAAAGAAAGACTTTGCCTTCCTTGGGTGCCCGGAAACAAACTCGGAAGAGATAATTCCTAGAGCACTCAGACTAAGAAGCTCATTCGAGCATTGAATACTTGTTTAGTAACTTTTAACTCTTTAGTTAGCCAAGTTGTACTCAAATTTGTTTGCAGATGATGGATGGTGGATTCAGAGAAAATTAAAGTCGAACAGACATGTCATGGATGTCCGGTGGTCTTAATTTTGAGACAAAAAACTATTAAACCTGAATCATGGACTAAATCGACTGTGTAAAATGACATTGAATGCCACTACTAACTAGTTCTTTCGAAATTGGGAAAGACCGAATCGATTTGATACCAAATTCGAACCATTTGATACCAAGCGAGGTTTCAAACAGAGTGAAGCTCTTTTGTGCGACATTTTGAGGTTCTAAAATATAATTTCTGTAACAGTGAATCTGGGTAAATTCAAAATTATGCTTAAAAATAATGTTAAATTTCTAAAAATATAACTGTTTGTCCTGACTGACTGACTGATTCATCATCGCCCAGCCCAAACCGCTGAAGCTACAAATATGAAATTTAATCTGGAGGTACTTCTTGAAAAATTAAACTCCGCTAAGACGAGATGTTTTGTAATTCGGGGCTTAAAAGGGCAAAACATGGGTAAAGTTGCTGTATGAAAAAAGTTGATTTAATGGAACTATTGATTTTAAATTTAGAAAAATGCTTCAAATCAAAAATAGTTCGACATAATTATTAGTATTTTTTATTTTTTCGAAAATCAACATTTCACGGGGTCAACAATGGGTTAAAGTGCATATACGGGAAAACTAAAAAAAAAATGAACCGATGGGCCTATTGACTTCAAAGTAGGTGAAAACACTTGAAACCAAAAATAATTTTACACGTGTTTCTAATTTTTTTTAAATCCTCAACTTAAACGTAGACCTACGTTGGTCTCGTTTTCGACCAAATTTTTTTGTACTTCTAATATTTTTTAAATTTGTTATTTTTAGCTGTTTTTTTTATGACTTTCTTACTTGAATATTATCTATCGAAATCAAATTGTTTTATATTTTAAAAACTAAGTTATGTAAGTATATTTTCATAAAAATGTTAAGGGATCTACAAAGGGTTAAGCAAAACTTTATTTTTATTTTATTGGCCCCATGGACTTTTAACTTGCGTGCAAAAGCCTCAGGACCTTACTAGTTGTCAACAAATTTCTAAATACAGTCATGTCTGGATATAGTGAACTAATTATAGCAGGGCCTGTTCACAGTATTGAGGTTGTTCACTATATCAAGGTTAACATTTTTATTCAAAAACTTATTTTATTTGCTCAAAATACACTTTTTGTTTTTGCTTGAAATTGCTCTCAAAATTTTGTTCAATATCTAAAGGCTACATAACAAAGTTTGGGTGTTCATTATATCGAGGTGTTCACTATACCCAGACACGACTGTACTTGCTAACCCAATAAGTTCAAACAGAATTTTTAACCTTGAAATATTTATGATAGTCAATTCAACTTAAGAATGGAGTTGCAAGCTGAGTTCAGCATTCAAGGGTTTATAAAGTATGAAATTAAATTTCATTAAACTCTCTGTTTTCCAAGACTTAGTTCAGCTCAAAATATTTCTGCAAACTGGAAAACTGTGCTTTCCATCTAATTACTGATTTGTTTTCCTTCTTCATGGGCTTCATGGGCTTTAAAAAATTCCCACACAAAAATTAAATACTAAAAAAATAAAGTCAATGTCTGTCAAATGTTGAGTACACAAAACGCTGTAAACCAGTGTAAAATAGCTGCAGCAACAGCGCAGCTTATCAATTTCAGCAAAGTCGGCGTAAAATCATTTAAGGGGAGGTTCTCCTCTTTTCGGCCGAAAATAAAGCGAAATTCTTTCATTTACTGTCGGATAATGAAACGACTCACGAATAGACGGTTTTGATGATTTATTAAGCCATCTTTCTAAAATACAAGAAAAAAATTTTTTTTACAAAATCCAATATGGCGGCCCAAAAATGGCGGGTCTTGTCAACCTCTGCAAGCGAGACATTGTTCGGAAACGTCAAGGCTGTAGCCACTTGTAGTGAACTGAAATCAAAAATTTTTTTTTTATAGTAAAGAATATTAAATTCCCTATGACTTATACCTATTTTTGAATAATTTTTATAAAAACTCATCTAATTTATGCATAATCATAGAAAAAGTTCAATTTTTACCATCTTGTTTTCGACTTTTCTTTTGTTAAAAGACTATTATTACACATTTGTTTATATTTGTTTTAGGTATAAGTCATATAAAAAATCATACCCTTTAAGAAATGCTATAGATGAAGTAACTCGGATAAGTAGATCATGAGTTACGCTTGACGTTAGGATGAAAAAAAATGGTTTTGAGATAAACGCGTTTAAAAAAGTAAAATAGCACCAGAGCGTTCCTCCGCGCGCGAAAGTTCGACGCATCAGAGACGCTCCTATGCGATAAATATGCTGCGGATCGAAAAATCCTTTTGCACACATATTCTCGACATTCATACCTTTCATTTCATCAAAAAAAAAAAAATTGATTTTTTGAAAAAAAAAAGAGGAGAACCTCCCCTTAAGTAAAGTAAAGGTGTGCTTTGTGCGCGCTTATCGGGCAATGCGTTTGTGAGGTTGAAGAGCGGGAAGTATTGATTTTGTTTTGTTTACACGCCAAATGCGCGCAAAAAGCGCCGCTAAGAACTTCAACGATAAGAACGACTGCCAACTTTGCTGCCTTTGCATGGCTTAATGAGAGCGCAATTAGTGGCAGCAAATCGCCTAAGTCATGCAGCAAGAAGCGCATTAAGTGCTGCAGTGGCGGCATTCTCAAGCGAAACCAAAACCCGGCGCAAACATTGGAAAGTTTCTGCTGTGGCGCATTCTGGCCTTTTGGTCATTTCACTGAAATGATGCAAATCACGCTCGGCGCTGTGAAAGTGTGGAGAATTTCCGGCCACACACAAAACATAGAATTTCCAAACGTTTCTCCAGCATGTTCTGGTTTCGAAAACACAGCAGAAAACACTTGGACAGTTCTCTGGCTCTGGCACTTGCAATGATTTCTCAGCGCTTGCGCTTTGCATGCTTGTCACGCATTCTGTGTCACAGTTACAACAGCTTCGACGCGCCGCGCTGAAGCCACTTGACAGTCTGCAAGATAATGTGAATTTGTTGCCAGTATTTTTCGCTACTTTATTATTAAAATCATAACAAATGCAGACAAAAAAAAAGACTGCCATCATATATGTAATACTTCTATATTGGCACTAAGCTCAAAGTACATTCGCCAACATCACAGTACAGCAATAGTGAAATATGAGCGAGAAAGCGATAAACGAATGTACTCTGACAGCTGTCAAAAGTGGCAAAAAAGTCAGGTGCGTTCAGGCGGGAAAAAAATTGACTGGAAAAAAATAAAAATTTGTCGAAATTAACTGAAATTTTTTCGACCGCCCCTGGAGCAGTTTCACAGTTGTTCATGTGTAGAAGTGCACATGTATACATGCATAGAAATACATTCACAAAATTTCGTGTTTTCTGTCTCATCGCTTGTCTCCCTTTGATTTCCGAATGAAAACACATTGTGAAGATGCGTTAGTGCCAATATAGAAGTATTACATATATGACTGCCATTAAGTTTCTTTCGTTGCTCATTCATTCATTCATTTGTTCGACTGCGACTGCGACTGCGCCGCCTTTGCTGCTTTCAAAAGCAACAATGCACAATGTGGCGGCAATTGCTGCTCAGTACGTGGCCAGCGTACATACGTGACTTGAGCTTTTGCTGACTTTCTTTTCAGCGCCTGCACTCACTTCCTTTTCTTTGGCCAAACGTTTTGTATTTTTTGTAAACATTTTTTTGTATTGCTCGAGTCGTTGCAATTGGTTCGCTTTGACAATGGGCCGACCGCCTATCGATTCGATTCAATCGATTTTTATTTTGTGTTTTGTTTTTGTTTTGCACGATCGATGATCGACGCGCTTCGATTTAAGCTCGAAACACATGTGGCCGCCGCATTGCTGCGGCTTTTACTCGTATGTAGTCTTGAGAGTTAACTTTCTAATTCCATGTTGTACTAGTTGGCGATCTGATTGCAACAGAAGCAATACATTCTCTGCAAAACCTATTCAAATATGGAGCCAGTGAAATTTGAGGTTGGAGATAGAACGTTTGGCCCATTTTAGAAGTAAAATTAAGAAGGAAAATCTTCAAGTGGCCATGGCCACAGATTTATCTGTAAATGGGGTAAAATCTAATATTAATCCAGATGTTGATACAGAAGATACTAGAAACATTTGTTGATTGACTTCAATACATTAAAAAGCAACGGAAAAGAACACAACAAATGTTTCTCTTGCACACTTCAATACATAAAAAAGTAGTAGGAAAGAACACCACAAATGTATCTCTTGCACAGGAAGAGAAGAGATCAGAACTAGACGATCAAAAAGTTTTCTGCCTAACCAAATCATATAGGAGTTTTAAATACTTGTTCAATATATTAATAAAATCATAGAAACTGTCGAGTGAGACCATCATGTCAGCAATGTTTCAATTGCTCAGGAGCTAAGTATTGCATAAAAAACCTTTTGGAATCACTTGAATAAGACTGGATACAAAAAGAAGCTCGACGTATAAGTGAATCACAAGTTAACGAAAAAAACTTCATGAAGCGAATTTCCAGCTGCAAATCGTTGTTGAATTGCAACAAAAAGACATATTTCTAAAGCGACTGGTGATGAAAAGTTAAAAAATGGATCACATACAACAACATCAAATGGCAACGATTGTAGTCGAGTCGCATTGAGGCAACACAAATGATGGCCAAGTCAGGATTGATGGCCAGGAAGGTTTTGATGTTTGTTTGGTGGCATTGGCAGGGAATCATCTACTATGAGCTGCTCACCTAAGTTTAAACTCTAAATTCGGACCTGTACTGTCAAGAATTGGACCGTCTGAAGACAGCAAACGCCCAGAAATGAAAGCTGTTACCAATAGAGAGGATTTGTGTACCATGAGAACAACGCCAGACCACACACATCGATACTGACTCGCCAGAAGTTTCATGAGATTGATTGGAAAGTTCTTGGTTGGTTGGTTACTTTTAACCAAAATAGATTAATTGCTTTGCGTTTGGTTACTTGGTTCCCTTTTTTATGTATTTGTGTTTGATGACTGTTTGTTAGGGAATTATATTTCATACAATTTTTTATCATGGTGGCATGTGAAGACTTCGCCTTTTGGTTCTGGGAACACTCTACCAAAGTAATACTTTGTCAGATAAGAAAAGGAAGAACACCCAAAATTTCGTTTCTTATTTTAAATGGTTACATTTTAGTTACTTCTGTAGAAGTAACTAACATTTTAGTAACCTATATTTTAGTTACTTCTTTAGAAAAATTTGGTTATACAAATTTTGTTCGAGTGGCAACCGTGAGTGGTGATATATCACTGCTGTGACTACCATCTGTTTCAATGAAAAATTTGCTTCAATTTTCCACTTTATTAGCCTAAAAAATTCTAAAACTACAACATTTACAAACAATTAAAATTCTAATCATAGTGGTTGCGATATTTTCCTATGATTGATTTAGCTCCGCTCTGCACATGAATTAACAAAGTGATCGTCTAACTCAGTTCAAACAATGTCAATAATCAATGTCGTACGGACTGCATCGGTCAATGCCCCAAAGTCAACTTGAAAGCTTCATGAGATTTGTAAATAGTTATCTCTGTTTCTTTTAAAGATTCCCAGTCAGCAAAACAAAATATTTATGCATATGTAAACATTTGTACAGTCATGAGCTGTTGATCTATGCTAATCGGTAAAATGGATCATGCGCTGCGGCATGCTCAGTAGAGATGTGCAACTATCGATAGTATCGATGGAAGCAGGAGGCGATACCTGCGCCAATACTGGCTTGCAGAGGAGAATGTCAAGCACCTGCTCCTGTATGTTACTAAGTTTCATTAGGTCGGTGGGTCTAGGGGATGTTCTCTAACGATCTGTAGGGGCACAATAGATCAGTAATGGTCTCAGTGCAATTAACCCCAAAATAAATCTAATCTAATCTAATCAATGGTTTTATTTTGACGCCACTATCGATTGTTTTTTGGCACTGGTTGATTGCGATGTGATGGCAATGCCTCCAGAATATCGATAGTTTCCCAGCTCTAGTGCTCAGCACTCGCTAAAAATCAAATTGTGCTACATTGAATCAAGCAAAAGATACCCAATTTCCAGATCACCTCTTGAACTGGTGTACTCAATCTCACGCAAGCAAGCAATATTACTCAATACAAATCAATTCGAAGACCAGACAGTGGCCAAATTGCCCCATAAATGCTTTCACACAAACAGTGAGCACGCACCACGCACACTCCGCACTCCCCACCGCCGCAAAGCGTCCTAAACGTTCCAGCACTTCAAATGCTTTCTTCACGCTTAATGCTTAGCCACGGCGAGTTATTAGTCAACAACAACAACAGTCAGTTGGCTCTGGCTACTGGGTCATTAAAAGATATGCTGCCTACTTTTTTTCTTCAACTATTCCTTTGCTGGTTTTTGTTGTTGTCGCTGGGCATTTTCGTTGGTTCTGCACGAGGCCAACAGTCGGCTCGATGTTCAAGTGATCATTTCGCTCTTTTACCGTTGGACTTTTTGTGTTTTTCCAGCCACCAAATGCAACAACAAACGACGCAACGCGCAACCCCACTTGAGCCAAACCAAACAAATCGAAATACTATGAACAACAAACTGCCAGTTAAATTATATAGTTTGCTTTACAATAGATAGAAGTGTGTTAAACACAAAAGCGCCGCCGGAGAGTTTTGTTGTCTCAAGAAACACAAAAACAAAAAAAAACAAAAACAAAAAAAAAGTTTCTCTCAATTCTGTTGCTGTCCAAACTTAATTATTTTGTATTGAAAAGTGAAGTGATTGTTTTGTGATGCTTTCCGAAATGTTTACCATTCCATAGAACGAAGCAGCTGAAATAGTAAAAGTGAAAAGAGACAAAAGCAGCAGAAATAGCGGTGTTGCCATTAGTTCATTTGTCATAAATGACTTCACACTTTTTGCATTGACTGTCACTTTTGCTGAGATCCGTTTCCACTTTTGGCAATTTTTCTTCTTGTCAATCAGACTTTGTAATTATTTTCAATCATAATTGTTGGAAAGAGAAAGCATTTGTCTCGTTTGTCTGCTGCATTTAATTTTTTGTTGTTGTAAGTGTTCTGGCTACTTGCATGTTTGCAATTTATTGCTTCATATAGCAAACTCTTTCCTCCAGTTACTCGTACGTTATGTCTATGAACTCTCATGTGAGTAGAATTACTATGTATGTAGAGTTGTTGTTTTTTTATTAAATTCAATTGAGGTTAGTGCAGGTTAATTAATTTGAAACCGTTGAGTTGTTGTGAAGCGAAGCCAAATGAAATATTTCGTTTAATTGAATTTCATTTAACAGTGCAGCCAAACTGGGTTAACTTAGTTGTTGTGACTAAAAGTGTGCAACGAAATTGTTTGGAAAACAAAGAAAAACAACAACAAAAAGCAACAACAAAAAGTAAAGTGCCAAAAAAAGTAGATCACTGATTCTAAACAGTCAAAGAATTTTCAGTGTTACGGCTTTTTGAGTTCAGCGTCTAATAGTTTGAGTTTAATCTAATAGTTTGGATAGTTATATACATACATAATATAGTATGTAGTATATATGTATGTACATATGTACTGGCGGTTATCGACAGCTTTGCACGCATGAATTTCATCATTTTATTGAAGCAATCTTTACCCATTTTCAGATTTCTTCTCCTTAAATCAGGTTTTTCCATACAAACTTCATGTTTAACCCCAAAGAAGTTGGTTTAAGGGGGTCGTCTACGTACAAAGTTTCAAAAAATGGTTTTTTTTACATAATTTTTATTTGGAAGACGTGAGGAATGTTATTTGCAAAGGATTTGGGTAAACTCTTCACGGTTATTGAGCTGTAGAGCATTGAGCACGCTCGCTCACGGTGTTTCCGCACGCTCCCTGTGAACTTTAAACGCGTTTTCCCGAATGTCGTATTTTTCTAACTTACTTGCACGATTTTAAGAAAAGTTTTACACGCATCGATTCGATTTCTTTTTTTACTTGCTCAGAAAACCTGTCGCTATGAGTAGACTCGAGCTTTTGGCAAAATATTGTTTTTTTTATTATAACAGGCAATAAACATTTGAAAAAAAGGGAAAAAATAACATTTTTTTTTCAAAAATGCCACCATTTCGAGAGATTTTTGAATTTTACAAAAAGCTCGTGTCTAAGTATAGCTGATGTAATATCAGTTATAGATTAGTTTAATTTTTTTTTGTAGGTTACGTGGTTGGCCCAAAATCTTGCAGGGAAATTGATATCAAAATTCTGATGAGGGCAGGTTCAAGGTCATCCCGCACTCGAATATGTAGAAATACAATTTTTATGATCTTGCCACTTGAAAGAATACGATTAAATAAACAAAAAACAAAAAAAGTGAGTGAATATCTTTTTTCGTTCCTTCGTAATAAATGTTGAAAAAAAAGACTCGAAAATCGGGCCGCTACGTAGACGACCCCCTTAAATACAAAAACTCTTAAACAATTTAACCTTTGTTAACCTAGTGAGGTTTTGATTAAAACCAAAAAAAAATAATAACAATATTAAATATTCCGGACAGAAAAAAATTAAAAATTAAAAAAAATTAAAATTAAAAAAAAAATTAAAAATTAAACAATAATTTGATTGATCAGTTACTCATTTGAAAAGCCCATTTATTATGGTTCTTCATACAATCTCCTAAAAGTTTTTTAACTCGTTACTAGTTGATTTAAAAAATAAACGCCCTTAAACAATTTTGGATCTCGTTAGATGTTATTTTTTTGTAAGGTAAAACATGCGTTTGACTATTTCTGATTAATTACATAATTTTTTTAACAAACTTTCAAGTCCCTTTATTGACCCTGAGGGTTTGATTGAAAAACTAAAAATAATAATAGCCACAAATCCTGTCGGATTTTTATTTCAAAAATTAATAAAATTTTTAACTGATTCTCATTTGAAATGCTTTAAGCATACTTGAAGTCAATAGTCCCATTTATCATGGTTTATCATACAAACTCCTCAAACATGTTTAACTTAAAAGTTGGTTTAAAAAACAAAAATCTTAAGCAGTTTTAGATCCCGTCAGATATTAGTTTTTGATAAGTCAAAACATGGCTTTAACAATTTTTGATTTGAGGTACTTTAACCAAGTTTCAAATCCATAGTTAGTGCCAATAAATCATGATTCTTTTAACCCTTTTTTGACCCTGATAGGTTTTGATTAAAACTAAAAAAATATTAACAATTGTTAGTAACAATTCCGAACAGGTTTTGAAGTGAATCGATAAAAGAGACCCATTATGAGAATTGCCTGTGGTATTCATAATAATAAATAAATAAATATTTATTTTATCTTTATGCTCCACACTCTCCCCGAACGCACACAAATCAGTGTTGTTGTCATTTCGTTGTCACTCTGAGTCAAGTCAAGTAATTTCCTTCAAACAAAACCCAAATATCACTTCATTACGTCGCATTTAACCCGCTTTTGTTATTAATTATGACTATCGCCATATCTCATCTGATAAAGCATGCATAATATGCCAGCGGTGATTGATGATATTTGGTGGTGCAAAGCGTTCATAAATGAAAACAAAACATGAACGAAACAAAATGAAATAAAACCAAAAAATGCATTGCAATGCGATGAATGCGTTCAAAAAATTCATAGACAACAAAATCAAAAATACATGTAAATGTTTTATGCAATGTCAAGTGTTAAAGCTAAATATACAGAAAAAATCGCGAGAGAGACAACGTTAATAAAAATCAATCTAATAAAAACTTATCAGAAAAACTTAATTGAGGCTCGTTAAATTAAGTTTTACTGATAAGTTTAAATAAATAAAAATTAACTGGGATTCTCAAAAATTAAGGAAATCATAATGGACCCAATAGGGTGTTCGAGTGGAAGTGCATGCTGCACTCTCCCGTTCTATGACATGACCTAACCTAACTTAATCTAACTGAGGCTCAGATGTTAAACAAATAAAAACTTTAAAAACGCATAAATGCAAACAAAGCGCCGATAGATACGAACTCATTGGCGGTGTTCACAATGTTTAGTAGCTGTTTTCGGCCAAAGCAGTAAATTAACTTAAGGGGGGCACTCCATGAAACGCTCAAAAAAATGACCAATTTTCTTTATTTTACTGTACAAAGAAAAGAAAGAGTCACGAACAATCCGTTTGGAACATCTGTAGGCAGTGGCGTCCCCAGGATTTCGGGAAGGGGGGGGATATGCAAAAAATGCAGTTTAACGCCATTTTTATACTTTCATCTTTGCGTATTATTTTTCATACATGTTGAATAAAATTGTACATACATACATATATGTATACATATACTAACATAAACTTCTTAAAACACAAAATTCAAGTGACATGTATTTTTAAGTCATAAAATCCCAACCAAAAAATTCAAGTTTGTTTTAAGTTATGACATTTCGAAAACAACTGCTAATAGAATTACGAAAAACTCAAAAGACGTATTTTAAAAAGCACACCAGCTATGTAAAAGAAATCAAACATTTACAAAATGTATGACGTTCTGAAATTTAATTATGATAGAGGTGACCATGTTTCCATGTTTACCCGCAATTTACCAAAACTATATAAGTGAATTTTTTTTTAATTTCAACAGCTGATGCAGGGTTGGCATGATGCCTGCGTTTGATTACTATTTTGGTAAATAGTCGACACTTTTGGGAACATTGAAAATACAACTATTCTGCGAGAACAAATGCAATGCTGATTTTTTTTATTCATTTATTCTTAACCCTTCTGCGGGTATCCGGTTCTGGCCAGACCATATTGAACTTTGGATCCACTTTAGTAATGTTGTAATTAAGCTATCGAGCTCAAATTTCATGATATCCTTAACTGATCCTTTCTAAGCACAAAACCCAAAACCATGGCTTGGCCAGACCATGGTGCATTTTCATACAAATTTGCCAGTTATTTTCAGTTTTTTTTTTGTTATTTTCGACGTAATTATTGTCAGAATTGTTAATAAATATTTTTTTATATTATATATATATTTTCAACTAGGTTTTTCCATCTGACCCGATTTGAAGCACTTTTTTCGTGCCATCCCGTTAATAGTGACGTAAATTAGCTGGCGCAAAATGTACCTGGTCAAAGTGTTTTTCGTTCGCCTTGGCTTTTATTTTCTTTGGGTTAATAAATTATAATTTTTGTTGGAAAATAATGTTGGAACATATTCAAAATTAATACTTATCCATTTTCCAATTCGATTGGGTGTTTTCTGTGACAGAGATGAAAGAAAGAGAATGCTATTTTGAGAATCAGGTGGACATTGTTTTTGAACTTCGACGCTGGAGTTAAATCAGAGAGGAAAATCTCGAAAAAAATTTCCTTAGCAATAGCGGAAACTAATGCTTTAGAGCAACGAATTTAAGATATTAAATAATTTGCTGCGAGAGGCAATAATAACGGTGCTGCCAATTTCACGCTTTCATTTGGCCCTGAACAAAACGAAGCTTCTGATACTGATAGAAAAAATGGTCGTTTAGATAGTTCAATGTGAAGATAGCAACGACGAAGGCGACAAGGAAAACGATATCCGGCCAGTTCAGTATGAACAACAACATGTAGAGCATGTTTTGCATATTTTTCTTTGGCAAAGCAGTTCAGAATTATTAACAGTGCAAGGAATCCAGAAATATATATATCAAAACCCGATTTGTATGTGTCGAATGTAAAATCTCAATGTGGTATAAGTAGTCATGATACTGCATTATATTGTTGAAATAATTGCATTGGTCAAGCAGCTGAAGTAGATCCATAAGTAACGTATTTTACATTTATACATTTTTTTTATTTTTTTGCTTTACTGCCGTATTTTTTTAATTTTAAAATTAACTCATTAAAGTTGAAACTCGCTATTTACTTAATTATTCTAGTATATTTTCACCGTTTTACGTAAAAATAATGTAGACAAGCAAAAGAAATCATTGTATTCACACTTTCTGGTTTTTTTATATCCTTAACAACAATCCTCGACTATCATCTTGTTTACATTATGGTCTGGCCAGATCATGGGAGGTTCAGTTATTAGGGTTTAAGTGGGTGATTACAGAAGCGATAAAGCAAATAGTAAAAATGTTTCACAATTCCATATTGTTATAGCAAATTGCATAAGTGAATTCTCCGACCAAGGGGGGGATCCATCCCCCTAATCCCCCCCCCCTGGGGACGCCACTGTCTGTAGGTATTAGTTAAAGTTTAAAAAAAAAAGTTATACATTAAAAAAATTAAAAATGGCAAACATATTGAACATCTTCCGAGGCTTGGTTTAAAAAAAGACGTCTTCCCGTCAACACGATGCCGTCCGAAGTTAAAGTCTGAAACATACAAATTATATATCAAATTAATCAGGCATGTCGCAAGTGCGTGAACCTCAAAAACTATAAAAATTTTCAAAATTTTTTTTTTTAATAGATTTCAGAGGTTCATGCACTTCTCTGTTCAAAATCCTACAAAACGAGTATATATTCGTAGTAGTTTTTTTGATCATGTGGACGGACTACAAAAACATGTTTATGAGGAAACGCGTTCCAAAGTTATTCGGAACACCTGGTGTGGCTGAACGCGCGTCGATGAAAAGAACTGTGTCTCCGAAAGTTTTCGGAGTTCGACTTTGAAACTTTGCAATAATGTTCTCGGATAATATATCTTTCGTTTAAAGCAAAAAAAAATCGATTTTTTGAAACCATTTCATGGAGTGCCCCCTTAACCAATTAACTGCACACGAGGTGTATAAATTTTTGATTCTGTACATCAAATTCACTATGGAATCATTTTTGTTAATTACAACGTGTCTAGAAGTTGATTGATTAATGATTTTTTTTAAAGCAACTTGGGAAAGATTTTTAACTAAATTACGCAGTGAAATGCATAAACAACATCAAAAGAAAATAATTTGGCGACAAGTTTGCTGATTTGTGATTCTATTCGTCGATTGACTGATGCTGAAAGGTCGTTTACCAACACTTACTGACGAGGCTTATTGCGATTTTGGCGGGTCACTGACCCACGGGGCATCCCCTCCGAAAACCTATTAGGAAAACCCGGACAATAAGTAACTTCACTCTTCACTTTCTCTGTGCCTGCCCGACTCCATTGTGAAGACGGTGGAAGACATTGGGAAGGCAATTGTTCACCGGGTTCGAAATCATTGTGCATCGCTTCTGGCCTTCATTATCCCCTTAGAGTGCCTATAAGGCACAGATCACCGAGAGGATTAACCACCTACAACAATACTGACCGATAAAAGTGCAACCAATCAACCAAACAATTTAGAAATTTTTAAAAATTTAAAAACGCCTTCTTTGTTCTTCTCCCTGAACAGTTGCCTTAGTTTGATTTGCTCATATTTAACAAAATCCAACATTGGCACAAAAGCAACAACAAATTTTACGCTTATTGACAACACTTTTTTTACACTACTGAGCACAAATTTAACACTTTAAAACAACTGACAACGAAAACATTTGCAAGCATCAATCACAAATATTTTATATTATAAATCACAAATATGTTTATGAAGAAAATGAGCACAAAAACAAACATAAAAACGCATGAGTTTAGTTTTAAACTTACCCAAGAATTATCTCTGAACTGCGACATTTCGGCTGATTCTGCGTGCGATTCAGTTCGCTGCTGTTGCGGTGATTTGCGGCAAAAATAAAGAAAATCCCCAAAGCGTCGACAATGAATGTTTCAAGTTTTATATTTCATGCGGCACACATTAAGCGGCGATTTGTTAATGTGTGGCAAGACTACTCGTACACATGCACTGCTGTTGCTGTTGATTGTCGAAGCAGACCGAAAGTATGGCAAATTAATTAATTCGATTTGAATTTGAATTGTTTAGCAAATGGAAAAAATAATAATAATTGCTTGCAAATTTGCATATTTTATGATGTTTCACTTGTAAGCGATGGCAAAGGCACGCAGCGTGCTGCTATTTTGTTTCATTTTACATACACAACAACAACAACAAAAACAACGACCAGCAAGCAGCTGCAAGTCGAAGAAAGATAGTCAGGTGCAATGTGGCTGCACACTTCATTGCTGCATCGGTTTCACTTTTACAATAATTTTATGGCTGACTAATTTCTTATAGTCAAAGGAATAAATATTTGAATTAAAAGGAAAAAAGGGATAAATGATTAAATTAAATGTCCCCAAGTGGCCAAACATTGAATTGTCAATTGGGGCGAATTGCATTTGACTTTAAGTGAACAGTGAAAATAATGTCAGATTCTCAAATTTGTTCATCCTAGGGTTAATTGTAATTTTACTTCTTTCTGAATTGAAACTGAAAACCTTTCTTTGTTAGTTTTGGTAGAGTCAAATTAATCAATGCTTGAAAAAGTTATTGATTTTAGTGGTTAGATATTTGTTCTGAATTCACAATTCGAACAATGCACTGCCGGGCTGTTAAGTTTAGGATAAATGTCTGCCTTGACATTACAATAAATCCACTAACCTTACCCTAACCTAACTTAACCTCACTTTTGAGTTGGCAAGAAAGTAACTTTGGTTTTCTCAAATAGAAGTTTTGAAGCTTTTCACTTCGTTTTTAAGGACTTGTTCAACGTTGCGATTCTTTCCTTTGACAGCTGTCACTTTTATCTACTTACTGACTGACTTACTTTAGAAGCAAATTGCGCGCAATTTTGATTTCCGCTGTTAATTTAAGTAGTCATTTGAAATAGAAAATTTTAGATACAGTTTACTCTTCTAGTTGTTGCATAGACATTTAAAAAAATCGGTAAAATTTGTGGTATCAGGATGGGCCTCTTAGGCCTCCAAATGTGTCTCTTAAGGAGGCGGCCACGATAAACTATCTTAACATTAAGTTGGAGTGGCAGCCTTCAATGTACTAATACGCTCACTTAAGCACAACTTTTGGCTCATTGTGATACTAACCTAACCTTACTCTTTTAGTTTTTAAAAGGCAAAAAGCCTTTAGAAATATGTGAGTTCTATTGTTTCAATTAAAACAAAAACAAATCCGTTCGATTCATTCCAAGATGATTAACGTTCAGTTCGACCTTTCAAAGTTGATGACAATCAAGTCAAATCGTCATGTGCGAGATCGCAGAGAGGGTAAATGAATCACACTTTTGAGTCAAATACCATTCAAAACAATATTTTGTGCTAGCATTTTTTGTGTTTTGGGGGGTTTTAAGCCCCTGTGTGCACCATTGATCCCACACAACAGTTGAATGCCACTTAAAACGTTTTAAACTCGCAAGGAAGTTTGGTATTTGGGTTCCAAAAAAAAATTACTGAAAACAACGATTCAAATGCAATGAAGTCGACACTTTATTGAAACAAATCATCACTGATATTGAAAAATGGGTCGTTTACAATACCATGGAACGAAAGAGATAATGATCCAAGCGTCATGAACCAACACAAACCACATTGCAAACTGAATAGCATTCAAAAAAGGTCACATTGTCAATTTGATGATATTAAATACAAAGGTTTTGCGAATGTTGAGCCGCTTCCAAGGCACCAAACAATGGAAAAGAAGAAAGCAATCAACGATAAAAGGGCAGAATTGGCAAATCGTTAAGGTATACAAAGTATAATGCAAAACCTTACACATCTTTGGTGACATAATCACTGTCAAAAATTACTAAAACTGACGGAAGCAATTGAAGAAAAACAGTCAAAATTGGCAAATTGCAAAGGTATACTCGAAAATACCAAACCTTACACATTTTTGGTGACTTTTAGAAAGTTCTGAACCTTGTTTGGGAATGAATGTCACATCTGCCCATATAGCAGTGACCTTGCTTCATCAGTTTACTATTTATTCCGTAGATTAATTAATTCTTGGAATGGTAAAACTTTCACTAATGATTATAATTTGACATCGACATCAGTTCAGTTTAGTTTATTGCTGATAAGTACCAGTTGATAAGTTCTATGAGCCCGGAATCATAGAGTTGTTAGTGAGATAACAAAAGTTCATAGCACAACATGGAAAATGTATCACTGATTAAAGTTCATTCGTTGCCTAAACCAAATTGATTTTTATTTTATACTACAAAATCGAAATTATTTTCTTGCCAACCCAAAATATGAATGGAAGGGTGCTACAGTCTTATGAGAATATCAAATGGTAAATTAAAAGTCAGAAAATGCAAAGAAAATGATTTCAGCAAAACCCTAAAGCACATTTTTTCCATTTGTACTGTTTTCTTCTCCTTAGATCTTAAATGATCTTGATGATGATGATTTAGATGGGTTCAAGACAACAGTCCATAACTTCTTCAAATAAAATCCTATATCCAAACCTCTTAATACTTCGACCACAACCAACGCTTTGGCTCTTATTTAAAAAAAATCAAATCCTATGAAATCTCCTAACTTCACCACATCTTTTCTATAGTGGACAACTGTGAAAGTGTACAAACCACGCCCATTTTCAATCAAATTCTTTGAAACAATGTACACGTCAACTTTCAAGTAAATGTGTCAGCGAAAATATACTTGAAAGGGCGCTGCTGCTTCGCCTGCAACAAGTACCACCTGGCACCCTAATGTACCGCATCATGTTGGCAACAACAACAACAACAACAATAGTCGGGCAGCTGTTGTGACGTGCTGGCGGCAGTGGCGTAGGCATTCAGCGGTCTGGAAACGATGCACAACAATTTTATGCAAAAAAGCCAAAAGCTATCAGCGCCGGCCGTGGCGGAATTTGTGCGCGCAGTGTCGACGATTTGCGTTCAATGTTTCAGCTTCAGCCAACTGTGAACGCCACAAATAATAAAGACGACTGTTGTTGCTGTCGTTGTTATTGTTGGTGCTCTGATTGTTGTTGTTGTTGTTGTAGTTTTTGTTACCAAATAATTAACTACAATTACACGAAGTATATAGGGAATCAAAAAAAGGCAAGGAAAATGGCAGAAATAATGCAACAATTTGAATAGTTTGGGAAGGGTTGAATTTCACAAAAAAAAATAATAAAAAATGTATTTAATGTATAAAAAAAACAAAAAAAAAACAAAAAATTAATTTATTTTTTATCAAATTTTATTTATTTTTTTATAAAAATTTATTTTTTTTATATTTTATAAAAATTTATTTTATATTTATTTTATTTAGTTTTTTATACGATTAATATTTATTTTTTATAAAAAACAAAACATTTCATTTTGTTATATAAAAATTAAAACAATGAACATTTCCCAACATTTAAGGAATTTTTCACAGCACTTTTAAAATTATAGAAATATATTTAAGCACATTTTTCACTCAATTTACACAAAAGTTGTTCTTGTTTTTTTTTTGTGTTTTCGTTATTATCATTGATATCATTTTTATATAAACAAACGCACCTTTCGCCACAATTACACCAACAATAAACAAACAAGTACTTTGTTTGCCTATTTTTATGTGTTTTCATGCAGCGAGTTCGTTTCGATTCGATTTCTCGCCGATAGTAGACGATTTTATTAGCACATTTTCTCTTATTATTGATTTTTTAAATTTTTTTCAATTTTTTCTTGCGTGCAATTAACACTTGTTTTTTTAATTTAATAGATTTTTTGAACTTGTTTTCTTTTTTTATGAAATCGCAAATATTTTTCGTGCAAATAAGATTAACATTTTTTAGACGTCACTCGCAACGCTTCCAGTCGCTTGCAGCTCCAATTCGAGTTGCATGTAATTCGCGCCGATTTTTGTTGTTGTCGTTATTCGAAGCCGCACCGACAGAGTACGTACCGATCGCATTGAAGCCACACTGCCTATTATTAACAGCGCCTCGACGCACAGCGGAGCGACCGTTGGAGCACAACTCAACAGCTGAAGCGAAAGCTTTCGAAGAGCTTTTCCAATGTGAAAACGCCACTGCGACGCACTGCCGCCAGCCAAACCAACCTGTTGCACTGTTGTGCTCAAGTGAGCAAACACGTTGCAAACGTTGCCCAATGTAAACAAGAGTCGGGCTTGTCGCGGCAATGTCCGGAGAGCACAGAAATAATCACCGACTTCGCTGTTAGTACAGTGTGTGCCACAAGTACGTGTAGGGGCGATGTTATGCTGCCGGTCACGGATCCCGGCAATGGATAAAATTGTTGTTGTTTCAATGTAAAACAGAAAAATTTCGCTCTCCCAATTTTATAATTAATAATAACACTGCGCGTGAATTTTACCCTCAAAAATTCAGACATGGGGGGGACCTACTGAGCAACTTTCTATAGGTATACTGAGTTGAGATCCACTAGCCGTTTGGCTGGATTGGCTCTTGTTTAAGAGAAATCCGACCTTGAAGTTTGCTCATTTTAGTCGAGTTCGTCGCTTAAGTCTTCGAACGTTTAAATGCTAATAGGTCCTAAGTCGTTCCGAATATCGCTTTACTGTCTTCGGCAAGTTTGTAGATATTTTAACGACCAACAAATGTGCTTAAGACACCAATCCAAAAAACATACATTCAAACTATGTTTTCGACCAAAATGTCCCAAAAACCCCAGTGTATAGCGAACCCTCGTAAAAAAATAAATCAGTATGCTTTTATATAGAGGGTTGGCTCCTGCATCTAATACGACGTTTGTTATTGAGCCCAAATGCGTGATTTGGGCAAAATTCTCAAATGCAAAGCCAAATCACGCATTTCCCCATACAAATTCAAATCGACGAAATGACTCATTTCAACAAAACGACGAAGCAAATGCGATAAAACATAACCAATTTTATCGAACGCATCACAAAATGAAAGCTCTTTCAAAAGCTTCAAAAGCTTTGTTCTTTCAAAATCAAAACAAACGAAAATGATCAAAATGGAAATTTTGAATGGAAATTTTCGTCTGCTTCAAATATATAGAATACGCTTAGCATGTAAGGTATGTAATATATTTGTATTCAAATATGGCAGTGTGTGGAACATAGAGGCAGCAAAAAAACAACAAATTCTTTAGTCAGTAGCCGGAGAAGCGCTGATCTATGTGCTACGGCAAGAGGACATGAGCATTGAGCATTTGACATTAGCTGCCAAACAAAATGCAAATGCAATGCGAATGAGGCAATGTAAACACTTTGAAATGACTCATCTCAAACTACGCATTTGGGCTCAATGTAAACGTAGTATTACAAACTAAAAATTTTGCCTGGGAAACGCCCATAAAAGGCGTGGCTCAGCGTCAAAGTTCAAAGTTTTTATCAAAAAAACTCAATTAATCTCCAACTGAGTTACGCGATATGGGTATCAAACGTATCTCATCATACCTTTGATGTGCAACATAAGATACGTAAGATTACTAATAAAAAGTTTTAAGCGAAAAAAACTTTTTTTTATAAAATTTTTTTTTAACGGATTTTTACTCGAAAAAATCCATTACTAAGGTACAATAAGTTTGATACCGTATTGTAGCCTGTGAAATCCCTTTACTATGAAATATAAAAATGTGTGCTTTTGTTTTTTTCTGAATATATTTTTTAAATTTTTTTCTAACTTGACTCTGGATCCAAAGCCATTTCATATTCACCTTCGCAATCAATTTAATGTAGTTTAGGTGCTTGGAAGCTAAGATTAGGTGAATCATGATAATTTTGATAGACTTGTTGAAAAAATTTTGCAAATAGATTACAAGTTTGCAATGTGCTATTAGAAGTCTCAGTGCCATACTCCATGCCAGACGGGAGACCATTTGTGTTGCGCTTAGAATTTATGTAATGCCAAAATCCGGAGGGGTTTGATTTCAAGTCCGATTCAATGTTAAAAGTGTACTGCTTATATAAAATGTTATGTAGGAAATTAAATTGTTTGCTCGCTTTCGAGCGAGACGATCATCGGTGCGTTGTGATTTTTAAAATTTGTTTGTTTGGTAAGTATGAAATTCAAACTTTATAACAAGAGCTTTATGATGCAACGTATTGTTACGAAAATCCAAGTTCGTTTTGGATTGTGCTTGAAAATAAAACCACTTCAATTATTCAGCGCAAACGCAGTCAGGAACCAACAATCACTTTATATACAGATTTACACTTTGCTTGCATCTACACTTGTTACCACTTTGCTTATTCAACTAAGACTCGACTCTCTGCGCTGCACACTGCTGCTTTTATATGTACTTGTTTTCTTATCGCGCCGAAGTTTCTTGCACATTCTAGTTGTACTTTCTATCTCGATTGTTCTAGCACAGCTCATCACCTTTCGCGAACCATCCTCGCCATATTATAGCAAGCGAACTATAGCAAGTTTGCCGTGCTCCAAAGTGCTTGCCTAAAAGTATGCTTGGAAAAGCATTCATGCATAGCACAGCACAGAGTGTCTCATCGTTTCAGTATTAATAGAGACTGGAGATACAGCTCTGTTCCAGAATCCGAATCGGATTCGGATCGAAATGAAATCCGATTCCGATTTGTAGAGGTGTTCTGCAATCCGAACGGAATTGTCACATTCGAAGTTTATTTCGAATAAACAAACTTTCAATAAGCTGTTGGTTTGAAATGTTCAAATGAAAAAGTCAGTTGTAAAATTTTGTAAGATTTTTTATTTTATTTAATGAGTTGGGTTATTTTATTGGCAGTATTGCTTGAGAACGAGCAGTCCGTCGTTGAAAAAGTAAAGCGCAGAATTTTGCGAGACCACATCAATCTGATGGAATTGCCAGATTCTTCATAACTAGTACAAGTCATTTCAGTTACGTTCAAAATTTCCTATTTAAGGTTTATTACTCACTACCGCCTTAACAAAGCAGCATTCAACATGATCTTGATCGAAGTGAAACCTTTTCTTCGGCAGTGCTCCATTCCACCAGATTTGAAATTGGCGACGGCCTTGTGATTTCCTGCCGAAGGAGGCTATCAACGATCGGTAGAAAAGGCAACCTCCTCTTCCATTTCGGAAAGTTTGTGCTTTTTAAAAGATCCACCGCCGCTAAAGCTTACCTTCTATTATGCGCCAGCTTCCTTCTTAACTCACTTTTTCAATCAACTCAGGTCTATGATTGAAGAAAATTTTACAAAATGAATAGATTTCATGTACTTCTCATCTTTTTCCACTCCGTTACACTTTTTGTTGGTGGTCCTTGCCCGTTCAGCGACTGCGTTAAATGCTTCCACTTATTTTCAACTTTGACTCTGTCGCCTTTGCAGAATCCTTTCGCGATGTCCGCATTCTCCTTCAGGTCACAAGAAGCTTTGAGATCATTACTAACTCGGTTGTGTGAAGTTGTTGGATATAAAAAAGTTTGTTACAAAATTCTCAATATCTGGCTTAACGTTAAAAGGAAATAGCCATTTACCATCTAAAGTCCAAGATGAATTACCCAAATTGAAATCTCCCATTACAATTAATTGATGATTATTATTAAGATTATCCGATATAAACGTCGGCAACGCCGGCTTTAAGAGACTTTTATACAAGGAGGGAGAGACGCCTAGTTTTAAATATACATGCTATAACAAAAAATTGCACCACTTTTTTTTTCAGTTGTGACACTTTCTTTGCGACTTTTTAAAATTTTACAGCGGCAACACTGCCTGTCGACGATGCGCGGCGTTGCCACCTCACATTTATATGAATGGCAACAGCTACATCTCGCAATCCCCATTTTCTGCTACAACCCTTAATCCAAAAGTTTGTACATCGTTTGCAATTTGACGTGCGGCGCCTCAACGCTCAGCACCGGTTTGCCACATTTATCGACATATTTGTCATAGTAAATTTCACTGAACAACTTGAAACCATACGATTTGAATATTTTCTCCGAATAATAGCCCGAAACGTCGGCCTTAATCAGCTGCAAAGAGTCATACACACACAGATCCAACATTACACATTACCACCAATCAGTCAGCGCAATACTGCAAAATCACCTTAAATTCAAAATCTCTGGCCAGCAGCTCGGTGCGCCGCAGCAGCTCCTGGGAAATGCCCTGTCCGCGAAATCGACTGTCCACGCACAGAATGCACATATCAAACGCCTTGTCCACATCGAAACACTCAAAGATGTTCGCCTGCAGATGGAGCGTGTAGTGCAGCTGCATGATCTTCTTAAAGTTCTCATCCTCGAGCAGTTCCAGTTTTTCCTGCTCGCACGCCGTATCGCCCGGATGCAGCACGCCGTTCAATAACACACCAGCAATCTGCCGGGTCATTTGTAAGCCGTTAGAAAAATATTTGAAGCGCATAGTTGATGCTCTTCCCCAACCCGCGCTCCCCCTCTCCGGCACTTACATCGTCATCCTCATTCACAGCCATTAGACTCAAGTTATGTTCGAGTATTTCGTACATGAAATGTTCCAAATCTCGAATGCCCGTTTCGTTGCGACATAGGCCGACCGCCTTGTTCAGCGGCTCGTCAACGAAGAAGGTGCCGCGCAAGTGTCCAATGGCATCATCGAAACGTTCCTCGGTTATCAGTTTGTACTCCACGGAGTTGGTGTGTTTGTCTGCTGACCCGTTTGTTGACCGAGTGCTGTAGAGGCAGAAGAGAGTACAGTCGATGCTCAGCAATGCAGTAAAAAGTAATTGTCTTGGCAAAAAATCTACCACAACGAACGCAATTCAAATCCCTTCTCTCGTTTGTGTTCGTACGGCTCTTGCAGCGCCTGAAAGCATGCTATCAAAATTTGTACACTTGTGAGCATTGCCCCCCTGTTTTAACATAACATTTTCTGTTAGACGTCTGTAAATGGCAAAACTGAGTTAACTCAGTTTTGAAAGTGAGTTCACGCACTTTGATACAAAAACAATTGTATGGGAATTTGAGCCTTTAAATGCGATGTCAAACTGCAGTTAAGCGTAAACTGCAGTTGAGGCCCAGTGGAAAAAGCCTATTAGGCTTACGATTTTTTTGTGTAAATTTATATTTACATTTCGGCTTCAGATTTTAATTTTTAATTTTTTTCAATGCTTTTTCTTTACAAAAACCAGTTTATGATTTCACGTTGAATTATTTAATAAAGGTAATTTTTTTTGTAATTTGTTAAATTGAGCTAATTCGAGTTTGGCCTGGGAATAAGGGGAGGAGGAAATATTTGGTTGTAATTGGGTTTCTCGGTTATGCAGCTATGAGCAACAAAGGTAGGGAGGGCAAGGAGTATCCGACCACAGATTGCAATGCGTCCGGAGTGCGAACGTCTGTCCGATTTGGTTTCTGCAGTTGTATTTTGTTGTTGTATTATTTTTTCATGGAATCGTGTGCATAAAACTTTTCTTCTGGTTATAGTTGTTTTCCCATTCGGTTCGGGCTGATGCTGAATTCATGCCATATGAGTGAGTGTTCTAGTGAACCTGGTTGGCCTTATTCCAGCCACCCTCGCTGAAGCTTCGGGTAAATTAAAAAGCCAAGTGCACACGGGTTAATATTCCCCTCAATTTCCACCACACCTGCAGCTTTACATTACCTCACGTGTCGCAGTGCAATTTTAGTACTCTTGACGCATTCATAAGGTTCCTCGCCTTTGGCGCACATCTCGCTGCCAATATTCGGAATGTTTACTTGAAATTGCAATTTCAGCTGCGGAACAACCGAAAGCTTTTCTGACTGCATTCTGTAGTAATGCAGTGCATCTGTTACTGCACGTAACTTGCAGGCAATTTCCGTCTGGCAAAGACAACCGATTTGCAGCAAGTTGCGCGTTAATGCAGCGAACTTTTCTGGATCGACGAAATGGCAGCGTTTTAACATTAACGAGAAGTGTGTGTTGAATTCTTTAAATGGCCGAATATTCATGCTTGGAATATTTTAAAGTGCTCGTAATGATTTCTATGCGATATTATTTTGATATATGAGTCACATGCGTAAAATATGGAAAAGTCGGAAATAATAGGCAAAAAAGCAAATGATTGAAATGATTGAATGAATTGAATTGATTAGATTTTTTGGAATCACCCGAATACAAAAAATCAAAGTGAAGTGAAGTTACCACAGGACAACAAAATCACATTTTTTTTCTGTTGCATGAAGTTTTTCAACTGTTTTTTTGTTTTTTTGGGTGCGCTGATTCCGAATATAACATACCTTCAGATTTTTTGTAGCAGCTCTAGTGAGATATAGTGAGATATAACGCATGTTAGGTACCGTGTCACTTTTTCAAATTTTCCTCTTCTTTTTCCTATACTTCTTCCATTTTTCATCGTAATTTCTAAACCAATAAACCGATTGACTAGGCCAAATAATTCTCGCCATCGAGTAACTAAAACCTATAAAAAAAAAACCGATTGACATCACATTTTCACCTTGTTGCATTAACAACATCGCACGGCTACTTTTTCGATGCAATTAATTTTTCTAAGTTTTAAAATTCCGCGCCGGAAGTCGGAAAATATTGAATTTTAAGGCGTTTTGATGGTCAAAAACATACAAATTTTTCGTAAATCAATTAACGAGTTAGGTGTATAATGAACAAGAACATTTTGATTCTTGCGAGATCAATTTCAGACAGATGAGTAGTCTGTAATAATAATGAGATTTGCTGACACCTAAGATCGGTTCGGGTCCAAATGGTCGCTTTCCAACTCCCTCCCTTACCAATCTGTCTGCATCCTCATTAACATCATAGCCACAATGTGCTGGAATCCAGTGTATTATTACCCGATTCCCTGTTGACAGTTGTTGGAGAAAATTAGCTGTCTCCCATGCCAACTTAGAGGTAAATGTCGACGCGTGCAAGGCTCTTATTGCGGCCTGGCTGTCTGACATTATGATAATCCTTACCAATCTGTCTGCATCCTCATTAACATCATAGCCACAATGTGCTGGAATCCAGTGTATTATTACCCGATTGCCTGTTCACAATTGTTGGAGAAAATTTGCTGTCTCCCATGCCAACTTAGAGGTAAATCTCGACGCGTGCAAGGCTCTTATTGCGGCCTGGCTGTCTGACATTATGATAATCCTTTTCCGATGAGGTTGAAGGTTCAGAATTTCTCTGGCACACAGATTGATAGCACAGACTTCCGCTTGAAAGACGGTTGCTAAACTACCAAGGCTGACTGACATTTGGGTACTGGAACTGTACATGCCAGATCCTGTGCCTTCTCCAGTCCAGTTTGATCCATCAGTGTACCAGATAATGTCATCACAGGTAAGACTGATTTTTGTATTGTCCCAGTCTACTCTGTTAGGAATATGTGTCCTATATTTCCTGTTAAAGATGTGTCGCGGAGGCATTGAGTCAAGAGGCAACCAAAAGCTTCCGTCTCGCCTCCGTTCTTTAACAATGGAGCGGTGACCGCTTGCATGTAGATCCTGTGGTATGAATCCACTATGCATCAGTCTATGTGTACTAATGACCGCATTCATTTGTACGGTTAGGTCCAACGGCAAAACTCCCAATAGTACATTGAGGGCAGCTGTTGGCGTCGTGCGAAGGCAGCCAGTGATGCAGGAGTTAATTACTCTATGCAACCGTTCCAGCATGTTCGCAGTCGTTTTCTCTGTGGTTTTTTCCACCATACTATCGCCACATAGGTGATAATGGGGAGAATGACTAGGGTGTATATTTTTTGAAGCCATATCGGTTTCGTTTCCCAGTTTTTGCCTCAGATTCATTTACAAGTCCAGAGAGCGTTGCCCGCCTTCTGAATAGTACGGTTTATGTGAGGTTTCCAGTTCAATTTACTGTCTAGAGTTACCCCAGGGTATTTGGCTCCTTTTACGAATTCTTCATCTTTGCCAAAAACCTTTATCAGTCTCAGGTCATATTTCCTTTTAAGTGTGAAGATTGTCTTATCAGGGTACGAAGATTGTCTTATCAGGGTTTACAATAGACTCTGCTGGGTGCACCAGTTCTCTACAATTTTTATGGCACCCTATAGTAGATCAGAGACGGTCTGCCCGTCTTTGCCTCTAACCGCAATAACTAGGTCATCAGCATAGGCAATAACGTCATAGCCTCGATCCGAGAGGATGCGGATTAATCCGTTTATGACCATGGACCAGAGTAGAGGAGATAGTACGCCCGACAGCCCTGGACCGTTCTGGCTAGGATCTTGATGCCATTTAAGTCGGATCCTATAAACCTGCTTTTGAGCATCATAGAGAACCATCTTATAAGTGCAGTCGGCACTTGAAATACCTCTAAAGCCTATCCTCTAGCTTCATAGGTGGTGTTGTTGAAAGCCCCCTCTATGTCTAGGAAACCTACTAAACAGATTTCTTTCTCGTCAAGGGATTTTTCGATTTTGCTGACCAGGGCAGATAGGGCTGTTTCCGTGGACTTGCTTTTTCGGTAAGCATAAGGATAAGGACTTCGTCTCTGAGGTATCTCTCTATTACCTTTTCCATACCCTTAAGTACACATAACATCAGGCTTATAGGTCTGAAGGACTTTGGAGCTGAAGTCCTTTAAACACAACTTTAGACCTCTGCAACTTGATTCAGGATCAGCTTAAGTCCCTTAAATTTAGCTTTAGATCTATGGACCTTGATTCAGTTTCAAGAGGATCAGCTAAGGTCCTTTAAACTTAGATTCGAATCTATGAAACTTAATTCAGTTTTAAGAAGATCAACTTAAATCCTTTAAACATAACTTTAGATCTATGGAACTTGATTCATGTTCAAGATGATCTACTTAAATCATTTAAACATAACTTTAGATCTATGGAACTTTATTCAGGGTGCAGAGGATTAACTTAAATCCTTTAAACATAACTTTAGACGTATGGAACTTGATTCAGGGTCCAGAGGATTAGTATAAGTCTATTAAACTTAGCTTCAGATCACTGCTACTTAATTCAGGTTTAGATCTATGGAACTTGATTCAGGTTCAAGAGGATCACCTGAGGTCCTTTAAACATAACTTTAGACCTTTTTCAACGTGATTCTGGGTTCAGAGGATCAGCTTAAGTTTTTTAAGCTTGGCTTCTCTGCAATTTGATTCAGGATCAGCTTCGGTTTTTCAAGCACAGAATTAGATCTATGGAACTTGTTTCAGGTTTATGAGGATCAGATCAAACCCGTAAACACAGCTTTAGATTTATGAAATTGAGTTCAGGTTCAAAAGGATCAGACCTATAAGACTCAACGTAAACTAAGAAAACTTAGCTTAGGTTGGAGAGGCATCTTCTGATGCTTACAAAGGCCTGTAGAGACCAGTTAAATAAGAAGAACCCCAAAACTACATACCCCCGAGTGAATGAGAGAAGCCATTGACGCTTTCTTACTGTTAATGTTGATGGCTGATAGATTAAATAAGTCAACCAGGAAGAAACCAGGGGCCGCAAGATGACGGTGTCTGCTTCAGAACTAGAACTGGCCAATAGAACACCAGAAGAGAAACGTTCTTTGTTCATTCAAAGTGCTCAATAATAGTGAATTCCAGCTACTTTTCAGTAACCAGCTGGAAACTGTTAAGGAGTAGAGGTGATTATGTCACTTCCCAAGCCCAGAAGCTGTTTGTTCCTCTTGTAGTTTAGTTTAGGTCAGGTTTCCCAGGAGGTCCTAGAAGAGTGTTCCAAATACCATTGCCTGTTGGCCAAGCGAACATATCACATACTGAATACCAAAGAATCACCGCTAAAAATTTTCAAAAATCTAAATTCCATAAAACAATACACAGTACAAGTGTCTAACTTCTTTTAAAATTTGCATTCTTTTTACTAACCTTTCTAACTGAAAACAATTTTGTTTGTCTGTTTTTAAGTTAATTGTGTTGCTTCTTCAGGATCAACAGTTTTTTGCTTTTTCTGAAAATTTCAGATATGACTCTTTTGTATTTAGTGTGCGACATGTTTAACTCGCTACAACTTGATTTTCGACTCTTTGGAGACCCTTTTTTGTTGAGTTTATTATACAAGCTACAAGTTTGAGGATCAACTGAACATGCCGTGGGACAGCAGAAAGCGATAATGCAACACTGACAGATACAATTGGTCAGTAATACAATTGGATCAATTACCCACCGCAACGTAGTTTTTTCGGGTCAGAGCAACGGCTTTGCAGAGGTCCTACAACCAGGAACCCATTGTAAATGAATCAGAAGACTTTGTGTACATAAAAAGAATGCCTGAGCAGAGAGCAACAAGACAAGCATTTATAAAAGAGAGCACAACCAGAGAGAATGTGGCTAGATCCAGTTATCGAAGACCTAAATAGAAAAATAATTCTGGAGGAAACTAGTTTCGTTAGTTGGTCCTCGTTTTCGGACTCGAAAGAAGTATAGATCTTAAATTTAAACTAAGCCAATTGATTCCATTTCGAAAGTTCAATTTTAATTTTGCACCCTTGGAAGCTGCTTGAATTTCTGCAAACTTTACATTACAACATGTCCGTACATACTGACAGACGTGCGCGTACTTGGTGTGTAAATTTTTTATTATAATATTAAATTTGTTTACATTTCTCATATCAAGTAGACAACATAATAAAAGACCTAAAGTAGATTTAAAATTAGCACGCTTACACAGACGACAACTTATGTGTACCCAGACTTAAGAGCAATTAAACTAGGTTTTTGTAAATAATTGTTTCTAACAAAATTCGCGTTAAAAACTATCGTAAACGATACACTTACACAGATTTTCCGAAGTTTTGATTATACAATTTGACTTAAGTTGAATCTTAGTAAAAATTAGCGATAAAATTAGTTCTTATAAAATATGCACAAATTTACGAAAATTGTTGTATATAAAAACAAAAAACAGTGCAATTTTAATAAAATGCTTTCATTTACAAACGCGCGATTTATACAACGACAGAGATATGCTGTACACATTTAAAACATGGCTTAGGATAACTTTGAAATGTAAGTATTTCGCTTAAACTTTAGCTACGCACTAGTAAGAAACAATTCGGGAAGCACAGAAGCACAGAGGAGTGGAGCAATTTGTGGGTTTGGTTAAAGTGATACAATTTCGGTTAACTATGAACTTTTAATTAAAGAGTAGAGGAGAGGAGAGTTTCGAATTTCTGACAAACTAGTGATTTTCGTTTTTCGAAAGACACTGGAAATTTAATTTTAAAAATTACACAGAAAGATAATGTAATAAAAATATTGTGTTATCTTTGCTTTAAATGTGGTCAATGCAGTTTAATAGGTTGGAAGTGAAAAGTTTGTGTATTATTGGAGTTTAGTGGAGTGAATTGCTGGCAGCTGAAGATAGGTGCGACAGAAAGCGTTGGCTTAGCAACAAGGCTGCAGTAGAACTTTTTTCTGAGTTGAAAACATACACATGTCAGCTGATTGTATGATGAGTCAATGCTGCATGGCAACCATATCAAATGCTGGAAGTATGAGTGAAGTCAAGCTGCATGTTGCAATGTCTGTTAAATTTTGATTTGATTCAACATTTGTAGTATATTAAAAAATAATGATTGTGTGGCTTCAAAGTTAAAGAATATTGCTAACGAAATTTGGATGCTCCTTGCTTGAGTTTGCAAGTGTAAGAAGAAACTTTCAAACTGTTTTTTGACATTGCAATAGCTTAATTTCACTAATAATAACTCTTAAGGTATCAATAAAACTCAAATCAATCAATTTCCAAGAAATTGTTTAGTTGCAAAGCAAATCAATAATAATAAAATTAAATAAAGATGCATAAAACTCAGCCACAGCATTGCTTTCCATAGTTTCTTTTGACAAGTTAACAATTGCAATAATGTCGCATAGAGTTGTGAGACAAGTGACTAATATAAACAGTGGCAAAAGTACAGTCAGAGAGTGTTCAGAATAAGCGTATTTGAATAGTGTAACATTAAGAATGGCACGTGCAATTATTTCTATTTCATTTGAACTGTGTTGGTCGGTTGAGGTGATCATGTGTGTGTGTGTGAGTGTATTAGAAAAAGTGCTCTCAATAGTTTACGGAATGTGTGAGTAGCTGCAGCAAAGCGTTGGCTTTTTGCAAAATGTATTATTACTAGCGCTTAGTTAGCATTAAGTTAGCTGCTTATGGTTGGCCAAAAGGAATGCAGAGAAATTTGCCCAACAAAATAAATAAAATAAAAAATATTGTATAAAAAGCTTGCAATGTTTCAATGCTTACATAAGAATTCACACATTTCTTCACTAAACAATTTACAGTCTACCAACATTTCATTCAGTTCATTGCATACCAATTGACAGCGTTTATTGCTGACATTGAGGACAATTTCATTTAATTTTTTTTTTGGTTTTTTGCATCTGCACAAACTAGCAACTATCACTGCATGGGTTTTGGCTTTGATAATTTTATAATTTCAAATGAAAAATCTACAATTGGCAATTTAATCTAAGCTACTAGCATAGGCAATTGTTCCTTTTGACCTTTCAAATAGTTTTATTTTTGTATTTTTAACATTTGACTTAATTTACAATTTGGAAACCGTCATCACAAATTTACATTCAACCTCGTTATTTTTCAATTCAGTACAAGCAATTTCAATGTTGTAAATCTAAATTTTTTCTATTAAAGCAAAATTTGATCTTCAAGGGTAAGTTTTGCTGAATTTTTTAACGCCAATTCGTGCGTTTTGCCTTCAACAAATAACTAATTGCATACACAGCGAAAGAACAAGCATTAAGTGAAAGTGTTCATTGTTAAATTTGTGCCAGCATATAATTTGCAAAATCAAATATATATATATATATATTTATAGCTTAGGTCTAATCGTATATTTGAATTTGTTGCATTTTGCATTTTTGTTGCTTGTGCACAAGTTAACATGGCTGCACTAACTGCAGCATCGACTGAAGTACACGTGGGATTTATTTAATGCTTTCTTAACCCAAACATTGATGCGTTCACAAGCCAATTGCATGCAATTCATTTGACTCCAAACTTGTTTGTATATTTCTCTAACAAATTTGGGAGCTCATTGCACCTCATACGCTCCAACAAGTCCCATCAATCGCTTTGGCTTGTGAACAACTTATATACAAATGTCTGTCTTACACATTTAGGTACACAATGGTTTAAAAAATGGTTTGTCAATGCAAAATATTCGTTGCCAAATTAATTGTAGAATTCGCCACAACACGTCGTTCGGTATGTGGTGCTATTTCTTTTTTGTTTTGTTTGCAATTTCGGTGTAAATAATTTCTAAAACTCATATCAAATATATTTCATGTGTATGTGTGCGTGTTGGATGTATGTGAAAAATTCACACAACACACAGCTTTATTGCTGCCACTACTGCTCTGTATATGATTTTGGTAAATAGAAATTGCAACTTTCCTGTACTCGAAGGTACGTTTTCAAAAATATGAATGTGTGTTTTTTGTTAAAATGTCTATTGTTTGTTGTTAGACGTTTGTGTATGTTCGGTCATAAATATACGTTTAAATTTGTTTATGCTACACTATAATATGTTAAAGCTTCCTTTTGTCCTAAAACACGCTCAATGCCGGAGCTAAGGTAAATTTGTAACTTGTTAAGCATTTGTCCCCTAAATATCATTTCAATGCCAAGTCCAGTACGCATTAACGCAAAACTAATTCACACTTAAAAAACTGCCTTGTACTATTACAAAACACACATACCTAAGTATCATACAACGCATATACAAATTGAATTTTCAACTTATTACGAATTATTTGCACAATCGAGCAGTTGCCACAAATTGACGCACTTACTGACCATCGGTAACTAGTACGTTCTGCTCGGCAGTTAGAGTGTTTGCTGCAGTTGTTATTGCTGTGGCGGTGGCCGATTTAGCCAACGTGCCCGCGTCCAGCTCGCTTTGGTGTTCTTCCACAGATGTTGCAAAATAAATTGCATAGTTGTAATATCAAAGCTCGTCGCTGGTGGCCGGATGCTCCTGCACGTACTCTTTGGGAAAGTAGCCAACCTGCAGATAGGAAAAAACAAAACAAAGCTTAGCAAAGTGATTATTAGTACAAAATGAGCAACTCACCGTATCACCGATTTTGCCACGCCACCAGCCTTTGCTGTCGCCATCTTTGCCTATAACCAGCACCTGACAGCCAGTCTTCAGCTGCAGTTGATTGCTGCCCTTCGGTTCAAAGTCGTAAATGGCGGTTGCAATAACTTCGCGAAAAGGCCACTGCAGCGACTGATTGAGGCTGTAAAGAAAACCAAAAAAAAGTACAAATGTAGAGTACGAAGAAAACAGGAATTTCAAAAATAATAATTTATGTGTTTTATGAATATTAAACAATTTTTTTTAATTAAGCACAATCTAGAGTTTCGATATGAGTATCAAACGAAAGATAAAATTACTTAGAATTAAAAAAAATACTTTTTGGTACGCAAGAACTAATAAGTATTGGAAATTTTCTTTTAAACTTTATCCATAAATATCTTTGAATATTTATATATTGGAATTGAAACAAAAATCTGAATTTAATACACTTGTCGCTAAACACCACCACATACCCAGCAAAATTTTCGCCCAAATCATTGCGTTCATAGTAGGATACCAAATCCACAATGGTCTTAAAATGACGCCGCGATGACAAACAATACAGCACATTATCGCCATCGGTCTCTTGATTGATTTTCATGTGCTTTATGACATGATCATCCGTTCTGCAAATCAAAAATGAGTAATGGAAATTAGGGAAATTTTTTCTTAAAATTTATACAATCAAGTGCACTTACTTTAGACTGAGCGCATACATAGTTTCGTGCGGATTGGATGCACCTTGTGGACGCACACGCAGCAGATAAGTGCCCACGCGTCGATTTTCCAAACGTGAAGCGGCAGTATCGCGATCCATGGTGCCCACAAACCTTAAATAAAACAAATAAATGTATTTATTGGGTAAGAAAATATACAATGCATGTTTATGAAAAACCTACCAATTGAATTCGGATAGTTGACGATCGCATACTGGTGGTGGTATGCTGATAGGATTTTGTTTGCAGCGGCCAGTGGACGATATGCAACCCTTGTGCACCGCTATTTCACAGACCTTGCAGCGATAACCCTAAAAGTACGAAGATAAACTGGCATGAAACACAAAATACATTTGATGCGCTTTGTCGAAATTGGTTTAAAGCAAACAAGGTCCTTTTTAGAACATATATGCTCATCCGTTATGATCCTTTTGAGTGCCAATTATGGTTTTAAAGGGTACTTGGCTCGAGGAATTGGTGTACAGATCACCAACCCCACTCAAAATGGAATCCTTCGTGCCCGCCGAGTCTAATGTTTTTCAAATAACACAACTTAATGGACATTTGCAAATGTATTTCATACCTGGTGTATGCGCCCTTTCAAGAATTTCGAACAATGCCTGCACGTTGTGGGCGAATCAAATGTGTAGATTTCCATTTTGTGATCGGTATTTCGACAGCCAGGTGGGTCCAGGTTTTCCCTAAAAAAAAACAGCAACTTCAGACATTGAAATTTTCCAAACATCGGCTTCACTTCATTGCCAACTCACATCGCTTCGGTGAGCGCCTTGCGCCACTTGTCACGTTCCGGTTCCGACTTCAAGTACAGTGTAAATGCAGTTTTGCCCGATTTGCGCGCCAGCAGTAGCTGACACTTGAAACGCGTGTCACGGCCCAGCGTGCGACGCGAATGACTCTGCTCAACACGATAGTCGGACAGATAGTGCGAATCGCGGTAGGTGTATTGCATGTCGCCAGTCTTCGTGTGCAGCGGCTTTACCAAAATCAAAATCTTATCAAATACGAAAGCATAGCGCAGCTTAGTCTTTTGATCCTCGTGCGCTTTGATGTGCAGCTCGCCATCGAGTAGCAGGCGTCCGAATTGTAGCAGATCGTTGCCGTTCTGCAGCAGCTGCAGATCAATTATGCTGTCCTATAAAAAAAATTAAGCATATATTAACTTGGCAGACGAGTGAATGGAATATGGGGCAACAGATCACACCTTGACTTTCTGTATGATGACCAAATGATCGGAATCGCGTTTCACCTCGTTGATGTATTGCGACACATCAATCATGGCCTCTTTGGAGCGCTCCAGCGAGCGATAGTCTTCGTGCATCTGTAAACAAATCAATTGTTGACATTAATGCTTCGGTTAAAGGCGGTGTTGGGTAATACCGGCGAGGTCTCCTTGACTAGTTTGTCCAGCAGCAAATGGTATTTGAGAATGCGTTGCATGGGCACCGAGAGTATGTCGCGCAGTTGCAGCTTGCCCACGTTGTATTCGCGCTCACATTGCTGGCAAAGAATGAAAATTAGAATTAGTTGAATGGGAATTTACATGTTCGACTTACTTGCACGAGCTGCTCAATGATTTGATTCTTCTTGCAAATATCGCCCAGAAAATCAATGGCATTCAGCAGACATGAACAGTATTCGCCGTAGATGAGAAATGGTTCGCGAAACTCTAGAAATACTTGACTCATTTTCAGTTTGGTGTTGGGCAGCAGTGATTCGCGTAGTTTATCCAGAAACTTTGAATGTATGTCGGCCAGTTCCTATAGAACAGAAATTTACAAAAATTAACAAACTTCAAATTTTTGAAATTCAAACGATTAGACAGAAAGTAAATAAATAATTACACGTATGCGCGGAAATATTTGCTTGATTTCCTCGGGATTTAAGTAGCGTTCCAATGGTGCCATGAATTTGGTTTTCAGCGCAGTCAGTACATCCAAATAATTCGATTCCGTATCGATCAGTTCGCGGATGACATAGTCGCGTTGCTCAAAGCTGGTGGCCGAAGTGATCTGTATTATTGAAAGTTGCGCATTTTTTAGTATGTTTTGTTATAAAAAAAATTGTACAAACAATGCGCGACAAACAGTCATGGAACACGCATGCAAAGCTTTGAAAGCCGGCAGATGGAAAGTAAAAAATAAATAAATTCATACGAGTATTCAATACCTGACTTCTACTGGACCTTTGCAAGGCACACAAATCTTGATAGACCTCCTCTTCTTTGGTGTTGATATGGTCATGACATGCAACATTGTCGGTGGTACTGATTGTTGTGCGTTATCGTTGTCAAAACAGAATAATAACAACAAATCCAATCCAATTTCAGAACATAAGCGTACAAGTACGAGTGGTTTGTGGTTTGTGTAAAAACATGAAAAGGAAAACAAGGAAAAATAAATTATTAATAAAAGTAATGAAATGTGGATACAATTTTTTTTTAATAAACAAAAGAAAATAAATTCGACAAAGTTGAATATAGAATAATAGAAGTTTAATAACTTTTTTACAATTTGTATGGTAACTAAGAGTTTACAGTACGCAGTTTAGTGGAGGTCCAGAGGTAGGAGGCTACCAACGAATAAATCAGTTCAATTACTACTTACTTTGCTACTTGACACCACTACTTGGTAAGACGACATAAATAAACTAAAAAACAATTAAAAACAAAGTGCAATAAAAGCTAAATACTAACATTTCTCACACATAACATTTTTATGCAATTTATGAAAACAATCAACTATAATTTTCAATGATATTTCATAGCTAAAGATTTGCGACACTACAAAGTTTTGAAACTAATTTAGTTGTTTGTTTAATTTTATTGTTTAAAAGTACTAAAGTTCAACAAAAGTATAATTTTAAACTTATATAAATTTATAACTAAAAATTAAAAAAAAAAATTAAAAATTAAAATTTTTAGAATATTTAAATCTATTTTTAAAGATATTATAAACATAAAATAACAATAACAATAAAAAAAGTGCAATAAAACTTAACTTCTTGAACAATTTTTTAGAAGAAATATTTAAATCTATTTTTAAAGATATTATAAAAATAAAATAACAACAACAAATATTTATAGCAATTCAGTTTAAAACAATTTTTTTTAAATCTGAAATAAAAACTAATAAACGTGGTGTATGGCATTACAAAATATAGAACTCTTGAAAACATTCTTAATAACATTTTAAATTTATGCATTTTTCAATACACACTCACATTACAAAACAGAAAAAAAATAAACATTACTGATTATTTTTTAAATGATTTCTTGACATTGAAGATGTATTCACACATATTTTGTTGCTAGAGGGATTTGTGCAAAAGTATTAGTAACTTTGAGCTGCGAACTGAATTCAACGTAAAAGTTATCTGCTAAATATTAATATTTTTCTTGATAAGCATACAAATGTTTTCTTCAACTTTGTTTTGTAAATTATCAAATTTTTTTCTAAACATTTCTTATCTACAAATTTCAATTCACTGTGAATGGGCACTCAACACTTAATTCAACCACACACCAACGTGTATAACCTCAAAACGCTTATTCGCACCTATGTTTTAACCCTATAAACTAACAAACTTTAAACAATTCAGTCCCCAGAATTCAATTCATTCCTTCAATCAAAGAATATACAAAACAATGTTCCATACTTTTTGCTTCAATTCAATTTTTAATTTTCTTACTTCAAAGAAATAATTCCCGAAACATGTTGCAAGTTTCCCAGCAACAAATTTCCATTAACTGTGAATGATTAATGGAATTGTGATGCGTTCACATTGCACGCTCTTTCACCAGAGAGCACGCTACGAATTTGTGTGTGTGGCGAAACGTCAAAGCATTCCTGAAATTCTGACATTTTCATAAGTCGCAAATGTGCTGTGAAACCGAGAACGTGCGACCGAACGTTCATTTAGAATTTAGTTGGTGAAATTGCAATACATTGAGAAGCGAATCGATGAAACGAAAAGCGGCGGCCGTTGTTCAGAATGGAACTGCACTCGTACGCAAAACGTAGAGTGGCGAAGAAATGTGAGTGCGTGAGTCAGCGGCGCGCGACACACTGCCTCCACAGTTTACACAGATTTTGTAAAACGCTTGTTTTTTTTCTCAATTGCCAGGGTCAACGGAGCAGAAGCGCAAACTGGTGGAGGCGCGCATCAGCTACGATGGCCTCTTCTCGCAGAAGCCCACCGCCAGTGTGGCGCCCTGGAAGTAAGTGCTATGTCCTACACATGTTGAATCAAATTGCTGAAATGTGTTTTGCCTTGTTTTGTTGTAAAGGAAAATTATGAGCATAGCGAAGCTGGACGACTACAACGTGTTCTTTGTGCGCAAGCAATGGTCGAACATGGTCGCCAAGTACAAACAATACAAGGTAGCAAAAAGGTTTAACCAGTTTGAGTACACCAACTAATCCATGATCATTACTAGCAGCAAAGCCGCCTGGGCAACATACCCACCAAAGCTATCGACGGCGAGATGATACGCAAAATCACACACGAGTGGGAATTCTTCGAGCCAATACACCGCTTCATGACACACAAGACCACCAATCTGCATTCGTACGCCTTGCCCACCACACATCTCAAGGCCGACATCAAACAAAGAGCACCTCAGGCGCCCGTCCCACAGCTACAAAATACCAACTCGAATTCGTCCACAGAGCGTGCCAATCTGTTTAGTAGCGATACGAACGAGGACTTTGGTTCGGCGCACTTGAAGGACAATGGGAAACCCCCAAACACCGATCACGACTTTTACACAAAGAAGAGCGCACAGCAGTTGAGCTACTTTGCGGACGTCAGCGACGACACACAGGAATCTTTGCTGCAGCTGGAGGTGCCCATGGTCAAGACGGCATCGCTCAATGGACAAGAGACTGAGATGCTGCATAAAGAACTGGTAGTGGGCGATCAAATTGTGGAGGTGAAAATAGAGCAGCAATCCGATGCCGGCGAGCAGCAGGAGGTGACGCCCGCGGCCGTGACCTACACCGAGCTGAATGGCGGCACAACCAATGGCATTGCCAAAGCGCAACGCAATCACCAGCCACACAACCTGAGCGAGCGCGACAAATACTATCGCCATAAGCGACGATTCAATCGTCGCCTGGAGCGGCGTTTCGACTCGATACTGAATGTGTTTGGTCAAATTGTGAAGGCCGAGTACCCCAGCATTGATGTCAGCCCGCTGCTGGGCGCAACAGTAACAGCTGGGGTGGCGGTGGTGAATCGGCTGTTTAAGAGCGAGAATGACGACAGCGCCGAGGAGGAGCAGAGCACCACAGATGCCGAAATGCAAATGAGCAGCGCCGAAGAGTGCGAGACGGGCGAAGGATTAAAACAGCCGCAGCAGCGAAATTCGACTACAAAAAGCAAGTGAAGTTGTTTTGTAGCAACAACAAAAAGCTTTGTACTGAAAACAGAGAGAAGACTTTTGAACAGACTTGAATGAGCTGTGTACGATACGTATAAGAGCATAATTGATAAGATGAGCAGTTAAAAAGAATTGAATGCAAGTATTTGAATGAAAAAAAAAAACAATACGTTGAAAATCATTTTCAAAACAACTAACAAAAATAAAAGAAATTTATTTAAAAATAGCGTGGGTTTTTTTCAGTGATTTAGCTTTTGTTGTTAAGTAGACAGACGGTCTAAAAAGGTTAAATTGATAGCTGGGAAGAGGCCAAATTCGACCCGTTTTACGGGAGCGGAACAAGATTGTCCCCTTATTTGAGGCACTAACCATTTCAACACAAAAACTTAGCTAATCTTTAAGCACTATAAGCTACACATTCCAATAAGTAGTAACATAACTAATCAAGAACGATTACATGCAAACTAAACTACAAAAACAATTGGCACTTGAAGGTTTGTGTACATCAAATTAGTCAAATTGGGGAACGTGAAACAAAGATCAGATCAGACCAAATCAAACCAAACAGATATGTAAAGATGCACAGACAGGAGCAGCGTGTTGAGCATAGTGGCCAATTGATTGTTATTCTTGTTGTTGTTGCATTGTAATGCAAAACTGTCTGCCACTTCATTAGCATTTTAAATGAAAGGCATTACAAAATGTTCAACGGTTCCCCTTCAAATTGTGCTCCATTTTCGGTGCACTTTTTGCATCAGCACCAACAATCAATTCAGCACGTACTCGCTTCTGTGTGTGTGTGTGTATGGGTGAGACTGTGTTCGACTAGCGTGCGACACAATAGGCGCTAAACGTAGGGCAAACAGCAATAAAAAAGCACACCAACAACTTCATATGTGTGGCACATGTGTGCGCGGTAAATGACAAAAGAAACAAGTAGTCGTTGCACACCTCAGCCGCCATCGAGGAGAACGTGACGTAGCATAAATCCTCGTAAACCTTCTCATCCTCTTCGAAGTAGTAGTCGTTCAGATACTCGTGGCCGACCTCCTTGGCCGTGGTCTGGTAGTTCCACGCAGCGGCGGCCACCTTTTGTAGGCTCTGGTTGTCGGCCGCTATGCTGGCAGCGGAGCCGTAGCAGCCGCCACCAGCCGTTGCATGGCCAGTAGCGTTGGACGAAGCGCGACTGCACATGCTGCTCAGGTTGCCGTAGGTGGTGCTGCGCGTGTGCGTGGAGCCGCTGGAGCCAATGGTGATGCCCGAGCTGCTGCCACTGTGGACGGATTGCACTTCCTCATCGTAAATGGTGTCGCACATATTCGAGAAATTGTCCTCCTCATAGTCTTCGGTATCTTCGGTACCGTTCTCGATGGTGATATCACTGTTTTCATCCTCGACCGACAACGAGCCGCTGTGCGAGATGCGATCGTACGTTTCCGATGGCAAATCGATGCTGCCGTTCTTCTTCACCTCGCTGTGGCGGCGCGTGTGCGTGATGCGTGTTTGATTAGTCAATTGAAAGGAAATTACAGTGTTTCGGTAGGGTGGGGGGTGAGGAGGAAAATATGTACATGAGTGTATGCAGAAAGACAGACAGAGAAAGAGAGAGTTGAGAGAGAGTGGTGTTAGTAGTTCAATTTCAAGTATCTGTTCGCCTGCACGGCTGGTCTACCCCATCCAATCAATCAATTGAATTGAACAGCAACAATTTCGTCGATTGTAATCAATAGTGAAAGGCAGCTGTGATGTTACTTACGTGGAGTGTAGATCCTTGTAAATGGCCTCGTCTGAGTGCGAACGCTCGCTGGGCGACAGCTGAATACTGAAGCCACTGCATTGTGCAAAAATGAGTAAAAAATGCAAATTGATTAATTACTGGAAAGATGCAACAATGCTATCAACTGCACTTACACAAGGTCCGGCTGCAGTTGCTGCACTTTACGGCACTGCGACAGTTTGGACAGAGTAATCAGCACCCGATGGAAATTCGTCAAATCGTACAGCATTGTTGGCTCGAACAGATCGGAGTCACGTAGACCGAAATGATTGCGACAAACTTCCAGGAAAAGTTTTATATTTTTGCAGCATAAAAACTGAAATTATTCAAATAAAACGAACAACGCATTTGAATACAAACGTTGCAATGAATATTTCATGATGAATAGGAAGTGGACGTAGGGTGGCCGTGGAGAAATGGAAAATATTTTTTATAAGTTGTTTAAATTAATTTCAGTTGGACTTTAAATAAGAATTTAAGGATGTGTTAGAAAAAAAAAACCAATTAACGGTACTGTTGTTTCAATAGAAAAAAATCAATGTCCCATCGAAAATTTGGTTGTACTAATTCACATATTTTAGGTTAGGTGGAGTTGTGAAAGGTGGCCTTGAAAAAGACCCGTTGGTGGATAAGTATACAAATGTCTTTCTCTGGGACCCATTTCATAAACGAATTCGACTTCTTGATGCAGTTTAACAGATTCCATAGTTCAGATTCTGCTTCTTTGCTCAGACTAGACAAGAATTTAAACCCTGAAAAGCGTCTACGGTGTTGCTGTACAGCTGGGCTATCTCAGTTTCTACATCACCGCAGCTACTGCAGATATCACTGGACGAAAGGTGCCATTTTACTGGCATATACCCCATTGCCAAAGGAGTCTATGCTTTGCAAACTCTTCGGCCCTGTACGTATTGGAGACAACTACCGAATACGGACCAACGGAACAATGAGCCTTATGAGCTGTTTAACATAGACTTAGCACAAGGGATCAATATCCAGTGGCTACGCTGGCTCCATGTCTGCATGTCCATGTCTCCTGTATGGACGATGAAGCTCCGGCGAAAAATGTGTTCGACGCGGTAGTTGGAGATCGACAGCGAAGAGGAATACCGTGTTTTTAAAAGGAAAACCAAGTTGAGGATGCTCTATCATCTCTTGGTGCGAGAGAGCTGAAGAGAACTTTGCGGCAGGTCGTTATAACCCATTACAGGGTTGCGGCCTGTTAGGCAGATTAGATTAGATTAGATGAGATGTTATTGGGGTTTACTACACTGCGATCAAAAATGATCTATTGTGATCCTTTTAGTTGTAAGAGATCATCCCCCAGACCAACGACCTAATGAAGCTTAGTAACTCACACGAGTTTAGGTGCTTGATGATCTCTTCTGTAAGCCCAAGTAGCGCATCCTACAACGACCTGTCGCATCGCAGTGTAGTATGATGTGTTCGGCAGTCTGCTCTGCTATTCCGCAGAGTCTAAAGACTCTAACCTGTTCTCAGTCTGCAGTGCCCAGTTAAAAGACTGGTGACTTGTCTAAGCTGGGTTTTCCTTCGTTTAAAACACTCTTCACTCCATTTGGGGTTATAACCTTTAATAAAGATTTTCGATTGCCCAGGACCCGAGCCGTTAGACTAGAGTTCTGAGTTTCTGGTTTTCTCCTCAAGTCTTAGTTACTCTACTATGGCGTTTTTGCGCAGTTCAATGAAGAACTCTGGTCCTAGGGCGCCGTGGCTGACGCAGTTCTATTAGGGCTGTCTGGCTCCTCCTTTCCATCAAATCCTTTGTGTCCTGGAACACAGAGGATCTTGGACCTGGTTGTCTATGCCCAGTGTATTTAATGCCTCTATGCATTCCAGCACTTACTTTGAGGTTCTCTCATATAAGATTAGTGTTGTGATGGCTACTAAGTAAGTAAGTAAGTAAACCCTATGACACAGTGTCCTCCGCGCAGTCTCCTGTTGTACAGTCTTACTTGTCAAGAGAAATACTCATGATTCAGCTTATCTTAAGTGATTTATTTTTAATTTATTTAATGACCAACAAATGCATATCGATGAGCTCATATCTCATATCACAACCTGTTTGCATGGTCACCTTAAATGCGAACGAGCGGTAGGTGTGTGGGAGGCACATAAATGAAAAAGTTTTATGACAATAATTTTAATAGAACAACGAGCAAAAAAATCCCCAACAGAGTTGATACATCAGTTTAACGATATTAAAAAAAAATTCCATAAGTAAATTCCAAAAATAAATAAAATAAAAATAAAACAAGGTACAGCAACAACATCGACACTGAAACCAGCGTGCGCCGGAATGCGTGCTTCGTTTTCGGTATCGCTGGTAGCGCAAACTACCATTTAAATAGAATTTTATCCAATTTTATTTTGCCAGGAACACAGAACGCGTCGCCCCAGAAACACACAAACCTGTTTCAATTTGTGTGTGTGTGTGTGTGTGTGTGTCGACCAGGACTTTGTGGGTCGCACAGCAGTAATGCATACTGAATGAGGTATTCTATGCTGAAAAGCAAAAGTTTTGGCCGCCGTCAGCCAAGTTGCTTGTGATTCAGTTGTAGATTCGCCAAGATTTGCGCCACTTGCACAGAGCAGACGACACTTTTCCCTGAGCCTGGAATGCCGCCTCGCATTGACTGCATATTGAATACGTGGGTTCAGGCTTAATTGAAATAAGGCCGCAATTTTGTTTAGTGCCTGTCGCCTTTCAGTTGCATTTGATAACGAGTAGAAAAGGACACAAAGGGTCTTACGAGGGTCGACGGCGAGAGAAACGAGCACCAAACATTGACGCGTTTTATTGATTCTTCCTTGAAATGGCGCTAGTCCCACAATGTTGTTGGGTCAAGCTTGGAAATATTGCGGCACACCTTTTGCATTGCTGTTATTTTGGTGTGATGTGTGGGCGAACCGCAGTTATTTGTGTCGGCTATAAGTAGACCAACACTCAAGAAGTGCTGCATATTTATAGGCCGCCGTACCCATTAATTCATGTTCATGAATTGGCTTAGCAATATTTCCGACCCTTCACAACGACGATGCGATTCCTACAGGAGTCGCGGCGTCAAGGCGAAAGTTTGCCAAGTTGTATTCAAGTACGCAATCCCACATTTTGCGGTGCAAATTGTGCCAAGTAAGCGCCACAACACGTGTGTGTGGGTGGGCGCAAGAATGGCGGCGGTGTGTTTTATTGCACCGCATTTGAGTGTTGTGTCAACACATGCGGCAACATAAACTTAATGAAATTTCTTGGCACTCGCTTCGATGCTACAAATACAGCTTAACTTGTTCACGAGCATGTCGAGCATCGACAGACAACAACCGCAACAACCAGTGGGAGCAAGCAACAAGCCGACATGTTCAAGTACAAAGACATAAAAACAAAAGTCGAGCGGCAGGTGGCAGCAGTCAACGGCATAAATTGCGCCACGTATCTACAAATTAAATTAAATTATAAAGCCTTATCATTCGCAGCTGTCACATGGGTGCGCCTATTAATGTGTGTGCGTGTCGGTAGACAGACATAGGCAGTAATCCACGAAAAGTGCCAAAGAATTATGTTCAATTGAGAGCGAACGTTAACGCAGTTTCGCCACAAGGACGACCAAGTTTGCAAGGGGCTTCTGGGTAAATATGAAACATACGAGGAAGTGAGCCTAAGGCATGTTAGACGTTCATCTAATGCTAAAAGATGGGACTATAAATTCATCCTAAAAGCATACAATGCAAATAAGGTTTTAGAAGCAACTGCAATAACAAAATCATATGCCTGTGGAATTTCTTGAAATATTTGTTTTTGCAAAGCAAAAATTTCCGGCAATTTCATATTTTCATGGTGTGGGTAAGAGTTAGCGATATTCTGCGTCTGCTGCCACTGAATGCACACACCAATGGTTTTGTTGCTCAATTAGTTCGCTAATGAACAAATGAACTGATGGACAAATAGACAGCATGACAGGCGATAAGATTAATGGAATTAGTGGAAATATGAACACCAAAAAAAGCAACGACTGACAGATGTGCAGAAACAAGCCACAAGTTGGCTCAAACCAGCTCGGTAGGCGCAAGAAATGCATTCATGTATGAATAAACTATATAAGTAAAATATATCTGTATAGGGATATAAGGAGAGAGATAAATAGATAGATAGATAGATAGATAGATAGATAGAATAGATAGAATATATAGAATACATAGAATAGATAGAATAGATAGAATAGATAGAATAGATAGAATAGATAGAATAGATGGAATAGATGGAATAGATGGAATAGATGGAATAGATAGAATAGATAGAATAGATAGAATAGATAGAATAGATAGATAGATAGATATAGGGTGTTTTTTTAGAGGTTTGTTTTTCGAATAGAGATAAAACTGGCATTTTGTGGTCAAATCTGGCAACTCTAATGTCATTTATGTTCAGTTTGGTTTGCCATTTCATCATGAACAGGTTGACAAAAGAACAACGCTTGCAAATCGTGCAAATTTATTTCGAAAATAATGGTTCAGTTCGCGAAGTTTACCGCAAGCTCCGTCCATTTTATGGTCGACATAATCGTCAATCAGAGCAAAATCGGTCCATCCATCGGTTAACCATGGGTCGTTTTCGCACTACGTTTACTCTATGTGATAATACGCATCCGCAGAGACGTCGAGCAGTGCGCACCGAAGAAACAATTGCCGCTGTAGAGCAAAATGTTGAAGAGGACCCGAATGAATCGATTCGCCACCGTGCACAGCAATTGGAGCTTTGTCCATCAACTTGAAAATTGGACCTGTAGAATTGGCTTTATTCGAGCCAGCCGCGGCGGCCACATGCCCGAAATCATATTTAAACATTAATGGCATAAAATTATCCTTCCAATAAAGCCAAATTGATGGACATTAAAACGATTTTCTTGTGTTTTATTTCAATTCGAAGTTCTATACCTCTAAAAAAAACACCCTATAGAATAGATAGATAGATAGATAGATAGAGAGATAGATAGATAGATAGATAGATAGATAGATAGATAGATAGATAGATAGATAGATAGATAGATAGATAGATAGATAGATAGATAGATAGATAGATAAATAGATAGATAGATAGATAGATAGATAGATAGATAGATAGATAGATAGATAGATAGATAGATAGATAGATAGATAGATAGATAGATAGATAGATAGATAGATAGATAGATAGATAGATAGTAAAAGGAAGAATAAGGAAACTAGAAATCAGAACAGAAATACAATTACAAATATAGGGGAATTCTTTGTAAGGTGCCACCCCATAGCTTTTTCGCGCATAACTCGTTAGAAAATTAACGTATCGCCAATGTTAATATACCGTTGGAAAGAGGGTTTCAAGAGCTATAATCCAAGGTAACACTTCATTTCAATTTTTCGTAAATACGAATTTTACAGCCAATTTCGCAAAGTGTTCAAAATCGACACCCTAAAATTTTTTAATGTAAAGTGCCACCCCCTAAAAAAACCCCTAAAAACGTAAAAATCTCAAGTAAAAATGCATAATTTAGAAAATGTTTAAAAGATTATTGAATTTAATTTGAATTAAATAGAAAATGACCGAAAGCAAAATGCAATTTGAATGTAACGAATAAAACGAATAATTGTATGGAAATTAATAAACAAAACTGAACTAGTTCATTCCTCATGATAGGAGTAGAGCAAAATTGGCTAAGAACACTTAAAATTCGTTTTAATGACGATTCCGAGCAACAAAAATGCATTTTACCGATATAGGACCACAAAACAATGAAAAAAGAGGGGTGGCACCTTACAAAGAAAAAAAGGTGGCACTTTACATTTTTATGCCATTTTGGAAATCATTGTATAAATTTGATCCTTTTACGATATGCTCGGATATTATTTCGGATTATGAAAAACCATTAAAAACGAAGTCAAACACTGATATTTACCTTAGTTTTTTATAAGTTTTTGGTTACTTTTTCACCGCAAGAAAAACCTTCAGTTTTCATTTTTATGCTTTTTCTTAACCAAATTTGACACTTTTATTTACCCAGACCGTGTTATTGCGTCTTTTGCCTCAAAAACCACATTAAAATTGATGTTGACATATATACCTTAAATGACAATTGGAATTTTTTTGCTTGGATTGCTGGAACGTCGAAATCGAGCAGGGGTGGCACCTTACAAAGAGTGGCACCTTACAAAGAATTCCCCTACATAAGAAACTTTTAATGAGATTCATACCATAGCCCACTTTTCAAACACCCCAACTGATATGAAAGGCCCGCCTGACCTTGGACATGTTATGAATAGCCTCGTACGGATAATGCACAGACATTTGTCAAACCGCCTCCACCACATAATTTATTGAATGCTGCTCCAACGACCGGCTGTCGTTGGAGCAGCAAACGCATGCAATGTGGTAGCAGGACTTTCAGTTAAAATTTTGTGAAAGCATCAATAAATTGTGCCACGAGCACTCACCAACATTGTTGGGCGGTTTTTGTGTAGCTGTCATTACTGCTGGCAATGGAGCCATTTGCAAGCGAGCAGCCAACAAGGCACGCCGGCCGATCGGCGGACAGGTGGGCAGGTGTAAGTGCCTTTTGGCACATAATGAAATTTACATTGCCACAAAGCAACAACAATAACAACAACAACAGCGAAGAGCCCCAACCCAAAGCGGCATATGGCAAAAGTTTTCGCTTATTATACATGCCGCATAAATCTGATTATTGGCCATTAGCGGAATGGTGCACAAATGCTGCTAGCGGCACTGCTAGCAATAGCAACAACACTAAGGCCACACACACCTGTCAGCAACGACACTAAACGGCGAACAACGGCAGGTTGGCATTTCGCGTAGCGCAAATTAATTTACGCTCAAAAGCCACAAAAAGCGGCAAACACGCAAAACAAAAAACCCACAGAGAAAACAAACAAAGCAAACGAGGCGAAAGAAGAGTGCCGAGCACAAAAGAAAACACCGGCATTGAATTGTTCTAACTGGGTTAATTAATAATCATGCGAATGTGGCAATTGCAAACCGGGTATTTGGGTGCGAGTGCGCCACATTGTCGCCCATTTGTGTGAGGCGCTCACAGTGTCGCGCCATTCATATAATTAATTCGGCCGCAAGCTGTGCGTTATTCCGCCACATGTGGCAAATGACAAAATGCAAAGACCTGCAAAAACCAAATGACACAAGTAACAAAACATCAAAAAACCCGGCAAGTAAAACGCCAAAGTAGAAAAAGGAATAAGTGTGAATTAGCTGCATGGGAGCAGAGTCGTGTGGAAATTATTCCACGTGTGTGTGTTTGTATGTGTACACGCTCCGAACCCTTAATGTATGCAAGGTATTGTTTAGCTAATTACACACATCAACAAGCCACATTAGTCGAACTCGAAGCCAATTGACGCTGCCTGTGGCGATAATAAACACACACACACACACACGCAAACGCGTCCACAGACAAGAAGCTGCCGCTGCGGCAGCAACAAAAACAACAACAGCGTAAATTAGCGCCGATAAACAAAAATAGACGCGACAGGTAGCAACGACAATGAGTTAACGATGCCATGGCTGTACTGCAAGTGCGCGTCTCTGTGTGTGTGTGAGTGTGTGTGTGCGATTTGTCATAAATCGAAGCACGAGCAGGGAGGTAAAGCTGCCATGCGGCTAAGCGAAAGCCACAAGTATTAACATATTTAATTACAAAGTTAAGTAATAGAATTTCATGTGAGCGTTAATCGCCTCACTAAGCGAAAAGTCATTCAGTTAATACCCACTGAGCCCTAATGTGTGCCGACAGTTCGAACTGGCAGTTAGTTATTTACCCTCCAACAACCACAAAACTTGTGTGAATAAACTTAACGATGCTGCCAGGTCCATGAATAGGGAGAGTGAAAGTAAATGGTCGTTGCTATAAATACCGAAAGCGGCTGCTGGTCAATGAACTGAAATGGTCAGTGGCTCAGATGTCATAAGCATTTATAAAACATTTTTCGTACTAAATTGCTTAACTAAGAACCAATGTGGGTGGCAGTGTAGATGTCGTCGTTGTTCATTAAATTGTTTAGGGGGAAAAATCGGAATTATTGTCATTAGAAATTACAAAGAGAATTGAACAAAAGCATTTATTTTTTGTTTTAAGGTAAAATTCTAAATTACATAAGAATTGTTCTATTCGTTTGAAATGTGTATTACACTCATACAAATTTGTCTACAAATGGAATTTATGGTATCACAAAGGGTCAAGTGTGTCTCAAGCAGTGACAGCCACCCAATTCAACTTAAATTAAGCTATGAATATTTATTTTCAAAAATAACCCAACGCAAACCCTTAGAACAAATTCAAAGCAAACCCAAAAGCATTGGTCCAAAATAGATTCCAAAGTTCGTCTTTAAAATTTGATTTGGGTTAGAATCATCTAGCATAGTGATTTTATACAGGGACGCTCAATTGTGGCATATCCACTCAATTAATTTTTTTCATTTGAAAGTACAGTCGTGTCTGGGTATAGTGAAGACCCAAATTTTTGCATGGATTACTCTAAATAGTGAACAATCGAAAACCTGTAAATAGTGAACAACATTTTGAAAGCATTTTCAAGTAAAAAGCAACAAAAAACACAAGAAGGAATCAAAAAAGGAAGAGGGTATTCCCCTTATTTATTTGTATTTTTGCTATTGATTGTTACCAAATCAGCTGTTTCTTGACCTTAGTGGTTATGGTTTTTGTCAATTGCATACCGATTGTGGTTGAAAGTGGGATTTTTAATTTTATTTTATTGATCTCGTGAATTTATGTACACAAAGTTTATTTTGAGCCAAAAAAAGTGTTTTTAGTTCACTATATCCAGACACGACTGTATATTTTATGCCAATAAGTGTGAAATATAACATCGTTCAAATGTTCGCCGTAGTTTAAGTCTATTAAGCACCGTGACCAGTGTTGATCTTTTATGCAAGCCCTGGTTTAACCCTCTGAGTTGAGTTATTAAATTTGGCACTCTTTGGGGTAACAAAGTAAAGTTGACGCCTGCAACCATCCAAAGATAATTTTTTTATCGAGATGATAGTGATAGTGACTAGTCAGATATCCAGAATGCGGAGATGCTCCATCTTTAAGATGAAAAGTTATCTGGATACTTCTCTGTCTGGGGTTAAGAACCGGTTTTCTGGCGTAGTCATGTACTGTTGGTCCTGGACTTGAACTTTCTCTATATGCATTTAGGACTGTTGTATCTATTTTGTTTGTTTACATGTCCGTTCATTCCAAAATAAGGCTTTGTTTCTAAAAATTATAAAAAAACACGTATTGTGCGGAACGTGTCTCGATCGGAAGAATAACTTTGATAGTGAAAGTTTACGATTTACACATCTTGTTCAGCGGTTTAATCTTTAATAAAGATTTGCTGTACAATACCAAGCAATTGACAAGCATTTTATCCCTAAATTGACTACTACAGCCTAACAAATTTCTATTGTTGGCAAGAAAAAAATCCTATACAAAGAACTTGGAAGGAATTATGTTGATTTTATGCAACTCCGAAAATTCGGAGTCATTCCGAATGAAATCATAAGTTGCTCTTATGGCATAAAAATTAAAAAAAAACTTGTTAAGAATTGGAAAGAATTGTATTGATTTTATGCAACTCCGAAAATTCGGAGTAATTCCGAATTAAATCCTAAGTTGCTCTAATGACATAAAAATGCAAAACTCGTTAAAACTTGGAAAGAATTATATTGATTTTATGCAACTCCGAAAATTCGGAGTCATTCCGAATGAAATCATTAGTTTCTTTAATGACATAAAAATTCAAAAGTCTGCTTAAAACTTTGATTTATACTAAGTCTCATGTTCGCAATCATTAACTAAACGTTATACAAATGCTAATTTGTTTTGAATGTATTTGAATACATAAATCTTTGTGCACTCCAAAACTCTGATTCATTCATATTGAATGCATAAACTTAACAGTCATGTAATGAGAATAAATTGAAAACATTTTATACACTCATTTTCTCTACTCCTACTCCTATTTTTCTATATTCTATTCTACAATATTCGTTAGCTGTTGCTAGGTGCAACTGTTCGTTAATGTTTTGCTGCTGACCGTCACTTCTACGCACCCAAATCACCAACACTAATGGTTCATTGCCAAGAAGCAGTAAAAACAAGCAATAAGCACAACTTTTCTAGCCATAAACTTTTTCATCTACTCAGCACACCGCCCTGGGAGCTCAGATTACGCTACAATGAGCAACGAGCTTAAGATAAACCAGTAAACGACAAATCAATCAACAGCCATTCAACGCAATGCGGCCAATGCGGCCAATAGCAGCCGCACAAAATCAACAAGAAAATCAACGAAATTCTGAATATAAACCAAATATGAATATAAACGAATTTCTGCGGCGCTTAAAAATCCCTCGAGGATATCGAAAAAGCACTAACGACAGCCAGCCACAAAGTGACAGGAAAGCGCTCAATAGCAACAACACCAACAAAACAGACTTGAAGAATTTCCGCAAAATATTAATGAAAAGTTTTGCTAAAGTTTCTTCTGTGAAACGTGCGAATAGAACCGCAACGAGAGACATGCGGAGTAGGAAGAAAATTTTAATTTTTATTTTTATTTGTACTCACACAGAATGGCAGATCGACAGCGACGGGAAGGAAACAGGCGAGGAATTGACAAGTGGGAAGAGCAGCGAAACAAGAGGGCGAACTTGGAAACAGCCGTCAAGTGCAGCTCTTGCCACAATTTGGCGGCTGTTTGCTGCCAATATTTACATTAACATATTTGCATGGCGTGCGTTCACCGTTGGGTTTTAAACAATTCACATTTCAGCAGAATTTAGAACGCGATGCAGTGCAATTCCTGTGGGTTGTCAATGAACGTAACCGACTTCAGTTGCATGGAAATCTTTAACTGACGACAGGTTCGTGCACTTTTGCTTTGTGTTTGATTTATTCAATTGCAGTGCGTTTAGGCGCCGCGAATGCGAATTTCTAGAATTTGCCACAATCAGTGGCGAACGCTTCGCAAAATCTATTATAATTGAATTCTGCGACGAGTGGAAATTGCTGCGTTGCGTTGGTGACGATGATGATGAATACGATGATGATGAATATGATGATGAATATGATAAAGATGATGATGAAGATGATGATGATGATGACGACGATGATTTGAACTGCGCCCATGTCGCACTGAAGACGATGACATTTTCTGCTCGCGCGTGTTCTTGTTTGGTTGGTAGTCGATGAAGAAGAAATTCAACTAGCATTTTAATTAGAAACAATTTAATCGATTGTACATTCACATGCCAGTAGTATGGAAATAGTCCCAACCAATCGAGTGAGTAATTGCAAATTCCAAGAATTCGTTGCCTAGAAACCAACTGTGGCGAACTGTTGATTTGTAAATATGAAAGCAGAACCAATTAGTTGTGAATTTTCTTTAATTGTTGTTTCTCTCTATAGAGAGCAAAACTTAAGTTAACACTTGGAAAAAGCAATTACCATAAAAAGGTGTCAATAAAAAATGTATTGCTCGTTGATTGGATGACATTTTGTGCAAGCGGTGAAAATTGCAAATAATTTTACAAAGACAAAATTTAGCTTAAACTGAAAACTTTGCCGCTCTTAATAATAAAGATTTTTTAATGAAAGTTTTAGTTAATTTTGATTAAAATGATTTTGTTAAATCAAACCTACAACGTTCATAGTGGCACCAGAGAATAATGGAACATAGGAGTCGCGGGAACTACCCGAGAGAGTTTTTATGATTTGGTTGGCAAGAAAGTAATGTTTTTTTGTATGATTCCATGCTCATAGAACTAGTGATTCCTATCAGCAAAAGCTGAACCAAGTTCGATTTCAGGTCATAAGTATTGGTGAAACTTTTAACATTCAAAGAGTTTTGCAAATTTCGGAATAAATGGTAAACTTATGGTCAGAACTATCTCGTGTGCGTGACATTAATTTCAAACCAAGCAGTGTTTCCAGATACCTGAAATTATTAAATCTCCTGAATCTTAAAAAAAAATACTGAAATTTCTTCCCAAAAGTTAACAAAAACTCCTAAAATTTTTTTTACAAATTTGCATCAATTCAAAGGAACGTCTGATAAAAAAATATACACATATAATTTTTTATTTTTTGCAGCCTTTTTTTGTTCATCTTTAGCTTAACAACAAAAACAACATACATATATAACAAATGAATTAAATAAAAAGTGCAATTTTTAGCGGGATTTCATTCTGACAGCAGTGAAAATGAGATTAAACGAGTTTATATTTTGTACCATAAGTATAAACATTTTTAATACAATAGGTTTCTTTGACTATTAAAATAGTTGCCAAAATATGTTGCCAGTGTTCCCAATACATCATACTTCGTTATCCAAAAAACTTCTAAAAATCCACTACGAATCCGAAAAATCTCCTAACATAAAATAAAAATCTTCTAAACTTTCTCCTAAACAATTCTTCCTCCTAAAAATTCTCTCAAAAGGTCAAGAATCTCCTTAATTTAGGAGAAAATCTGCGATCTGGCAACACTGAAACCAAGTTACCAAGTCAACCATACTCGATATCCCAGCGAGTAACCCACTGGCCTCTCATACATAGAGGCCCAAGGTTCGATTCCTAGCTCGGGCTGGTGGTCTACTTCTATCGCTATCCGCATGAAGCAGATGAGAATTACAAGAATCGAACAAATGCGCTCTGACGTTCGAATTCAGCGTAAAACTGTAGGTCCCCTACCCCCTTTTCTTCATACATTGGCAGCCACTACAACCTACCTACAATAATTTTCTCAAAATCGCCTCAAGGATGTGTAAAGTTTAACATTTTTGTGAATGTCTTTGCAATTCGTCAATTTGGACTGTTTTTTTTTAATTGGTTGCTCCAATTTTAGTGGTTTTTGACAGTAAATATGTCACCAAAGAAGTGTGAGGTCTAGCATTATCGTGGATTCCTTTGTGATTTGCCAACTCTGGCCGTATTTCAGTGAATGTTTCCGTATTTCATTTTATTAGTTTCATTAGTCATTGGCAATCATTTAGTTCCTTGGAAACAGCTCAACAAACACAACACCTTTGTAATCTTACAAAATGTACATGATGATCTTATTTCAAGGCACTTCGAGCTTCAATGTGGTTTGTTATGATTTATGACACCTACACCATGATTTCGTTCGTTCGATGTTATTGTGATGATTTGTTTCAAAAAAACTGTCGACTTCATTGCATTTGATTTATTGTGTAAAGTGAATCTCTTTCAATTGGCGAGGAACCAAAATTTTGATCTACTTCACGAGTCTAAGACGTTTTAGGTCATTTTCAAAAATTTGATCTACTTTACGAGTCTAAGATGTTTTAGGTGTTATTGAACTGTTGTGTGTGATACTCGTACATTTCATTTTCCTCCGATCTCTCGCACATGACAATGCGACTCGCTTATGGCTTTGATAAAGTCGTCATCAACTTTAGTACTTAGATCAACCAGAACATTCATCATCGTGGAGTGAAAACTTCGACAGGTTCAAACAGCATTTTTTCAGTCATTTAACTTCTGTTCGACAATCAACTCCATCAATTTCACATATTTCTCTATGACCCTCAGCGGCCTTTATGGTTTTACGAAAATCAAATATTAAAATAGGTCGAAAATGTTCGGTTTTGCAATTCATTTTAAAATACCACTTTACTTATTGAGTAAGCTAACAGTCATAGCTATCAAATGTCAAAAGGGAAGTTAGTAATGTTGACGGAAGTACTTCAAAGCAAATCTAATGTCACCTAGTTTTGAAAAGCGATATCACTTTCTGTCAACCCAAAATTTGCTATTTTCATTATACACTTCGTTTACACAGACTTTAGTTCGAGTTAACCCACTCATCACAAAAAGTCACAGGCGTCTCAGAGTCTATTGGCCTGCTTAATCCAGGCTAAGTGTCAATGTCTCAACTCATTCAAAATTGCTTTTTGCGCACAACACATGCGTGGGCATACTGTGGGCGAAATGTAGAATCTGGCAGGCAAAAAGTCATAACTCGGATGTACTGATTTGAAATGTATAACAATGCAACAGAATGAGATAACACTGGCTGGATTGAGGACTCTTCAGGTTTCCTCTCGACACTGTTAATCCTTTCTCCTCCATTTCCATTTCCTCCTCCTCCATACGACAGATTTGTCCAAATAAATTCTGCTTCTCACACTGAAACAGTTCCCATAAGGTTCTCTATGCAAACTACATCAAACTATCTCCAAACTAATATCAAACTATACATCAAAGCCACTACCCCTCATACATAGAGTCCCCAATGACTTGGCACATACTAAATCCAACTTTCAACACCAGTCGTGCAATTTTCAACTCACATACGAAAAACTTTCAACACAAAAGACCGCAGCTTACTCGCATCTTTAGGGACATGAAGAACCCAAACAAAGCACAATTAAATGTAAAATTCCAGTCGTTCTGCAAATCCGCTGATAATAGATACGTCAGTATTTGGCATTTCATGCACCGACAGCAATCATAATTAATTAGCGTTGTTGGTCGGATGCGAGTATGACGAGCTGACTTCCTGAAGCAAATAAGCACTGCTAATTAATCGCTTTGCGCCAGGGTGGCAGCGCAGGATGCGAACGCGATGCGAATGAGTGGAGTCAAATTTTAATTAGTTGACGTTAGACACTGACGACCGGCACACAACAGCGCCGCCAGAGAGTGATGACTGCACCCGCGCCACCTCCTCCTAACCTGTTGTCATGTGCCACCCAGCTGACCCACTTTCCGATTCAGTTCAGCTAAAGGACTAATTAAAAATTTGTAATGTAATTGGGTGGTGTTTGTGTGTGTCAAACAACAACAACAATACAACGTTGGCGGCAACATTAGCGAGATAACATCAGCAAGGACTAAAAGGGCGTTGGGGCGGCGAAAGTGCACTTCAAGCTGCTTCACCCAAATATCATCACATCCCGCCCACTGTTTGACTGAACGGCATCCTTCAGCACCTTTTTCGTTGCGCAAACAGCAAACCGAAAAAAGGCGTTGTCATTATTACAACAACAACAGCATACACATCAAGTATTGAAAAAGCAGGCAGCAAATTTTCCTCGCATTTACGCACAAATGCCTTGGGGAGTTTATTAATGTTCATGCAATTTTCGTTGCTTTCTTCCTCCCGTTTCCACGCGCGTTCGTGCGCTTTGTGTGTTTGCTTTATGTGTGTACATGGTTTTTTTGTGTTTGGCCATCTTTTATTTTATCATATTTGTTTATCATTCCTTCATGGAGAATGACAAATATTGTCGATTTATGATAAAATGGGCAACTAAAAGTGAGAATAAAATGATGAGCTCTCGACGCGGCAGTGGGAATGCGAACGTCGCGCAATTACACTTGAAAAAATAAATAATGTTTTCAGCAGTTTTAGGAAAATTGTATTGCAAATTAAAGAAAAGCATTTTTCAAAATGCGGTTTTCCCTCATGCAAAGAAAAATTAATGAGCATTGAAATATTGTTGGCAAATTATCTTCAGTTAATATTTGTTGTGTAATATTTTCTGTGTAACTGTGTAACGTGCTCGCTCAGACGTACAGACTGTCTGGTAGTGGGAGGTGGAAACAAAAACCTAGGCAACGCAGCAGCAACAACAACAAATGCAGTAAATTAAGCCCCCAGTCGTTAGGTGCAAGGTGGCATATTCTCAGACTAAGTCTGATTATTTCAGTATAATTTGTCTGACAATTTATAAAATCAATTACAGACACATTGGCTGCATATTCTCTGCTGATTGTTTGCTTAACATGTGCATATTGTGTACATCGATGGACATACAAACCTTGAATGATTCACTTCAGAGAGAACGAAAAAAATGGCTGAGAACAAATCGAGTTGATTATAGTGAAATTAGTTAGTTGTTCCTGATTGACACAAATTGATTCAATTTAGAACATGCAACTATGGCAAAAGTCATCAACCGGAATTCTTACAACTAATATTGAAATTATATTATGATGATGATGAACCAGGTAGAATGATGTCCTCTTTTTCGTAGGACAAGAAGAGAAAAATTTGGAAAACTATGTAATTATGTCATAACAAATACACAATCCGTGGTACAATCAACTCTTACATATTGAGAAAAAATTTGTTCTTACATTTCTAAGAATTACAATTAACTATTTATTATTAATTTATTAATAATTCTTTTATTATTTTTGCCAATTTTTTTCTTATCTTTCTTTATAAAACTACCTTAGATCTAATGCGAATTTTCTTTTCAAAAATTTTAATTAAAAAAATTATAAATACTATTCCAAAAATTTTAGATTGGAATATTATTAAAATTATAAAGATTGTAAAAAATATATATGAAACACAGAAGAATGAAGACTTAATATACATATTCTTATATTTCAACATTTTTTATAACCCAGAAGAAAGAAACAAATCAGTACAAATTAGAAAAAAAGTTTATTATTTGCTTTCAATAAAACTCCTCAAATATATGCGTTCATTTTAAAATTTATTTATTTTATTTTATTTTTATTCCTTGTTCACTCCTCACTGGAGCATAGGGCCTCAACAAGACTCTTCCATCGTACACGATTCTGGACTTTTTTTTTTACGCCGTCCCATGTGGTATTGACAGCGGCTTAGTAATTCGCGTAGGGTCGACCTTCTCCAGGTGTTTTTTGGTCGACCGCGACTTCTACTCCCTTGCGGGTTCCAGTCCAGCGCCATTCTCGTGATGCTGTCAGGAGGTTTTCTTAGTGCATGACCTATCCATTTCCATTTTCTGCGCTTTATTTGCCTCAGAATGGGTTCCTCATTGCTAATCTTCCACAGCGCGTCGTTACTTATTGTCGTGGGCCAGAATATCCTGCAGATGATTCGCAGGCATTTGTTGACGAAAGTTTGTATCCTCTGAGTGATAGCATTCGAGACTAGCCATGTTTCGCTTCCGTACAACAATGTCGACTTCACACATGCGTTGAATATTCATAGCTTCTTGCGTCTGGAAATTTCCGAGCTTGCCCATACTGAATGCAGCCGTCCGAACGCTGCCCTGGCTTTACTCAATCTGCAGTTGGCATCTGCTTCCGCTCCGCCGTCCGCCTTGATTGTGCAGCCGAAGTAGCAGAAGCTATCGACGAACTCCACGGCACAGCCGTCAATCATTATATGGTTTGTGCTGCTATAATTGACTCTCATGGCCTTGGTCTTGGCGATGTTGACCTCCAGACCGACGGTCGGCTTTTGCTTGCATGTCGGAGAGTTTGTGCGAGAGGAGGCAGATGCCATCAGCGAAGTCCAAATCCTCGAGGTGCCTGGTGAATGCCCATACGATGCCTCGTTGGTGCAGGGTGAGTTTGCTCATGACGTCGTCCAGTACGATGGCGAAGAGGAGAGGCGACAGGGTGCAGCCTTGCCTGACTCCTGCATTGGTAAGTGATAGAATCGCTAATGTTGCCATTGTGTAGAACTGCCAGTTCAGAGTTCTCGTACAACGCTCTAATGAGACGAATTAGTATCTGGGGGACCCCCTTTCTACAATGCTAACCAAATTGCGTTTCTTTTTATTGTGTCGAATGCTTTCTTGAAGTCGATGAACCATATGTACAGCGAGGAGCGCCACTCAATTGATTGTTCTACTATGACGCGAAGTGTGTTAGCTTGGTCAACACAGCTCCGATGAGGGCGAAAGCCAGCTTGCTCATCTCTTAGGGAGCTTTTGACACATTGCAGTCTACTTTGTATGATTGTGGCTATTATCTTGTAGATGGTGTTGATTAGGGTTATTCCTCTCCAGTTGCAGCAGTCCTGCAAGTCGCCTTTCTTCGGCAGCTTTGCCTTTTGTCCATGACGGAGACAGCTTCTCCCTGTCCCACAGGCAGTAGAAATGTGAGGTTGGAGGATAATTGTGTTATTCAGCGGGAAGCGCGCTGGCTTTTCATACCAGAGGCCCTAGGTTTGATTTCCAGCTCGGACTGGTGAAACGCTCACCTATTTCTATCTGGCAAAACCTCTTAGTTTGAAAGGAAATTGCCAAAAAGCAGAAGTTCGGATTCGGCGAAAAACTGTAGGTCCACTCCCCCTTTCCCACCCGTTTAAAATTTGTGTTGTAAACCATGTTGAAAAATAGTGTTACATACAAATTTCAAAGGAGTGGAATTTGTGGTATCACAATGGACCCAAATAGAGACTTACATAAGTAAATATGTCTCAAACAAAGGCAGTCAATACAACCTACCTACCCAACTAGCTTAAACTGCTCAATGAAGCCGAAAGTGATTTGAGGGGTGTTGGGTTAATGCAATGGACAAGTTTTTTGACAAAATACTTATCATGTTTTTTTCTGTGTGAATTATGAACCCTTGTCAAAATCTGCCGGAGTAGATTATCTTAAAAAAAAGAACATAAAATAGATCATAAATGTTTTAAGCAGCCAACATGAATTCCCCAATGTAACGACAAATTTGCACACCAAAAAAACGCCGCCGCAATGGAGCAACGCTTACATGTGCAGGAAGCGGAAACAAAAAAACCCAAAAATGACACAAAAGCAGCGCCCAAACCCTGTCGCCGCCTTTGTATGTGTTTTTTATGGGCCATTGTTGTTGTCAGCTTTTGCGCTATAATTCAAACATAAATGCCCGATTGCAAGCGCCTATGTACTTTTGTCTTTCTGTCTGTCTGTCTGTCGTAATATGCGCTTACAACAAACATTTGAATATTTATTTATGAGACAACGAAGCTGGTAACCAAACGCCGCGAATTAGCTGTCGAGCACATTTGAACTTTTAGCTGCTCGCAGAGATAAGTGCCGCTAAGTATTTTCACATGTATATTATAAATATTACAAATACTTCTGCAAGTGCGAACACGCGCCCCCGCACTTAACTTGCACTAAGTAACAAAAGCAACAACAACAACAACAATGGGCATTAGGGTACCACACGCTGTGCGTGTGCGATAATGCGTCGCCAATGAATGCTTTTTATCCAAAATGCCAGACGACCGAACAACGCAACGCGCTGGCCGGCCAAGCGGCAGACAAGCAGACAGGCAGTCGCATTGCTATGAAGTCGACTACTACTACTGTATTTCACACAATAAGCGCACAAAAATGTCACACAATTAACTGCTGTATAGAAAATTGATAGAGCTGCTACAACAACAGCAACAACAATAAAGAGTCAGCAACGCAACACCCAATAATAATAAAAGCGAGCGCCCACTAAGCGAGCGACGCCAGTGACTATAATTTGAAAAATATGCATGCGACACGAAAATCACCAGCGACAGCAACAACAACAACAACAAAGCCAATAGGAAATTGTAAAATTTCGACGCCGAGTGCCGACGATAAGCGGAAGGAAGTGAATTTTGCATAAAAATAGCGAAAGGCGAGCACTCTTCTGAAAACTTGGCCACAGTTTAGTGATTGTGGAAAAAAAAATGGCATGTCAGCTGAAATGCCATTGACATGCTGTCGCATGTTGTTGTTGTTGCTGCTGTTTGTAATTGCAAATGAGTTGAAATGAAAAGTGAAAAACGTTTGCGCGAGTCGCGGCGGAAAAACAGCGATAGCTGGCGCTGTCAATTTGATTTTAAATGTTTTTGAAGTGTGTCTCAAGGGAGGGAAAAGGGAGGTAAATAATACTTTTAAAGTTGACACAAATTGTTTTGAGTTTGGCATTAAGTAGTTTTTAAATAATTTTGACAGTTTACTGAATCGTGTGATTAACAATGTTTGGAAAGATTTTCATAGAATTGCTGCAGCTTAGTGACGTTTAGTGCTCCTGTTCGATCTAAAAACTTATATTTTCTTCGAATTGTTTGGCTTATAGAAACGAGGTTAATGCTTCATTTATGGTGGAACAATTAAGGATTCTGCAAGAAAATATTGGATCAGATAACGATTCCAGCATTACATTGGAATATGATGTACTTAGGAGTCTCCTCTGCTCTCTACAGACGCGTCCAGTAAGTCAGTCTTAGCTTCTCTTTCCTCAGCCTGAGGCATTCTTTACTCAATTTTGAAATTATAAGTTTAAATGAAAATATTCGATTGCATTAAATACGACATATAAGACTAGTGATTACTGATTCCAGATCCTGGTTCATTTCTCGTATCTTATATAAAAGTTATGACAGTAAACTCTCCTCAGTACCCTCACCACACTATTTGGCGAATTTATTCTATATACATATATATTTAACACGATTTTGGACCTAGACCTTACTGTCGTTTAAATATATTGGAAGCTATTATTATTTTAATGATTTGCAATTATCTACTGAGCGTACATTTGCAGAAAAAAATTATCTATTACAAATTGTCCTTTTTGCAAAGCATTATTTCGCCTATTCTATCTCAACGTTCCATACTTAAATGTCCTAACTTGCCTTGTTGCATGCACTCTAATCCTTATGTACATACATCCTTGTCTCATGTCTTATTTTTTCCCCATACCATGTCTTTCTTATCTGTTTCTTTTCTATTTGAATATAATCTCCTTATGCTTCATTCTGCTTGTATTTGTTCTTATTATACTTTATTCTTTCGCACATCATGTCTGCCTTATCTGATTTGTTTTTATTTGAATGTCACCTCTTTATGCTCTTTTTATCTAAATTTTTGTCCACACTTGGCTTTTGCCTTTTTCACTCGATTTCATATTATTTGACCTGGTCTTATCCCTTACTTGGCTATTTCTTTTTCGGCATTTTAATCCACTACGACTACGGTGTACAAACTAATACAAACGCACATACACACGTTTCACACTGCTACCACAGTTGAGTTGTATGTTTGAACAGCATTATTTTTACTCCTTAAAAGGCTTGTTACGTCCTACACCAATAAGCACTAACACAAGTTGCATACGCACAAACTTAAGTATGATACATATGTACATAGATTTAAAGCCAGAACGAAAATAAGTTATTACTCATAAGCACTAAAGTTGGCCATTACTGTTTTATGCGGCCACCAACAATAATGGTAAAGGCTTGTAAATATGTATGAGCCAGTGTCTATTGATTTATTGCATTCGAGCGAACAAATGAAAGGAGGAAAATATCATACAAAACATCGGAGTTTTTCAGTCGAAGACACTTTTCGCAAAAATCAACATTGGCAACGTTATCTGATTGGCTGGAGGCGTTGTTGATTCTGGTTTCCGGTGGCAGCAGCTTTGCCTCAATAACCTTTGAGCGTGCAAACTACGAGTACACGCTCAAAGAGCTCGTCCCGCCTGCTTGCTTACAAAGCACCCACCCCACCTCCAGTTGTCCCAGAAGCAGCATGTCGCGGCAACCTCATGGTCTCGCAACGCTTGTTAACATTGGAGGGGGCGGGTGCTGCTTTGGCGCTATGTGGCGCAAGCTTCAGAATGCCTGGAATGTGCAGAGCAAAACCAACAACAGCATAAACACAAACAAAAACAACAAACACCAACAAGCAAGAAAGGTTACCTCAGACAGAGCCAGAAACCAAAAACAAAAAAAACCGAATGGGCAAAAAAATTTTTGGGTGTTGCCGCCTGGTCACGGCCGCAGACAAAACTCACCTGTGCCATTTGCGGCTTGCGATTGAAATCACGTGGATCCATGCTGCTCGCATCCAAGTGGATGACCAGATTGCAGAGCAGCACGCCGTCGCGCAGCGTCAGCGCCAGCACGCGTATCTCCGACTCCGGCCAGTTCGCCTTGTGATCGGGCGGTATGATTTTGCAGCGCGTCAGCCAGGCCACACACTCGCGCCACAAATCGCTGTTGCCGCCACCGCTGTTGTTGTTGTTACTATTTGCCATTGCCATTGCCATGTTGTGTTGTGCGAAAGGGGGCGCGGGTGCGTCTTACTTGGGTTGTTTGCAATAGGCCACTGCCGTACGGCCAGGCTCGGGTGGGTTGGTGTGCACGGCGGTGTGTGGGTCGGAGCGTTCTGTCTGTACAGCTGCACGGCGCTGGACAGCAATAACAATAATAATAATAATGCTAATTTCACTGGCAGCGGCGGAGGTCACACCAATATCCGCTGCGCGTTTATTGCACGTCACTTTCAACAAATCATACATAAGCAATAAAAATTTTGTAGGCGAGCGCCGCCATTGCACATTTCACTACACTTAATTCACTACAATTAAAATATGCAAATTTTTTGCATATGATTTCCTTTTTTCCAAGCTTCTTATTTGCTTGACGCAAAAATATTTATTTATTTAATTCTATTTCAATAATTTTTTTGTGTTGTTGTTGTTATGCTTTGTTGGGCGTGCTACACAACACGATTTACTGCACGGCCACTTCACATTAAATTTGTTGCTGTTTTCGCGTTGTTTTTTTTTTGTTGCTATACGATTTCGTCAGTGTGATTTTGTGCAAATTTTTCCGACTTGCAGCAGTTTGACTATCACAAATTCTGTTCCGCGAGATAAACAAAACGAATTGGCACTTCACCGTCCACCGAATAGCATTTGTCCACTGGCAGCGAATGCGAGCGCCGTGCGTCCTTTCAATTTCACCCAAAGCAACCGCAGAAGTGTTGCCACTCGATGCAATTCTTCGCTGTCACACGAACGAGATTGTAGTGAAGGAATGTTGACGTTTTTAGGCGGCGAATGTGCAGAGAATGGCATAATGTCAAAACATTCCAGTGGTGACAGTGTTGTTTATTTCTATATGACTTGTTGGCGGTTTTCTCGCTTTTTCAAACATAAATTTGTGGTTGAATAACGTTAAAAAAATAAACAAATATAGAAATGTAAGCTTTTAGCCTCAAATTCGCAAATCTGTCGTGAGACATAAGGCAACACAAACAAACAAAACTATACTTAATAAAAAAAAACAAGAAAATTATTTCAGCATTTGGGGGTTAACTCATTTCATTTAGGGCCAAGAATCAGATATTCGTTAGATATGGAATGCATTTTTAATTTTTAGTTCTTTCTCAGTTAACAAGTTGAATTTTAAATGGGACGGGAAAGAACTTCTGCGGCTTTTGTTATGGCCAGTTAAACCTTTCGACGCCGAAATTTACCCTGTATCTCGATATTACTTTTTGGTATTTAATTCATTAAACATTTGCCTAAGAAGTGTGCACACGACTTTTGAAGTCGCCACCCCTCTTTGTTAGAGTTCTAGTTCGAGCTAGTTTACGTTTGAAAAATAAACGGGTTAAATAAATTTTTTATCAATATTTTTTAATTACCGAAAAATTATTTAATATTTATGGAAATATACAAAATTATCACTTTTTGATTTTATTTAACCATTTATTAAAAAAACAGCGGTTTGATCAAACGCTCCCAATTCGTAGACTTCAATTAGAACAGAAACTTTCCCTGATATCTCTGAAAATTATTGAAAATAATTTTGGGAATAACAGTAAACTTTTTGTAATTCGCTTTGAATTTACTTCTACAAATATTAATTTGTTGGTGACTATTTAAATTAAATCCATAAATCAATCGTAGCTTTTGCTCTAACATGACAAATAGGTGAAGTTGCTCTCAGGCAACTTTGGGTTCGAAAGGTTTAAGTAAGCCATGGATTTTGCTTATAGTTTATAATATTTTACAGTGACTGTGTCTAAGTAATGAAACACAGATCTACTAACTGCCAGGACCATTGACTTTTAAACACTAGAACTGACATGTTTGTTAATTCATTTCAATCGCTGCAGAAATGAACAAACTTGGACTGCTTCCTAATTCAATTTCCCTCCCGCTGATTAAAAGAAAAAATGCTCAAACTTTATTCTTTTGAAAAATATTTATTTTGACTTCTTTGCTTTGCTTATATACATTAAAAATCCACAATTGTTGGACTCTATAGTGGCGCTTTGCAGACTGTAAGCGTTCAAGTTTAGATCAGCGCATGTAACAAACGCTTTAAAAAGCACTACAAATTTTTATAATTATCATTATAATTATTTAATACAGAAGTCAAATTAGTGTTCAATGCTTGTTTAACAAATATTGTTTGCATGTCTGCCGCAAGCATTTATTAATGAAATTTATGAAACTTATGAGATGCAATTTACTTAAACGAGAAAACTTCACATGAACGAATCATTGTAAAACAAAGAATGCATTTTGCGTCACAAATACGAATATTTACACTCAGCAGTAAACTTATTCTTAGAGCTTAGTTTAGCTTTCTAAAAGAGAAATTCGTTTTTCCTTTGATAATGTAATGAACCTTGTAGAAATTAGTGCAATAGTCAACGAAACGAGAATGAGGGTGCGAGTTGTTTCTACTATAACAATGCTTCTATACAGAACTACATGTGTATGCAAGTATGTTGTATAACTGGGTTAAGTGGTGTTTGACGAAATATGCACTTTGCATATGCATGAAACTTGTCTCTTGGTAGAGGAAACTTAATTGCTCGCTAGTCATCAAGTTCTCCTCTGAGTTGTGTTTGTTCGGTACGAATTGCTGGTTTAGGTGCCATGCAAATGCGACAGTATGGACTCGATATCTTCGATTTGTATCTTCTCTGCAGCATCCTGCGTTGATGCCGTTGAGTTACGCGCCACAGCATTATCCACCATCACCACTGGCTTTGCAGTTGTTGTTTGCTCCGCTGTTTTTGCACTGACGCTAGAAATAAAATTGTAATTAGCATTTATCATTTGATTGAACTTTTCCTACTTACTCTGCGCTAGCTTTGCGTCCTTGCTCTGACCCTGTGGCCGCTGCTGCACCTATTTTAGTTGTCGTTATCGTGGTCGTCGTGCTCATTGTTGTAGCCTTTGCTGCTACTGGTGTCGATGTGACTGTGGCCGCAAATGTTGGCGCAGTCTGCCCTGTTTTGGTGCTGTTCACGTTCGGCGTTTGTACTGTTTCTTTGTCATCACTAGTGCTCAGTGTGGTCATGCGAATTTTGCGCTTCTTTGGAATATTTCTTATTGGCTGCGCTGCGTCAACTGGATGCTTACAGTGCGACGTGGTTGGTGCGCTGCTGAATAGCAAAATGTCATCGGTCACCTGCCAGATGTGCCGGTCGTCCTCATCGAAGGCGACTACTACGCGGAAATTCGAAAGGTCATGTTGTGGTGGCGGCGCTTCGGGCGGCCCATCTGGTCCATCATAGGTTAGTGAAATGAAATGCCTTGTGTCGGCTGCGGTAATGGAGGTTAACTCGCAGCCTTCCAGTGGATCGTCTTCGGAGCTATCAACTTGTGCCACGGGTGCTTTGGTCGAACTGGTGATTGGAATGTGATCGACTGACGTTGTGAGTGGCGTTGTTGTTGTTGGCGAAACTTCAACCTCAGCCTTCGTTGTAGTGTCGTCGACGACACATTCAACTTTTGCCGCTACACTTTCTGCTGCATTCGACTGGAGTTTTGATTTGGGTTTGCTTTGTTGGTTTATGTCGATCTCAGCAGAGGTTTCTAGCTGCAGTGCAACCTTCTCCGCACCTTTTGATTCTGGAATAGTTTCTTCTTGAACGCTTTTGGTTGATCGACAATTACGCACAAGATTCCGCCCTTTAGTAACTTTTGCAGCATCTGTTGCCGGTTTTAAACGCGTTTTTGAAACGCTTTTTTCTGCAATTGGTTTGTTCTTCATAACAGCTGCCTTTTCTGTAATTGCAAATAAGACGAAAAAAGTTAGTAATTGTTGCTATTCACAATACTGAGATTTTCTACCTTTTGCCTCCTGCTTCAAGCGAGGCGAGACGCGCGTTTTGCCCCCTCCAGACGGTGGTGATATTTTGATTTTAGGCAGCGGCACCTTTTTGGCTGCGCTGGCCACGATCCTCGTCGATGCAGCGCGACGTGTAGCTGCCACTTTGCTGTTCGCCGCTTTACCAACAACTTTTTTCCTCCTATCAACGGCTCGGGTCAGTGGCAGCGCTGCAGTCGGCAGACATTTCTTTTGCTCCCCTTTAACTGTTGAAATAAGCGCCTTCAACGGCACAGTTTCAGCACCGGATTTGAGTTCGGGCGTCGTTGCGCCCACAAAAAGATTCGAAACTGCATTGTCATCAATTTCGCTCAGGGGTGGAGCTAGCGTTTTGCCTTCGCCTGCAGCGGCGTCTTCCACTGGTTCAGGTTCCACAGCTGCCGATGTTGCAGGTGACTGTTTCTTGGCAGATAAGTTGAGCGCTGTCAGCACATCGATGGTGCGGTGATCATCTGCTGGTGGCGATGCGACCATAGCTTTCGGCGCCTTCGACTTCTCACGCAAGGCTTGCAGTTTTCTTACACCGCCAACAGTGCAGGGGGAAGCCACGGACTGCGGCTGTTTGCCTTTGCGTTGGTCCAGTTTAAGCTTCTCCTTTATGCGCTCCCGCTTCAGTCGCAGTTCCTCGTCGCACCGATTGCGTTTCTCAGCCGATTTCAGTGGCAGCGTCACCTTGATCGTTGTTGCGGGCTGCGCTGCCGTTGCACTTTGCTTTTTGCTTGGCGTCAGCCAACTACGCACCGGATAGCGCACCTCGCCATCGTTGCCGACCAGCCGCGAGTCTTCTTCTTCGGTGAGTGCCAGTTTCTGCCACTCCTCGTCTTCGGTGCTGCTGATTTCGGAGAGGTTTTCCAGCGACAGCGACACTCGCGATTTTTGTGGAGATTGCAGCTCCTCGAAGCTGTTTGTTCTCTGCGCTGCGGATTTACTGTGTGTTGAACTGCTCGAGTCCGAATCGGACGACGAGCTGGTGTCGGACGTCGAGGACGACGACGAGGAGGAGGAGCTGGATAGTGTGTTGGACGCATCGGACGATTCCTCCTCTACGGCACATATTTCCGGCAACTCGGAGGCCAGTGTGTAGTGCGGATCTATGGTTGTCGGCCTATCTGCCGCCTTCTCTGCGCTGCTGTTCGCCTCGCTGCCAAATGATTTGATGCGCTTCAGCACAATTGGTTCCACTTTCAGCTTTTCGGCGGGTATCTCAACACAAATGGCCTCCTCAGATGGCCCTGTGTCCGTTATGCTGGGCGAAGCTGTCACAACCTCGAATTTCGGCCCCTTCGCTTTAGTGTCCATTGCACGACTCTGCTCTGGCTGTAGGCGCTTCTGCGCCGAGTCGCGTAGCATTTTGTCAATGTTGCGATCCAGGTCATCGGATTCATCAGGCTTGTAGTAAGAGCCGCCCGACGAGTAGTCCGTGGCGGCGGCCACACTGCGCGGCGTCACGTCGCGGCTGGAACCGAAGGGCGTGAAACGCAGGCCGGGCGTTATGGCGCTCAGCAGCGGCGTGTCGAGTTCGCTCTTCGTAAGCGAGCCGAAAAGAAACGAAGCCGAGTGCTGCACCTCGTCAGAAGGTCGCAATTTCGAGAGCGGTGTGTCGAGCGAGGGTGCGAAAATGCCCGGCGTTGGCGGCACAGTGCCTGCGACGCTTGTGTCCTTGAAGGGCGTGTCCAGCAGGCAGGCAATGTTGGCCGAGCGTTTCTCGATCTCAACAGCAGCCGCCTGCTGCTGTTTTGCCGGCACTGAGAAGTTGCCGTTCGTGGTGGCATCGGGTGGCGAATTGACGACTGCATCTTTGGTGGCCGCTGTACCAGCGCTGCCAGAAATTTCTAGCTTTGCCGCTTTGGGCGTTTTCTCCTTTGACTTGTCGCCTTTTTGTGGTGTTGGAATTTTTATATTGAACTCTTTTTGCTTCTCCTTGCAAACACGTTGCTTTTCTTGCGAAGGCTTCTTCGACTTGGCAGTGCTCTCCTTCGTTTTCTTTTCCACTTTCATACTCGGCTCCTTCAACTGGTTCACACCAACGTCCACATTGATGTTTCCACTTAAATCCTTGTTTTCATCCAATACCACAATTTCCAGCTTCGTCGCTGTTTTGGGCTTTTGAGTCTGTTTCCGCTTTGCACTGGCGGGTTTCTTGCGGCGCACAGGTTTCTTCTTCACCTCTCTCCGCACCGATTGCACAAGGCGCATCTGCGCATTAAGTTCGCGCATTCGCGAATCCAGATCGCTAGTGGTTGCGTTACGCATGCGCCGCCACTCCTCCATCATTTTATCTTGTTTCAGTTTCGATGCGTCCAGCATAGGGTCGACCTTGTTTTCCACTTTCGCCGCGTTTGCTTTAGGTTCGACCTCAGTTTTTTCCTCCTCCAGCGCTTCCTCATCCTCGTTCGAAGACTTCGAGAGTTGTCGCTTGCACGCACGCACCGCTGCCCGGCGCAGCTGTCTGCGCTTTGGTGTATCCGTATTTACGCTGAGCACAGACACCGACTTGTTGGCCGCCGCCACATTCGTAGGCTGCGCTCGCGGCTCCTTGCCACAAAAGTCTGTCTTGATGACTGTTTGATTGCTGCCTTCCTCGCCGGCAAACAGTGGCGGCACACTGCAGCTGTTGCTGCTCTCGTTTGCGCTGGTATCGATGGCCGAGATGCTTGGCAATATCTCCACGTTCTTTATGATTGGCTTCTCCACCAGCAACGTTTGCTTGTCACACGTCTCTTCAGCAATGGTTTTGGGTACGTCGAGCGTGCGTCGCGGCAAATCGCGTCTAGTCGATAGAGGCGTTGCGCCCGCCAGAGTTGCACAGGTACCACTTGTCTGCGGTGAGAAACTCAGCGTACGCACATGTGAAGTGCGTTTACGTGGTGTGGAGAGGCTTTTGGACACCTTAGCATTGACAATACCGGACGTGGAGGGCGTGACACGCTCCGTATTCAAGCGTGAGTCCAACGATGAAGGCGCTGCCACACCGTTTGCAGCGCTTTTGCTTGCTTTGCAAACTGTATTCTGATGCACCGATTGCTGTTCTTCTTGTTGCGCATCTTCAGGATTTGCCTTCTGGGCGCTGCTCAAAATTATTGAATTAGGCGGCAATTGATCAGCCGAGACTATGATCGGCTCCGGTAGCGGTATTTCAATGCGCGACCCATCCAAGTTGGTTATGTTGTCCGACTGCAGTTGCTGTGTGACCGCCTCGTTGTTGATGAGGAACGGCAGATTGGTCAGCAGACCTTCATCGGTGAGGAAGAGCGGTATGGTGAGCTGGCCAGTGTTGGGATCAAAGTACACCTGCTCGTCCGCGCCCGATTCGACGCCGCCGCCCAGCTGGTTCAGCAGCTGATCGGCAGTGGTGTTGCTCAGGCTCTGATCGAACGACTGCTTCTGGGCACTGTCGTTGGCGTTCAGCACGATTAGCTTCGATATGGAGAAATTCGGATCGATCAACGAGCCAAATGAGCTGTTTGCCGTCAGCGTGGTCGGCTCGTTGTTGGCAACGGTGGTTGCTGCGACGGCAGTGCGGATGACGAGTGGCGTTTGCGAATTCATAGGCAGCGCATTCAAGCCTTCTGTCGCTGTTAGTGCATTATAAGCTGCGTTTGTAGTCGGCTGCTGCGGTTGGGGCAATGAGACGGATGGTTGGGGTATTGAGGCGGGCGGTAGCGTTAATGAGGGCTGGATACTGCTTGGAGGAACTGCATCAATGTTGCACTGCACGCTAGCTGAAACTAACGTTTTATTGCTGGCTGTAGTAAACAAATAATTTTATTATTTATTGACGCAACTAAGCGATTTTCTTACCGCCCACCACCTCCTCAATGATTGCATCGAATGTGGGATCCTTTTCGGTGGCTTCTAAAATGGTTTTAACCATCTCATCGAGCAGTTGGTTGGAGCTGATGATTTTCTGTTCTTCCTTTGGCACCAAATCAGCCGAAACACGCTCCTTGTGCGCACTTAAAGCTGCTCCGCCACAGGCCGTGATCAATGAATTGGCATTGTCCTTGACAGAAGAGCCCTGCAACGCTTGATTGATATTATCCACCAGCTTCATTTGAAATTCGGGATTGTCAAGAATTGCTTGTGAGATTTCCTGTTAAAAGAAATAATTTTAGATTTTTCTACATATGATATTTGTAAATACTTACGGGCAGAGAAGGTGGCACTAGCGACACTACTTTAGTTCGTGGCGTTGACTCCTTCGTGGGTTTTGCTATCATCGAAAGTTCCATGTCTTCTCCCAACTCATTGCGCTGTGTATCTCCTGCTGCCTCGTCTGCATCATCCTCGACGTCTTCTTCATCACTTTCCAGGTCCTGCTCATCGGTTTCAGTGAGCTCTTCATTGTCCGTTAAAGAGCCGTTCGTTATATGCGTTTTACCAGTCAGATTTTGCTGCCTTAAACTAAGGTAGCAAAAATTCTCCAGCACGCGACGACGCTTTGAGCCCCTCGCCGTGACCGTATTGCTTCTTTCGTCTGAAGAGTTAGCCAGTGAGCCACTACATGGAAAAATGCTGCTTTACTTGGCTAAATCAATCATTATTAAATTGAACCACACTTACCGCTTGCGTTTGCGAATGTTGTGCCTTTTCGTGGCATTCTCCTTATCCGATTGCAGGCTCGTGTTGCCGGTCGAGGAGCTGGTCATGTCATTGTTTTTACACTGTGCCGAATCGGCCACCGCCACCGCCGTGCCGCCCAGCGTCTGCAGTGCGCGTTCTAGCAAGTCAGTCACCTTGTCCGACAATCTGAGTGGCAACAGCTCCACGCGCAGGGCTTCCGGCAGTGCGGTCATTAGTTGCTCCACTGTAAATAAAATTTTGTATATTGATAGAATGTTGTAGCTGTCGGTGCTTAATACCTTTTCGCGTAATCTTCACATATTCACAAATGATTTCCTCGAGTTCGGGATAGAAGCTGTGCGTCTGCAGACCTTTCTTGTATGCAGAGAATTCTTGCTGCAAGTGCGGCGATGATTTGCAAAACACACGCGAAGCGCTCTCCAAACGCTGCTTTTTCAGGTAACCTGGGGAAGTAGACAAATAATTTCATAACTCTGGCACACACGGCCGGCAATCCGTAGCACTCACCCAGCACCAGACGCGCAATATCGGAGTGCAGCACCACGACCTCCATCTTGCAGCACAATTCAAGCAAATTTTAGCTTGAAATTTGCATTGAACAATTTTTAACCGATCTTCTTTGTGTTTTATTGAAGTTTTTCCTTGCACTTTTCTAATTGTTGCAATTGTAGTAGAAAACTTTTATTTGCAGATCTTTATTGGCGTTGGCTTTCTACGCTGTTCGCGTCTTTTGGCTGCGTTGTGTGTGCTGTCGCTTGGCATTTGGCGCTGACAGTTGCACCATTAAGTCGGAGTACAGAAATATTTAATTACATAATTGAAGAAACATTTTTTATTATTTGTAATTATGCGTTATCAAAGAAAAACTTAGCTGAGCAAAATAAAGCATAATGGGGGTTTTACCATTTTCATAAAAATTACTGAATTTTGAGACATTTCTATAACCCAGGCGTTAGGTGATGGTTTGCGAAAGGCGGGAAAAGTCAAACCAAAACATTTCCAGTTGCAACTAAAAACAATATGGCAGCGAAAGACGCAGTGTTGCATTAGTTGAATAAATAAACTGAAATAAATCATATTATGGATTTTGTTTAATTATTTGAGTTGGAGATATGAAAGACTGCATTTAGCTCAATCTAGGCTCTTCAAATGTTGGCAACCGATTGTTGTTAGTGTCATATTATAAAATGAGCCAAATCAAAGGCAAAGGAGCAAAGTTTCTTATAAAACTAGAAAAGTTCCTTCTCCTTTATTTTTCAAATCTTGTGAGAATGCCAAGAATTTGAAAAATCGCAAAAGTTTATTGAGTTTGCAGATTTTAGACGTTTTAACAACATGAAAAATGTATTGTCGTCAAAATCAGAGTACTTTTTTCTGCAACGGAAGTCCCAAATATCGCTTTGAAAATCCTACAAAATGACAAAGGATAGCTAAATAAAAAAAAAAATAATTAAATAAATAATGCTAAGCAAATGGCTTTATATTCCACAAGAATGGCCAAATAATTCTCTAGTTAGAGTCAACAATCAGTCATTCAATAATTTCAAGAGATTTAACATCACAGTTGTTTAATGTTTTAAAGCGTTTGAATTTCGTATATTTTTAGTTTTTTTTTAACTTAAAACCTTAAAAAATTTAAAATTCAAACGCTTGTTTTAAACATTGAAAAACTTGAGCTGACGAAACCTGAAACCAGCGCCGTAACTAGGCATGTGCAGGCGGTGCGGCGCACCAGGGCCCCCGGCCCTGAGGGGCCCCCGAAGATTTCTTTTTTTTTTAGAATTCGTTTTAAAGTATGAGCTAGAAAAGATCTTCGATAACGTTTTTATAACATTGTATAAAATTGGATCTACTTTTTTATGGAAAGGGCCCCTGGGGGGAAAAATTCCTGATTACATATCACCATCTTTTCCTGCACAATTGTTATCAATGAAATCTACTTTCAATTCAAAAATTAAGCAAATGAAAACGGTAAAACAGCTAGCCGATTTTCTCATGATTGAACACAGTTCGTTGATGTCAACTTTTTCGGATATTTATACTGCTTGTATAATGTACCTTACTATCCCAGTGACTGTAGCGTCTGCTGAACGATCATTCTCAAAATTAAAGCTCATTAAGAATTATTTGAGGAGTTCAATGGGGCAGGAAAGATTAAATGGGCTAGCTGTTCTGTCGATCGAGAATGAAAGAGCACGAAAAATTGATTTCACGAAAATTATTGATGGTTTCGCCGCCATGAAATCGAGAAAAAAGTCATTTTAGAGAAATAAGTAAACGCAAGAGACTGAGGAGACACCTAATGTGCAGGAACAGTATATTTTCATGAGTGATGAGTAAGTTACAAATAATTACGTGCAGTCTAGAATATTTGGCTGTAAAAATATCTACCTAATACAGAATATAGTGTAATAGTATGTGAGAAATAAAGAAATTGTTTAAACCAAAGTATAATGCTGTTTTCAATTTCTCACGACCTTTGAACCCTTTTTTTAATGGACTTCGAAAAGGCTTCGAAATCACCTTTTTTTTTTAGAAATTCATTTTCAAGGGCCCCTTACGAAATCTTGCACAAGGGCCCCCGAGACCCTCGCTACGGCGCTGCCTGAAACTACTACGACACAGGTCCACATTTTCAACGTAAAAGTTTTAAAAGCTTCCATATCGGCTCAGAATGTGTTACATATAGCTCAGAAAATGCTAATTAAAACAACAACATCGAACAGTAGCCCAAATCAACACCGGCGGTCCTACCTGATGACTCTATAATTTTAGATTATGCAATCAACAATGGGTTCCAAGTCAAGAGAGTCAAAAGATGGAGTGACAGAAATGGCGAATCAACGGAATTACATCACCTATGCCATCTTTTAAGTGTAGACTACTTACCATTTTTTTTTTTGTTTTTTGTTTGTTTTTTACTTAACAATTGTTCCGTCAACTTCTCTGACAATCTTAACCCTCAAATGCATAGCTTTGCTTAAAGGCGGAGTAACTTATTTGTACAAACATATCTACAAATTAAGTTTGGATTTAGTTTTTTGGAACAAAAACCCAGTTTTCTGTTAATACTTAAAACACAATTTTTCAAATAGTTTTTCTGCCTGTAAAATAAAAAAACTATACTTCATTAAACCAAAAAATTATGCATGCATTTTCGGGTTAAGTTTCGCGCTTTCGATAGCTTTAGATTAACATAAAAAATGTTCAAACAAATTCTTTATAAAAACAAAGAAACATTTTTATTACAAAATTCAATTCGCCATGAACATGTTTCTAATTATAATGAATCATTGAATAATTTGACCCTCAAATAATTTTTTTTTAACATAAAAATTTTGATTTTATCAACTCAAAACTGTTTTACTTCAACATACACTCGGCGCATATAAAACTACATGTGTTATTTTTGTATGAATTATACAATAATAAGACATGTTGTCTCGTAAGCAAATGCAAGTGATTATTTGAAAAAAACGTTTTACAATTTCGCATTAAAAACGTTGCAAACTCGCTTAAGGACATCAATCATTGTGTGGAAATGTAAATTGAAATTCAACAAAAAAAGCACACACAATAATAAAGGGTTTTTTTCAGAAATATACATGCAACAATATTCCATGAAAGAGGCTCAAATCTGCGTCTCCGTCTCCAAAAAGTCCTGCACGAATTTTGATACTCCGACGGTGAAGTCTTCTTCGATCATGCCGATTATTTCATTGGAGAGTTTGGTCGATAGTCTGCAAGAATAGAGATGCAATCATATATATTGAGAGTGGTTCATGAGTAAACGATATTTAAATATTTATAGATATGAACTGATTTCGGACTAAAGCATGTAATTAACTTTTTGTTGTTATTTGTTTTATGAAATTACTTCAAAATTCTGGATTTTTTAAATTTTTTTCAAATATGTTTCTAATATTTAACTTTTAAGCCCACAAAGTAAGGACTCTATCAAGGGCGGATTCAGAAAAATATTTGGAAGGGAAGGGGGGATTCAAAAAGTAATTCTTTAATATTCATAAAATGCCTTTTGATTTTCAACCCCCAAAACCCCCTGAAACCGCCACTAGGCCCCTTAAACTTTCTAGTGATGCGCTAGTTCCAACAATAAGTTTCATTGGTTTAGCGAGTGCCATAACCTACAAATCTGCAAATAACCTGCAAATTTTAGCATTTTTTTTCATTTTGTGCTTGAGTCAGAAATCAGTGCTGGCACCTGGAAAACACACGCCATGGCTGATTGTAGTTGGGGTTGCTGTAGAACCGATTCTTGTTGCACTGCTGCAGGAAGTCGTCGCGCTCGCGCAGCATATCGTCGATCCGCAGGTCGGTTTTGCTTTCAATGCTGTTTTCCGTATTGCTGTCGTTGCCGTGGGCGCAATTCGAGGGACTGGTATTCTCCTTCTCCGACGAGGTCGTATTCAATTCGCCGAGCACTTGGCGCTTGCTTTGCTTGGTTTTTGGCTTCTCCTGCGCCGGCTGAGCGCGCTTCTTCTGCGTTTTGCGCTCATCGCTGCGATTCTGATTGAGATCCTCGTACGAAGGCTGCTCCAACAGTTCGAGCTGATCTGGCTGTTCCGTCTGATCGAACTGTTCGGGCTGTTTCGATTGTTCGGGCGGTTTCACTGGGTCTTGCTCCGGTTGGAGTTCGTTTGCCAACTCCACACACGTATCCAGCTTGGAATCGCTGACCAGTGTGCAGATTTCCTGCTGCTGACGTTTCTGCTCCTCGTCCATTTTCTGTTTGAGCTGTGCCTGCAGCACCATGCGCTGTTCGCGTTTCTCCTGCATTTGGTGCTCGAGCAGAAGTTGGTGATGGAGAAGATTTTGCGACTTGCGCCAGGCGACCTCGCAGCACAAATCGGGATTATTGGGCGCGGGGGAGCTGTGTGGCAAACAAAGTAAAATCATTAAGGGTGAGTAAGGGGTGGAGGCAGTGTGACATGAGCGCAAATAGCTGTGACTGAAAGCGTACTAAATCGACCTTCGGCTGTACCAACGATATCGCCCAGTGTCACCGAAAAATGTGCATTGGCAGCGAAGCAGAAGTCACGCCATCGTCAAAAGACAACACAACTAATTGCTGCACATAAATGAATGTGCTACACATGTGCAATTGATTCTCTTCCTCGGTTACGGGGTCGCACAAAACAACAACAGCAAAGGAACACTCGATAGGCACACATTGAGGTAGGCCCACTTGACGCTCTCTCTGCGCCCATTGGGCCGCACAAGAAGCCACAGCCGCAGCCGCAATCGAAACCAGTTTGTGAGTCACAGTGCCCGAAAAAACGCCAAGGTCACCTCACCTCACCGCACCATTATTTCTTATTATACATTATTCAACTTCCATAGACGTCATGTCGTCGCGTGCGTCTGCCCGCCTGTCTTGAACTGTATTGTAATTTCGGCAAGTTTCTGTACTGTGGAAAGTTTCAATACCTGGGCCGCAGCAGTGCGGATGACAGGCGATGGACGAAGGGGCGAAAGCCTACATCGCAGTCGGCGGCTCTAATTAGAAACATGAAATATTGATCAAACAATGGGTTTGGCTGGCGGTAGCAAATTTCAGCGCGCAGCGTGAGAACGCGGCGAAGAGCGGCGACTTGGCAAATTAGCAGCAAGTGTTAAATTGAAAAATGATGATTGGACAGCAGCGGCACAGTGCAGTCCAGTGCTAATTAGACAGCAAATGGAGCGCATACTCGATGCTGACTTCAGAAATATGCAAACACTAAACAAAAAAACTGCAGTTGCAGTTCTTCTCAGCGCCAACCGTTAGATTTGAACGCTAAAAGGAAGCCAATAAAACGCATTTTGTTACAAAAAGCATTCAGTTGGAGCCTACCGTGAGTGTGGCATGATCCAGCAAATATCTATTCGAAGCTTCGAAGTGGCAGCTGCAGTTTTCTAGAAACTGTTTCGGCGACCTGTTTGACTGTTTGTTTGACCGTCTCGCTTACTTGCTATTTGAAAACAATGAAATATTTTCGGCAAAAACCGACAACCAAAATCAGCTTTAAACTATAAACACAAAAAGAGAACACATTCGCCACTTTCGAATTTCTTTTGCAACAATTAAACACAGATGTTTTTAACAAAACATACAAAAATATATTGTTTTTTGTCAAACAAATCTACATTAATTTTTAATTTCCTGTCGCGCTTGACGAAAGGAAATCGGAATGAAATGAATTCATTCACAAGCCAGACAAGGTTTGTTTTTACAGTACTTAAAGGCATTTCTATAGTTCTTCAAGTACTGGAATATGGATGAAAGATGGGTCGTTTAGGAAAAGAGTGATATTGAAATCTTATTCAAAAAAGCTTACAGAATGAATCGATTGTAAAGTAGAAAATTGAACTCGACATTGAAGTAAGTTGAAACTGAAATGAACTAACAGTACACAGAAATTAGAAGCTTCAGGTTTTACTAAAAAATTGGGACCATATAAGACGAGGTCGATTTATGGTAGAAATGCAGGTAAAACTGAGCGAGCAATCTAATCTAATCTAATCTAATCTAATCTAATCTAATCTAATCTAATCTAATCTAATCTAATCTAATCTAATCTAATCTAATCTAATCTAATCTAATCTATTTTAATCTAATCTATTTTAATCTAATCTAATCTAATCTAATCTAATCTAATCTAATCTAATCTAATCTAATCTAATCTAATCTAATCTAATCTAATCTAATCTAATCTAATCTAATCTAATCTAATCTAATCTAATCTAATCTAATCTAATCTAATCTAATCTAATCTAATCTAATCTAATCTAATCTAATCTAATCTAATCTAATCTAATCTAATCTAATCTAATCTAATCTAATCTAATTTAATCTAATCAAATCTAATCTAATGGAAGAAACTTGTCTTTTTGAGGTCCTTTGATCCTCAGCACAGTGAATAAGAACAAATTCGGTAAGACGAGCGATTGTGAAGTTCACTCACAGACCCATAGAATCCCTGACCATATCAGACCGAGTTTCGTTAGGAAATTAGTAAAGTAGATTGTTCAATGTGTTTTGAGGAACTTTCCTAAGGACTAAATTATTTGTATCTGATACCACTAACCTCACAATTTTTATCAAAAATGGAGCTGTGGGCAATTCGCTGAAATATTAAGCAATTTTTTAGTGTCCGACCGAATATTCGGTTTCGGTTTCGACCCAAATAAGTTGTTTCGGTTTCAGTTTCGACGGATATATAGTGAAAGGAGGAGTATTTTAGATGCCGCCGATGTAGACAACTTTTTTTTTAGCATATAATATGAAATTATTTAATTTTGAATATTAGCGTGTAATGTACGAAAGGGTGATTTTTTCATATTTGTGTTTTTAAAAAATGAATAAATTGTTTTTATTAATAAATATTTATTTATTTATGTTGTTTGTTTGTTCGCTCTTTATTTACTTAATGTAAAACTCGTTTGTTGAAAAAAAATTCTTGATATGGTGAGTTTTATTTCAAATATAATGTTTCGGTTTTGGTTTCGGCCGAATATTAAAAAAACCGAAATTCGGTTTCGGTTTTGGCCCAAAAAAGATGTTTCGGTCGGACGCTAACTTTTTTTTTGCTGGGAAACTAACTTCTTAGAATCGAAAGCAAAAACATCTTGAATACGTTTGTAACATGTTTTTTAAGTTGTTCTATTTTGGAGAACTAACATTTCTGTAGTCAACGTTTATCTAACTACGAGTATCTGTCAGCCTGCTCGCCTATCCACCACTGTCGAATGTAAACACTTTCATATGATTTGTGCTCTTTGACATCAATTTTTGGTCGTACACACAAAAACTTCACTTCACACACAACAACAGTTTGACGATGTTGAAATGTGTGCACACAACAACAGCAACATGGGACCAAGCGAATGCTAATGAAATTCATAAAGTTCATTCCAACTGGTTACGGAAGGCAGTCAGGTAGTTGGACGCAGGGGGCCAGTGGCCCTAAACGACGAGCCAGTCAGCTGGTCAGCAACGGGCGTACGTGTTGCCGAGTGTGCCGAGTCGTCGACATGCAGTCGGCCAGTCGGCGAACGCGCTTGCCCGTGCGACTGATGGACGCTGGTGCGCTGTAGTGGAGACGCTGAACGTCGAGCACACAGCGCGCCGGATGACATCATTTGAATGTGGTTTAGTGCCGCGTCGAATGGCCGGACGCGAGACGAGACATTGGCACATTCTAGCAACGCCAGTTTTGGCAAAGTTTGCTTTGATCTTCTAATGTGTGTTGACTCTAAGCTGAAATCAATGCGAGCTTCGCTGCAGGGGAGGGAAGACGATGGCGAACGAGAAAAAATAGCCAACGCTGCAAGAATTTCAAACGATTGCAAAGAGAGAGCGACGGTCAAAACTAGACTTGAAAAATATAGTTGGCTTTTTTCTTTAAAAGAATCACTGCCTGAAAGAATCACTGGAGCTTCCTCAAAGTCGTTCTTCATACGTAAATACGCTTTTATGTCAATTGTTGTTGTCGTCTGTCAAAGCGAACAAATTGATTTATGACTACACCCACAAAACGTACGTGTTCGTATTGGCAATTTAGATGTAAATGGTTTCGCTTGTACAGTTATGCTAATTTATTTCGGGTCGCTGCCTAAATTTAGATTTAGTTGTCACATATTTTAATAACTGACACATATTGTTGATGCCATACAACAACGGGTTAACATTTGGGCGCAGTGAGCAAAAACACATCGTGGGGCCTCAACACTGAATTTGTGTGACAATTATTTATGCCGACTGAATTGATTTCAGGTGTGATGTCAGTAATTGTAGTCGAACGATCGAATTGGTTTTGTCGACATCAACGACACGAGTGCAAAACGTGAGTAGATTCTCAACTATTTACTATGGACTGGCTGTGCGGGTCTATTCCACTGCAATCACAGTGACTCATTACGAAAACTTTTCACGTAAGAATTATTTACTAGTTGTAATGTTGTAAAAAATATTTCATTACAGTGAGGGCTAACAGAACAAATTAGTTGCAAGAGAGATTAAATTGAGCGATTGTGGCTCATTGATTGGTGCTTTGGGCTAACAGTCAGAGGAAAGTGGGTTCTAATTTCGAGACAAAAATCAATGCAACTTTCTTTTCACAGCTGATATATCTGCAGGAAATTTTAAATATTTTAGTATTGATCGCTAAATTAATTGTCAATGGAAAAGCTTCCAGTGCACTGTTCGAAATTGGCATAAAAGTTAATGATCCCATCTTTCTACCGAAAGCTTGATCTGAAACTCCTTTTTATGGATCTCATGTCAAAGATATACGTTACAAAGCAGATACATTAAGTATTCAGAAGTAAAGACCCATACCAGATTAAGCTTCAAAGGATAAAGTTTTTATAGGACCTGCCTAACGTAGGGAAAGTGAAAAGAGTGAGTGATCTGGTTATGCTAAAACGATAACTTGAAATCAGATCGGGTCGCAGGATATTAAGCTTCTTCTAGGACCTGTCTAACGTAGGGAATGAAAGCAAAGTGAGTGATCTGGTTCTGTTAGAATAATGAGCTTCTTCCAGGACCTCTTTAACATAGGGATAGTAAAGAATGTAAGTGATCTGGTTTTTATAGAACAATGACTCCATAACAAATTTCCCATCTAACGTAGGAAAAGTAAAGTAAGTGAGTGATCTGGTTCTGCTAAAACGAGAACTTTAAATCAGATCAAGCCGCAGGGGATTAAGCTTCTTCTAGCACCTGTCTATCGTAGGGAAAGTAAAGAATGTAAGTGATCTGGTTTTGCTAGAACAATGAACCCAAAACAAATTTCCCATCTAACGTAGAGAAAGTAAAGAAAGTGAGTGATCTTGTCTTGCTAAAACGATAACTCTATATCAGATCGAGCCGCAGGGGATTAAGCTTCTTCTAAGATCTGTCTAACGTAAGGAAACTAAAGAAAGTAAGTGATCTGGTTTTCTTGAAACGATAATTTCAATTCATTTCGGGCCACATGGGCTTAAGCTTCTTATAGGACCTCTCCCACGTAGGGAAAGTAAAGAAAGTGAGTGATCTTGTTTTGCTAAAACGATAACGTCACATCAGATCGAGCCGCAAGGGATCCAGCTGCTTCTAGGACCTCTTTAACATAGGAAAAATAAAGAAAGTGAGTGAGTGATCTGGTTCTGCTAGAACAATGATTCCATAACAATTTTAAACTTTAAGGTATTTAACTTCTTATTGGACTTGGCTGACGTAGAAGATTTCGAGAAAATTAGATATCTATATCTGTTATAAAAGAACCCCGACTTCATATCAAAACTAATCTTCAAGACAATAAACTTTTTACCGGGAGCTGGCTGAAAGTGATTTGCCCCTGGAGACTTAAGGGACTCACAATGGCCCCCAATTCACTGCATTGCTCGCAGTCTTCCCAACTTAACGAAAAACCGATATTGATTTTTACATTCTTCGGCATGCAAACGGACCAAAACGAATCACATTATAGATCCTCGAGCACCCATGAATTCAGTCTGTCTCCCGTGGCTGCTCACCTATTGTCGATCTGTGAGTTGCTGACCTTCAGCATGGCACTCTTGGCGGCCTCGGCGTCCAGATGCAGGCTGAGCAGACAATTGGTGATCACATCGGCAACGCAGCGACTTTGTGTCGCCGTCAGTCGCTCCGAGTGCTCACCGGCGGGTTTCGGTGACATTTTCACCAGATCCGGCTGCATGTCGAAGGGGGACTGCGTGCACGGTATGAAAACATCGCTCAGCTCGCACTTCAGCTGTGAGGCTATCTTTGACATGTGCGACGACACCACGATGTAGTTGGCGCTTGAGTCCTCGTTGGGGGCCGGCGCAGCGTCACTCTCGGCCGCGATGTCGTCGCCATCAAAATCAACCTCGACAGCGGTTACGGCGTTGTCGTCCAGATGATGGCGTGCGCCTTTGCTCTGCTTTAGTTGTAGGGCGCGGCGCTTGCGTTCACGTGCCGACGTCGAGGGCGTGGCAGTGGGCGCGGGCGGCGGCGGCAGCAGCGGGTTGCGTCGCTTCTTGAACATCTTCGATTTGGAGACACCGTTGCGATGCGAGTCCACACAGGTGGAGCTGAACTTGTCGAAGCCGCCCGTCTTGCGCGAGACGCGGAGCGTCGGGGGCGGTTCGAGCACCGGCGTCGGTTTGCTGTAGAGGTTGAAGGCCTGGGCCGGGGCGCGCGGTGTGCCGTAGCGTTTGTCGTCGTAGAGTTTTTGCTTGGGGCGGTACGGTGGCGGTTTGGTCAGCGGCGACGCGTGCTGGTGTAGGGACTTGCGTTGATGCTTGCCTGGTGGTTGTTGTGGCGCTACGAGTGGGTGTTTCTGCTGCAGTTGTTGTTGCTGTTGCTGCTGCTGTGTACGTTTATGTTGTGTCAGCGGCAGCGCCGGCACGAGCTGCTGGTTGCTCTTTTGTTTCTTCGGTTGTTGTTTCTGTGGTTGTTTTTGTTGTTTCTTTTGCAGCGACTGTTTTCGACCGAGTTCGGGGGCGTTCTTCTCTCCGTTCGGCTTGCCGTCGTCCGCCGGCTTCAAAGCCAGAATCACATTGAAGTTGTTGAAGTTGCCGTCTTCGCTCTCGCCATCTTCCGACCGGCCCATGCTCAGCGCTCTCTCGGACGGCTTGTCGCCCATATTGAATTTCCTCGCATGTGCCGAGCGACGGCTGCTGCTCACTAGGCCGCCGTAGCCGCTGTACGGCTCGTGGCCGTTATCGTTGTTGTCGTCGCTGTTAATGCGGCCGCTGTTATTCACGTCGCAGTCGCCGTCGCCAACGCCATCGCAATCGCCGACATGATAGTCGTCGGCGGCGCGGCCGCAACGGGCCGAATCGCCGGTTGGCTGTGGCCGCCGCATCGCAAATTCAGTGTGGTTCGCCGCCTTCAGCGCATTGGTCACGTTCTGTTGCAAGACTTTGTCGTCCAGCAGCGCGTCCGCGAACGTCGTCTCAACTGCAAATAAACCAAATCAATCGAAATAATTTACTGCTGCCATACGGAAATTTGCGTGCGGCACGCCGGAACGATTGGATTCTGTGCCAGGCGAACAAAACGTAATTCGATTAAATCGCAGTTGCAATACAACAACACAGTTTATATATGAAAAATGCATAATAAAGCGCAAATAAATATTTATACTTGATTTGCTACGATTAAACGATGCCATTCCGCTGGGAATTTTGTGAAATGTGGCGCGAAAAATGTGCAATAAAATCTGCAGCAATGTTCATTTACAGAATTCAACAATTTGAAAAAAAGCAAACGAACAATATTTTGTAAAATGAACAAATTCAACAATAAGATTTGTAACCCAAAACAAAAAAAACGACAATCAAACAAGAAAAAGAAGAGTGTTGAAAACAGATTCAATCAGTGCTGGAAATATTGGAAACACGATTTAATTATTATTTGTTTACTGCCACTGAAAGCATCGTTGCGGTGTAAATTGGCACTGCGAGAAATTTAACTATAATTATTTGAATTGTTTTTGAATGGGATTTTGTTTTTATTACTCGGCGCTATTGTTGTTGTTGTTGGAAGTGTGTCTACAATTAAAATACGCAAAACAGTAAAGCACTTTGCTTACTGGGCTACCAAGTCTGAGCAGCGCATTGCTTACTGGGCTGACTGAGTGTTGGAAACAGTGCTCCATCTGAGGTTGTTCCTTGGTATTTCCTCAAATGTATCTACGGTGAAAAGCGCAATCAGCTGTTGTTCTGACTGAATAGGAGTTCATTCATTGAACAATAAAACTTTTTCTGAGTTTAAAGTTAGGTTAGCTGATTGCACAGCAAGTACAATCGAAGGCCTCGTAAGGCTCATTGTGATGCTCGAACTTAGCTTTGAGTTTTAGGAATTTCATATTGCAGAGGACAATATTCCTTTTATCGAATCTTGTTAAATTTTAAATTGCATGATTTTTTTGTTTACTATCAAATTTTACATTCACGATCTGTGCCAACTGTCCTGTTAAATTGGCAAAAAAGCTCATCTGTTAGAAAAACAAACACATTGACGGAACACATGTCAAGCACATGTCTTGCATTTCAATTGTTTAATAATATAAATAAATAAAATTGTTTTAAAAAATGTGGAGTTTTAATTTTTTTAAAGTAATAAATAAATAATAATCAATAAAAATAATATATAAATTAATAAATTAATTAAATTTATTTTTTTTATTAATTTGTAATTTTTTAAAGTCAATCAATAAATTAATTTATAATTTGGTAAATAAATGTTACATTTTCAAAATAAAGTTTTAATTTTTTAATTATTGTTTTTTTTAAACGATTTTTTATTAATATTTAATTTTAATTTAATTAATATTTAATTAAATTTAATTAATAAAAACATAATAAAATTAATAAAAATGGTGTTTCATGAAATTAATAGTAAAAAATCAATAATAATAAAAATTAATTTTTAATTTGAATTAATTTCAATTAAATTTAAATTTAATTGTAATTTTTTTTATTTTAAATTTTAATTTTTAATTTTTCAAAATAAATTTTTAAGTTTTTTAAATTTAAAAAATTTTGAATTTTTTTAAATAAATGTATGTTTTTAAAATAAATTTTTATAATTAACATATTTATCAAACTAAAAAAGAAAAATATTGGTTTAACCACATAAAACAAAAAACTAAAATCAACTAAATTTTTTAATATTTTTTAATGTGTTAATAATTTCATAAATACAAAAAAAATTTGAAATATCTTAAAACTGAAATATTTCTATTTCTAAAAAAAAGTTTTGTTTGTTTGTTTAGTTTTCTTTAGTTTAATTATGAAAAAACAAAAAAAAAAAATTACAAAATGCATACAAATTGAAAACATTTTCTTCGTTGAAAAATTCGTCAACATTTTGGGTTTTGTTTTAATAAACAATCCATGAGAAAATATGATTAAAGTACTTTAGTTTCATTGAAAGGTTTTTAAAATGTCCATAAATTAAAAATTAAATAAAAATCAACAATTACATTATGTAAATTGTTTTACATAATATTTATGTATGTTTTACATGATATTTAATAAATCCAAAAATTAAAAAGCACTGTAAATCAATTAATTTTGAATTAGTTTTTAATAAATTTACTACTTTCTTTTATAATAAATTAAAATATAAAAAAAAATTTAAGATTGTCTAATTTTTGTCTCGTAAAAATTTTCTTAAAAAGTTTGAGTTTTGTTTGATTTTAATGATATTTTTAAATTAAATAAAAAAAAGCAAATCATAATTAATACTATTAAACAAAATAATAGCAAAATAAAATAAAATAATATTTAAATATTATAAATAAAAAGTAATAAAAAAGCAACCATAAAATTATTCATGACTAATTTAATGAAAACATTTTTAATATAAATATAAGTTAATTGAATGACAATTTAATAAATTAATAATGAAAGTAAAAAGTGAAACAAAATTAGTAAAATTAGTTATGAATTAATTAATTATTAACTAATTAATTATATTTATTTAATTAAATATTAAAAAAACAATATACTTAAAGAAAATTTAACAAAATACATTTTTAAAATAACTGAATAATATTTTTAATTAATCTATTTCAATTTCAATTAATTGTATAATCGATCAAAAAATATATAAAAATATATGATCAAAAAATATATATTCAAATCAAGAATATTAAAACTTGTTCTATTCCCCTTAACAAGTGAGCAATGCCAGCAACACCAAACTTAACCCAATCACACTTTAATTCATTTTACTAAAACCCAAACCACTGAGCCTTGAAAAATGTACTATTGAAATTTTATTCCGCCAACGTCTCGTCAAAGGCGCCGCAAATGAAGACGTGTCCAATAGACACGAGACAAAAATGCCATAATTTCGTTATGGCCAAAGTATTCCGCATAATCACGTCTGCATTGTACGCGACAACATTCCCATTCGTCCCAGACGCCTCCGACCCTTCTGGCGGGAAACGCGCAATAAACAACACTCAGGCGACCCATTGCCCGAGCTTTCGCCTATATTTTCACTTTCAAAGGCAGCGCAAAGCTTTCCCCCCTCGTTCTCACTCGTACGTGGCGTCGCTTTGTCGTTGCCGCCTGTGCTCTGTTCGACGAAGCGTCGTAACCATGGCGACCGGCACCGCTGACCTTCGACAAAGTTTCCTGCCGCAATTGCGTTCGCGGCGCACTTCACTGAACGCAACGCGCCCCTTGTTTGTTGGTGTATTGGTGTTGTTGGTTGGTTGTGTGGTTTGGAACTCACCTTTGGCGTCAGACACTTTGCAGGCGGGCTGGTTCACCTGGGCGTCGGGTTGTTTTCTATTGTCGCCCTCTGACAGCATAGCTAAATTTATATTGAAGGCACTGAGCATTTCCTCAATCGATTTAGAAGCATTCTGTGAAAAAAGCAACAAAAAATTTCTTAACACAAAAAACGGAAAAAAGAAAAAATCGTTTACATAAAATTCATTTTACACAAAGAGCGTAAAAAATACAAATTTCTATATATAGGAAGGAAAACGGAAACGCACTTTCGTTCGAAATCGTCTGCAGTATTTGGAAGCAATACGACAAACTAGCAAAAAAGCAACATCGCTAACAACAACAACATCAGCAACAATCAGCACAGCACAGCAACTAGCAGCAGCAATTGCACACGTGAGCATTGAACACAGAGCAAACCAAGTGTGAGAGCTTGGCACAGATAACGCAAAGGATCGAGAGAGGGGGAGGGGAACGACTATTGAAACGTGCAAATTCATTGTTGCGAAAACTTTACGCAGCAAACTGTTCAAACGTCATTCATTTGGAGACGCGGAATAAGAATAGCGCCAGCAACTAATACCAACTACAGGCACAACAACAACAACAAATAACAACAAGATGGTGAGTGGTGCTTGCGGGGGATGCTATGTGATAAGGGAAAATTTTCATGCCAGTCTGACAAGTCGAGTCAAAATTCAAGTAAAAAACAAACAAATTGAATAAAGACTCAGTTTCAAGCCAGATTTTTTTAAAGTGTTTTTTCAAGACAAGTTTTGTGTTTGTGTGCGTCATTGCTTGCGTCTGTTGTCGGCTGGATTAGATTTGGCTTTGTTTTGTCTTGAGCTGTGAGTCTGTCGCCGGATTTGCATATGAATCAACAGCTTGATTTGCTTGAAAGCCGCTGCGGCCGCGACAAACCTTGTTGCATTCATTCCCAATCGAACTGCTTATAAATTCAGCGTTTCAAAAGAAAAAAGAAACGAAAAAAATGAAAATATTTTGTGCTGGTGAGTTTTTATACACTTGTGCCACATTGAAGGTTTTCATGTCAACTGTGTCTGTACGAACAGCGCGGAGGCGTATGAGTGATATTCGGGCCGGGGCAATGTTTGTACGAGGCAAGTTGCTCATACGCCACCGTGTAGAGTCAGATGACTGGTGACTGCGTGTGGGAAGTGCTGTAAGAACATTTTTGCGTATTTTATTGATTTGTACGCGGAGTAGCAGCAAGGCGAGTTGGTTGTGCGACTGGCGAGTTTGTAGATGGGAAGAGATTGAAGTAAAGCATTTAAAATTTTGTATTTTATATGAAAAAATGTTGTCAGTGAGAATATAAGATATAGAGTGGGATATGTAATGAGAGTCAGTAGACTTTAAGATAATTTTATCAATCAGTTAAAGTAAGTGGGAAGCTGATAAGAGATCAATTAAATTTGTATAATAAAACAAACGCATATTTAAAAAAATTGGGAAAAGATAGAGAGTGGACTAGAAGAGCACTTCAGAACTTTATTCGATTCCTAGACTATGCCTTTTATTTTTTTTAGTTAAAAATTGTATTATAGAAAAGTTCGTGAATAACTAAAATAATGGTTTAAAAATGGTGCCACGAGTTAATTTTCGTTGGCTGATACAGTCAGATTCTCTTCAATACTAAAACTAACTTATTAAAGGCAAAGTAAAACTAACATTTATTATTTTTACAAACAATTTAAGGTTTTATTTGGCATACTTAGAATAGTTCGATTAATGTCAAACATGCACAATTTTGTTCGATAAGTTTTGTTCATTTTGAAGGTAATTCCATAATGCTTCTCTCGTAGGATTGAAGGCTTTATTTGAAGGTCAAACATGCAACATTTTCTTCGATAAGTTGTGTTCATTTTGAAGGTAATTCCATAATGCTTCTCTCGTAGGAACCATGGCCCCTACAGTCCAGATTTACAAACTTTTCTCAGTCACCATACACTGGAACATTTGATCTTCTCGCAAGTCACTGCCGATGTGTGTGGCCTGGCATTGTCCTAATAAAACACAATTCCTGTACAAAGCTGGACGCTTCTAGACACTTGCTGCCTTCAAAAGGTTCAATTGTTAATAGTATAGATCCGAATGCAGAATTTGCCCATAGGAGAGCAGCTCTTAGTATATGATTTCCTGCCAATCCAATCAAACTCACAGTTATTGATCGTAAATCTTGGCTTGGCCATCGTTTCTACCAGCTGAAAGCAATTCAATTACAACCGTTTTCGCTTGTTGTTGTTGTAAGTGATCCAATTTTAATTTTTTCATCACCAGTAACCATTCACTTCAGATTGGTTGATGGTGTTGCGATTCATGAGCGATTCAAAGATGGAACTTTGGTCTATGAAGTTTTTTTTTGGGTTAACTCGTTTGTCACCTCGAACTTCTTTTTATATTCTTCTTCTTCTTTCCTTATTTCTTATTTCTTCATTCTTATATTCTTTTTCTATGATATTTTGTGCAATGTTTAGCTTTCAGGCAATCGAAACAGTGCTTACATGTTGGTCGTACTAAACAATTTCCATGTTTTATTGACATTTTCGACAATTGGCCTTTCAGAGTGTGTCGCATCTTTGCCACTAAAATCACCGGAATGAAATCGGCGATTAAGTGCAATTGGAAGTTATAGTATCAGGACCATAAAAACTATAGAAATTCTCGTCATTATCGAAGAGAAACTGTTAAGTGTGGAAACACTATTGAAATTTTCGTCATTATCGAAGAAAAACTGTTAAGTTTGGAAACACAATAGAAATTTGCATCGTTATCGAAGAGAAACTGTTAAGTGTGGCGTAAGTGTGAAGTAAGATTTTCCAACTGCAGCTCGACTTTCGCTCAACTTTTAGCGCATCAGTCTTCAGTCTTTCGCCCGAAATAGCAATTTCAGCATAATTTTTTACTAATTTATTAAAATTTTGAATTTAGGTTATTCCAATGTTCCACTAATTTGGCAAATCACGCTGATTGTAGCAACAAAATGAGCGTAACAAATTCAACAAAATTGCATAGCAGAGTTGGCAGTGTGAATCACTAAATTCATAAAAGCTTCAATATTCAATGCAAAGTGATAAATGAATTAACACACTTTAGATATTCATGTGCCACAAAGTTTCCACGCATTTCAAAGAAATTCTCAAATTATTAGAAAGCATCAAAAATTAAATTATCACAAATATAAAATACCAAAAAAAATCAGAACGGCGGACATAAAAAATTTATAGAATTAGTGCAATAAAAATTGCCAATATGGGTCATTAAAGAAGTTCCATTCCCCCCCCCCCCCACACACATACACACATACACACACACACACACATACACACATAAACCTGTTCACCTTTCTCTAAACCTTTCTGTTTATATTTAGTCAACTCCACACTCGACTCCATCATTTTGTGGTCGCTACGCTCTTTCGTCTCGCTTCATTGTTTTGTATTCATTTCAGTTTTGTTTTTGTTTATAGCCGCTGCACAACCACGTTATCGTGTTGCGGCCGTAGCGACGTAAAAATAGCACAAACTTGTGTGCATGTTTTCCCTTTTGCTAATTGGCGATAAGAGCGAAATTTGTGATATTGCCGCTTCGCTGAAATTGGCGCATTGCATTTTTTCCGCGTTGCCTCTCGTGTCCCTTTTGGGCAGTTTTTTTTTCGTTGATTCGTTTTACCTTCACGTTTATTTATTGATTTAGTTATTGGTTTGCTTTTTGGCATTATTTGCTATTTTCAATTATGTTCTCTCTCACACACACATACACACACAAAGTCGCCGAAAATCCACAACTGTTAATGGCAAACGTCAAAAAAGTGCGGCGAGCGAATTGTTTATATTCGCACGGCGAGGTCAACGAATGGGGCGGGGGGGGGGCAGTGGTGGAGCACATGATGTGCGCGCGCGTGTGTCTACAGTCACTTCTCGCCTGCCCAAATATTAAATAAACAACGCCAACAACAATTATACGAATTGAGTAACTTCGCTGACAACAACAGCCACAAATGTTTGCATTTTTTTCACTCTGAATACAAGAAAAATAAACAAAAAAAAACGATTTTTAACTGTTTGTGCTAATTTTTAACCAGGAAGATTACTACAGGTTTTTTGGTAGCTACAAAAAAGTTTCGTTGATTGTAACTTCCACTTTATTATAATTTTTTTAAAATATTTTTGCATATATTTTTTAAATTAATTTAATGATTCAATGCAAAATTTTTTTAAAATTGTAAAAAATTAGACTTTTTATTTAATTTTGAAGGCGAAATTAATTTTTTGGAAAAATCTTGAGCTTCAGACAAATTTTGTAAAAAAAAAATAGGTAAAATAAAATAAAATAAAATAAAATAAAATAAAATAAAAAAAATAAAAAAATAAAAAAAAAATAAAAAATAGAATAAAATAATATAAAATAAATAAATGAAAAATAATAATAAACAGAAACAAAACAATAAATAAAAAAAATTAAAAAAATAAATAAAATAAAATAATATAAAATAAAATAAATGAAAAACAAAAATAAAAAGAAACAAAATAAAATAATAAAATAAAAAAATAAAATAAATTAAAAAAAAGAATAAAATAAAATGAAAATAAAATACAATAATTAATAAAATAAAATAAAATAAAATAAAATAAAATAAAATAAAATAAAATAAAATAAAATAAAATAAAATAAAATAAAATAAAATAAAATAAAATAAAATAAAATAAAATAAAATAAAATAAAATAAAATAAAACTAAAATAAAATAAAATAAAATAAAATAAAATAAAATAAAATAAAATAAAATAAAATAAAATAAAATAAAATAAAATAAAAAATCAAATAAAAAAATCAAATCAAATCAAATTTAAGAAAATTTTAAAACAGTTGTTTTTCGTTGTGTTGCTTTTGGTTTTTGATTTTGACTGAAATTTTAATTGAAACTTCTTTACTTAAATTCTTATTTTTAGTTTTTTTAATCAAATATTTAAAAATGTTTTTTTATCTGCATTTTGGTTTGTTTGTTAAACTTATTTTGTATCTCTTTAAACTTATTTTTGTTTTGTTTGCCTATTGGCAAATGGTTGTTTGCATTGTGCGGCAGTTTTTTGAGTATTTCTATTCATTTTTTATATTATTTGCTATTGTTGCTTTTATTTGCTTGATTTGGTTTTAATTTTTATTTGTTTTGCTAACATTTTTTACTGCTAACTTCGGCGATGATCTAAGTGCATACAAGCGACGCGCCACCGCAGCTACGTTTCATAGGCGATATGTGTGTACGTGTGCATGTGCGTACATATGAAATACTAGCAATAAACTAATTGCAAAATATATGGCATATTATATCACACACACACACAAACTCTCTCGCAATTGCGCTCGCGCACATAGCCAACGAAATGAGTCGTCGAAAACGTAAAAGAGTAAGAAATTGTCGATAACCACAATTGCGAATAGGTGTAGCTGCACGTACAATTTCAACTCGACAGCGGGACAGTTTGGACGACACACATTACGCACAGATTCTTTAGATATTCATAGGCGGTATTCACGGTGTGTGATTGTTGCTGTGACAGAGAATAGAGAACGAACCTTTTTATGTTGCAGCATTATGCAAAGTTAGTTGCTACATTAGCTGATTTTTTTGGTTTTACACATGGCCCATGTAACCCTGGGTCTGGTAAAAGCACAGTCGAAATCATTGACATGAGATTTGGAACAGAAATGGAGCAGAATGTGTGAATTGAAATGTCAAAAATTTATTTTTTTTATTTAGAATGTATGTTTTACTTTGTCCAAGCATTTATCAGAGATTGTGAATGCCGCCATTGATAATAATGGACTTCAAGTGCATTTGGAGTGATTTTGCAGAGCAATGCCAATCTTCCTATCAGCTGGCGATTGTTTGTAAATATAATTGAAAAAGAAAGGGCTTTCCTTCTTGTTTAGTACAGTCAGTGAAGCACACAGGGGGTGAAAGGGCTGAAGAGGGGGAGGGGGAGGAGGGGTAGGTTCCGTACACAACTTTTCAGACCAATAACATTTTAAACCTTATTTGCCACCCACAATTTTTGTACTAAAGATATATTTGAAAATGTTTGAACCTCAGGAATCTCTCTTGTTAGCGTCGCTGAGTTGAGTCTTAATCAGACTTTTGCTCACATTACACAAATGACTTTTGACTTGGTGGGTTTTCGTTTCAGAGTTATGTGCATTATTTTGACCCAAATTACTGTAAACTTCATTAGTTATTGTGAGACTTTATACGTTTATCGGTCTAGTAGTAATTTTTAGAAGCTAGTCGAGGTTGTGCTCAAAAGTTGGCTAAATATGTACAAACTGCAGTGGCGCACATAAGGGAAGGAGAGAAGAATGGTGGGTTCAAACCCTTCCAAAAATTGCTGGTAAAAAACATGGTTTCAAATAGTATTGGATTCAAAAGTTGTACGCAAATCCTTCTCCCCAAAGTGAAATTTTGTGTGCGCCACTGACAAACAGAATCTACCAAAGACTATCAAAGAATATTTTAAAGAATATATTAAAGAATATCCCATCTCATTGTTAGTGTAAATTCATATACTTTTGGCGGTTTAATTAAAAGATGTGGTTGGCAATGTTGCTTTTTATTTCGTGCTTGAATATCGAATGACGTCTGATAAAAAAAATTTCAAATTTCAGACAACATAATGATCAGCACTCTTGCAGTTAAAAATGTTTCAAATTGATCATTCTTTATCTTATTCCTCTCCATTAATTAACTCATTTATGCTGTGCTTCTATTACAAATTTGTCAGTCAAAATCATAGCAGCCGCGTTGTCATTGATATGCAAATTGTTGTTAATAGTAAATTTGATATATTTTGTCATTCATTGATGGCAGCGGCTTTTGCTGTACACTGTCGCTGCTGTTAAGTGTCATTTTTGCTTTTGATGTCTTGAATTTTCAAGCAGATCGTATAAATCTTTATGCTGGTTTTTTTTTATTACTATTATTGTTGTTGTTTTGATGTTGTCACTATATTGCTGCTAAGAACTGGTTTGGTTTCTGTTGTTATTGTTCGCAGTTCGGTAGACATAAATGTTCATGCTTCAGTTCAGGAAGTTACAAAATAAGGAAAGTGGCACTAGGCGAATATAAAATTCATAAAAAAAAAATCATTCAAATAGAAGTGGAACGTTCTCTCGAAAAGCAACAGCAAACTAAAATGATGAGCTTGAATTGCTGTCAAATATAATGAAAGCTCGAACCCTAAATTAGTGCCACAAGAGCCTTGAAAGCGTCGAGAGGAAAATACTTGCAGGTTTATATCGATTCTAAATGGAAAGTTGGAATCTTTTCATTGGTTTTCGGTTTTTATAGAAGTTCATCATGCTCTGCTGGCAGTTCAGTTATCAGATGAAACATTTTTTTTTATTGATTGAATTGGGATTCAAGCCCAAAGCCCCCTGACTTTTTGCCTAACATTCAACTAGTGACAGATAGATAGAAATAAGTCATAATGGCAGTGGTTAATCTAGTCTTCACTCTACTTGAACGTCCCTTAAACCGTAGACCTATGTTAAAAAACGGGTCGAAAACGACCCAGATTAAAATCACACAAACAAATTATAAATAATACCAAGCCAACTTAGTTTAACAAAAAAATGGTTTGATTTCGATAGATAATATTTAAGTAAGAAAGTCATGAAAAACAGCTAAAAAATAATAAAAAATTTCAAAAATAGTGGAAGTAAAAAAAAAAAGTTTGGTCGAAAACGACCCCAACGTCCACTGGTCCACTGCCTCAATGAAACTTAGAAATTTTCGTGAGCTTAGGTGATTGGCTTTCCTGTTTGCTAGCTGGTACTGGCACAGGTGTCATTGTCTACTGTGAGATACAGCACCAATGTGGAGTTCGGATATTCCCTATGCTCATCCACAGAATCTGCAAGTAAGACCTTCTCCAAGAGTAGATATGGGCTTACTAAATCTGCTATGCCCCGTAAGAAAGCCAGTGATTTGGCGCAAGTGGTGTTTGTGTAGATAGAACAAACAGTACAAAACTAATGACTTTCAGGCAACTCTTATGAAGTGAATAAGAAGTAAGACTGTAGAATTAATTTCACTAGTCCTGAGCATTTTAGAGCTAATTCTTATTCTTAGAGTTAAGCCTTATTGAACTTATTGAATACTTATCTCACTAAAAGTAGACTGACAGAAAACTGTCTAAAATTTTTCCGAACCATTGAGTCCACGGAATTGAGAACCTACGAAATTTCATAGACTGAGAAATGGAACGAAAATGTGCTTCACTTTTTCTTTATTTTCCCTGCACTTTCGAGAAAAAGGCTCACACAGCTGGGTAACTTTTCTGCTTTATAAATTGTTACTTAACTTTTTCTCGATAAATTAAAAGAGCATTTTTTAAAGCGAATTAAGCTGAAATGATTATTCATAGATCAGTCAACATTTGGAGAAGCTAAAACAGTTTTTTCAATAAGAGAACATATGAGGTTCGTACAACTGTGGCATCATAGTGGATCGCAATAGCCTGGTTTGATTTTGGAAGAAATCACACCGATCTACAAATCCACCTACTGAAGTATACAAGAAGTTGAAAATTAGGTGAAACTTCTCTGGGTGTTCTAATGTAGTTCGACGTTAGCTTCCATTAATTCAGTTTACCAATCGTCTCTACCCCTTCTTTCTTCTCACTAACTGGGTGCAATAAAAAAATACATTAAAAATTATAACTATTTCTCTGAATTAATTTCTCTGAATTAAATTTAAATTAGCCTACAAATTACAACCAATTTTTGAATTAAATTTTTCTTTCCTTTTCTACCTCTTCTAATCTTCTCTCCTCTTCTCTTCTAAACTTCTTTAATTTCATTGAATTAAATTAAATTAATCTAAGAATTACAACTATTTCTCTCAATGAAATTTGTCCTTCCACCTCTAACTCTTCTCCCAGAACTTGACTCGCATCTCATTGCCTCCAAACACGGGGCGTCACATTGCTCGATTCTAATGCAATTTACGTCACTCACAAACATCACAAACGGCAACACTTCTACTCAATTAAATATTTCACAGTTTTTGCACTGCTGGACGCGCAGCTAATTGTGCTCTGGTGGCCCACGCACAGCAACCGGGCGACAACGAATCATGTGTCATGCTGAAGTGTTGTGAAATTAAGTGGAAATTCAGAGGTGCGATAAGGTGCAGTACACCCCCAACTCTCCCCTCAAACGCTCTCCGCTCTCCCTATGTCTCATTCAATTCGTGGGTGTCTTTCCGGTACACATTACTGGGTCGCCAGCGATAAGACCACAACTCATATTGGAAAGTGGAATTTCTTTAATTCACTTGCAGATTATTTATGGCAGCGCAAACAATTTTGTCGCCATTAGACGAGTGAGACAAGTGACTAACCAAAGCCCGGTGATTAGCGACTGCTTTGCTATTTTTTTCTTGCGACTTGTTGTTGTGTGAAAAACAATGCTGGCGTGTACTTTTTTTGCCACTGTCGATAGTGCCGCCAACGGTTGCATGAATGAAGGTAGTTGGTTGTTGTTGTTGTGGGGGTTTTTGTATGTTTGCATGAATGACTGAATGAATGCCAAGTTGTGGTGCAATGTAAATAGAATTCGATATCGTTGTTGCGATAAGTGAGGAGGTTGTAAAAAAAGTCGTGGCATCTGTCGAGCATTACAATTAATTAGTCAAGCGTAGAGAGTTAGTTCTTCTGAAAAATGTATATATTTTTTATGTATATATTTTATGTTCATATATGTATTCATACCTATGTATGTCAAATAAATGTGGGTACTTTTTTCATTTACTGAAACATTTACTGAAACATAATAAAACACTTAGATTTTTATCTATGACATTGAAAGGTTTTTAGCTATAAAACCCATTTTTGTGCTGTCAGTGTCAATGGCAATGCTTATCAGATCTTCTATGAACCAAGCAAGCAACATTGATATCAGAGGTGTGATATCACATTACAATAGTTGCCGAGTTGACAGGTCATTGGATCGTTGATAGATATGCAGACAGATCTTTGGTCCCTCATTTGTTGTCTGCCGATCAATTATTAAGCAAGAAAATCGAGAAATCGACCGTCGATCCCTCATTACTGTCTCCCGATCAATTATTAAGCAAGAAAATCGAGAAATCGACCGTCGATCCCTCATTACTGTCTCCCGATCAATGTATATCCAAAAAGACTCCCTGAATTTCAAGGGTTAGGTTAGGTAAAGTAGCATTGGTCCTAGGTGGTGGTGTTGGGTTCTAGGGGTCTAGTTAGAGCTCCTTGGTGTTGAGGATCGACAAAAAAGTGATCAATAAGAATGTCAAAAACCTATTAATTGTTAAGCAAAAAGACTCTCTGCATTTCAGGGGTTAGGTTAGGTTAGGTAAAGTGGCATTGGTTATGTTGGGTCCTAGTGGTACCAGTTAGAGCTCCATGGTGTTGAAGATCGACGTAGAAGTGATCGGTAAGAATGTCAAAAACCTATTAAGCAAAAAGTTAGGTTAGGTTAGGTTAGGTTAGGTAAAGTTGCATTGGTGGTGTTGGGTCCTATCGGTACCAGTTAGAGCTCCTTGATGTTGAAGATCGACATAAAACTGATCGGTAAGATGGTCCACAACCTATTAATTGCTAAGCAAAAAGACTCTCTGCATTTCAAGGGTTAGGTTAGGATAGATAAAGTAGCATTGGTGGTGTTGGGCCCTAGCGGTACCAGTTAGAGCTCCTTAGTGTTGAGGATCGATAAAAATGATGGGAAGGAATGTCAAAAACCAATTAATTGCTGAGCAAGAAGACTCACTGCATTTCCTGTGTCATTATCTTGGCTTGGAGACTCTGCTTTCCTGGTTTCTGGTTTATTTTTGAACTAACTCACCAAAGAGCAAAAGTGGGGAATACTTTCTATATATATCTATTATATATTTTGTCAATTCCAAAGCATGATTTTTTTTGCATAATTAAAAAAATATAATCATTGATGGTTTATAGCAATGTCCACAGTTTGGAAAAAGATACTTGTACCCATGGATGGGAAATGCCTAAAGTTTTATGAGGGTTGAGAGATAATTTTTTCACTAGTACGTTGAATTTATATTTAATAATGCGATTCAACACACTAATTAAATTTGAAAAATTTATTTTCTTAAAGTAGCTAACAAAACAATTTCAAAAAACCCTTCATGATCTCATTCTACTACTTTAAATAAAACATGTTTATTTTTATGGAAATTATCCCAACGTACAAACATTTCTCGCTGAATTGTTTCACATTTCCAGCCTCAACCCACTAACCTACAAATGCGACTCTCCAGAATTAATATTCATTGTCTCTTTTGTTTAATTGTCAACACATTAAGTGTGACCTTCAAAACTCACAAACAAAAGCCAACAAAAGTGAAATGAGCTCACGCCCAGCACACAATTTCGCCCTTCAGACACGATTTCGGTGATATTTTGCCGTTGCAGCCAACTTGGTTTGGCAATGTAAAAAATTATTGACAAAACAAACACAATGCATAGCTTTACTTGAAATTGGTTGCCCATAACAGAATTTTTGGCAATAACGAAAAGTAAGAAAAAGGAAAACATCGTTTTGGAGAGGCAAGAAAAAAAGAAAACAGTCAAACGGATGTCACACGCGAGAGTGTTGCCAGCAATTTCAATGAATTGCAGAAACACACACACACACTTATGAATATGTGTACTGTATGACTTTGCGCCTATCGCATTTTATGGCAAACACAATGGCGAATTGACATAATTCGTGCAAGTCAACCATTTTCAAAAGTAACAAAAAAATATTAATATTAAAAATATAAATAAAGTATTTTAAAAATAACAATGATGAAATATTTTAAATTAATTCATATGGAAAAGGCGTTTATTGTTTCTGTTTAACAATCGGTAAAACGTGCTTTTTATTGTTAATTCAGATGGATGGCCATAAAAGGTGTCCATATGCCATCACCATCGTCATTGTCATCGACGGCGGCATAGCGTTTGCATTGTAATTTAGTGAGTAATAAATAATTGTAGGCAAAACAAATCAACTTGACACTTTTGGTTTATTGAAAAATGCTATGTTTCGGTGATGATTGTTGTTATTATTGTTCTTGTTGTTATTGTTAGATTGTGTTAATTATGTCATTTTCTTTTTGCAGTCGGAATCGATTTGCCACAAATGCAATGAAGTGATCACGAAACGCATCATCACTGCCCTGGGCAAGACTTGGCATCCAGAGCACTTTGCCTGCAAGGACTGCAACACGCCCATCGAGGAGGCCACATTCAACATACAGGAAGGCGAACCGGTCTGTTCCAAGTGCTTTCTCAAAAATTACTCGGGCACATGTTACGGCTGCAAGCAACCCATACTGGAGGTGAGTGAGAAACACAAAAATGTTGATGGACCTTGCTTGGGAATTTCTTCTATGGGATTAACACTAGAAAGACCAACAGTTTTTCATGTCTCAAAAGACTACATATCATATCCGATGATATCTCGGAAAGTACACATCGGATTTGGCTTAATTTGTACAAAATAAATTTTTTTTAGAATATAACAGAAAAGTCGCCAAAGAAAAAGTTGGCAGGAACAGTACAGAAATAGAGATATTTAAAAATGAAAAACCGTTAAAATTACCGCAATGGTGTTTCTAGTGTTAAGAATTAGTTGGGAAAAATTAGTTTGGAGAAATTGATTCCTTATGGATTATTGGCAAAAATAAAAACAACTTGATGGTTGGGCAATCGATGTGTTTAGATGCGTTCTCTCTTTAGAGAAGAGTGTATTGCCAATAGTTATGAAGTATAAACAAAATACAGGAAGAATAATACTGGAGGTGATTTAGAAACGCAAAAGCTTTGGACATTGCTTAGGGATTCCTTCTAAGGGATTAAGAAATGGGAGGCAAAAGTATGCTTTGATGTATGAGAAACTGATTTGCTTTGGATTACTGAAAAAAACCACTAGAGGGATGAGCAGTCGGGAGGCTTAATCCAAATATGTCGACCGTACTTCATGTAGTACAGAAAGAATTGGATTCATTACTAAAATGGTTTTCGAAGTGCGGGTAAACAAAATCTGTAGCTGTTACTATAGCTAAATATAACTAAAACTATGAGATGAAAATATAGCTTGAGAGCTTTTAGAACGGCTAAGGGTTATCCGACAGAAGTTTATCCTAAGAGAAAAAACAACCCAAATTAGTTAAAACGAGGTATTTGAGGTAAAATTACAAATTTAAATTAAATTAGATAAAAACAATATACAAGACTGGTCTGAAAAGTTTTCGATCTCAGCGTAAAGTTGGCTGCCTCCTTATCAACAAATGATAGAGAATCTGTTTGTACCTCTTTTGAAGATTACTCACCAAAAAGTTACGCTGGTCTGAAACGTTTTCGATCTCAGCGTAAAGTTGGCTGCCTCCTTATAAACAAATGATAGAGAATCTGTTTGTACCTCTTTTGAAGATTACTCACCAATACTTCATTCATTTTGGTTGGGCAGTTGTGGTTTGACAATGTTACTTAAGTTACTCTACTCTTCGTATACGAGCAAAAAATACATCTTAAGTTAAGTTCTTCGTGTAAAGAACATTTTTCAGACTTTTTGATTTATTCGCATAAATGAATAAGATTAGTTATAAAGAATATTTTTATGATTTTTGAATTATTCTTTATCACATGAAGAATTTTCTTCAGATATGTTCTTCGTATGAAGAATAATCTTTAGATTTGTTAGGTTCTTAATGTAAAGAAACATTTTTCAAATTTTTTGGTTCATTCATGCGGTTCTTGAAATTTTGTAGATTATTTGTATGAAGAATATTCTTCAGACTTTGTAGGTTATTCCTATAGATATTGTTTAGGTTATACTTAAAATTGTTAAGGTTAATCATATGAAGAATGTTCTTCAGATTGGTTTTGTTGTTTGTATGAAGAGGGGTCATCAAATTTGTTAGGTTTTTCATGTAAAGAAAATTCTTCAGGTTTTTTAATCATTCGAACGATTGAAGACGATTTTTGAGACTTTTTAGGATAGTCTTATGGAAATCCTTTAAGTTATTTATAAGATTTTTTCAGGTTAATCCTAAGAAGAATATAATTGAGGTTTTGTAGATTATTCGTATAATAAATATTCTTCAGACTTCTTAAGTTATGTATTTGTAAAAAGAATTTGGATTTGTTGGAATTGATTGGAATTGAAGAATATTTTTGGGATTTTGTAGCTTATAAGTTTTTCTTAATCATATGAAGAGTGTTCTTCAGCTATGCTATACGAAGAATGCACTTCAGATTCCTTAGGTTCTTTATATAAAGAAAAATTCTTAGAATGTTTGATTCATTCATAGGTTCTTGAAATTTGGTAGATAATGTGTATGAAGAATATTCTGAACACTTTGTAGGCTATTCCTGTGAAGATTCTTTAGGTTATACTTAAAATTGCTAAGGTTAATCATATGAAGAATACTCCTCAAATTTGTTATGTTCTTTGTATGAAGAGGGGTCATCAGATTTGTTATGTTGTTTATGTAAAGAATATTCATCAAATTTTTCTTTAGGTTATTAAAATTTCTTATGTTAATCTTAAGAAAATACTTGAGATTTTGTAGGTCATTCGTTTGAAAAATATTTGTAAAATTTTGCGGGTCATTTGTGCGGAGATTCTTTAGGTTGTTCTTGAGATTGTTGAGGTTATTTGTATGGAAATTTGTTTGGTTATTCTTAAGATTTTTTAGGTTAATCTAAAAGAAATATACTTAAAATTTTGTAGGTTATTCGTATGAAACATATTCTTCAGATTTTGTAGGTTATTTGTACGGAGATTCTTGAGATGTTGCTCTTGAGAGTTTTGAGGTTATTTACATGAAAAATATTCTTGAGATTTTGTAGGAAGATTTTTGGAGGAAGATTTTTTAGGTTATTCTTAACATTTTTCAAGCTAATCTTAAGAAGAATATTCTTGAGATTTTGTAGGTTATTCGTACGAAAAATATTCTTGAGATTTTATAGATGAGATTGTTGAGGCTATTTATACGAAAAATATTTTCTTGAGGTATTGTACGTTAATCGTATAAATAATATATTTCTTCTATATTTCTAAATAATCGAGAAATTTTTGCCAAGTTTAAGACTTTGCAAGCCGACCTCGATAGTCCAGTGGGTAGCACGCTGGCTTCTCATACCAGAGGCTCTAGGTTCGAATCCTAGTTCAGGCTGGTAAAACGCTCATCTTTTTTTAAAACAAACCGCCAGAGAGCCGACGTTCGGATTCTGTGTTAAATTGTGTGTTGTAACACACACTTCAAAAAACAGGGAAATATGTGATATCACAATTGGTTACAGAGGCATCCACCATAACCTAACCTAACCTTACTAACCTGCAAATTGAAATGTGTTGAGCAACTTGCGGCATTGCTTTTCCCCTCCAAACATGAATCATTAAACAGAGCTAATCAAAAACAACTTATAAAACTATTTCAATAAAGTTCACTTTCAAAGTTACTCACTGCTCATTGCTCATTTAAGTCATTAAACCGACCTAAATGTATTTGCTTGCAACTAACACAGTCTACACTGTCATTAGCAGCCATCTTTCGCTTTTATTACAGTACAACTGCTACACTGCAACCTACTAACGTCGGGCGCGATTAATTGAAGTTAACGAAAGTGACCCCAGGTAGCGAGTAGGGAAAAGCACCGCCAATGGCGCAAAGTTCAAGTGAACAATTATCAAGTTTTAAATTCGGTTTTTCGTTTTGCTCTTGGGGATAAATTGAATTAAATTACAAAATAATTGCGCAAGTGGAGTGGAAGTGGGGGGAGCATTCACACTGACAATTGCGTTGCCGCTCACCGTCGCATCTCTTGACACTAATTACGATAATGAAGATGAATCTCTCTTGAGTGCAGTTCGCGACATTGCAGAGCACTGGGTGGATTTAAGTTCAGAGGGGGAAAGAAGCTACACAACAATAACAGCGCACAAATAAAAGAAAAACAAAAACAGCAACAGCGAAAATACATCGTCGTCGTCCAGATTAGACGCGATGATCATTCAATTAAGTTTAATGCGCCACTTTGGCAAAGATGGGATCATCGCTGCAAATAGCAGAATGCTATGAATTTTCGAAAAATTCCATATAGCGAAAAAAACAATTGTACAAAAATAGATTCATGAATATAGAAAAAAAGACATAAAAAATATGAAAATATATTGATATCAAATATATTAAAAACAAATTTCAAATATATACTCAAAAATGCAAATTTATGTGCCAAGTTCAGTGTCAAGTGTAGACCAGTTTCTATTTGTGTCTAGAGAGCGCAGCTGCACATTAAGCATGGCTTAAGACCTACGCAATTGAAGCATGACAACTTTAGCTTACTTAAGCTATTATGTCATTGTTGGCATGTGTGCAGAAAAACACCAGACGATTTGATCCCTTCTATGACTCAACGTATCAAATATTCAGTTCATTTCTGTTTAGTAGTTTGCGACTGGCGAAAATTGCCGCTGGCTCTTGAGAATCGTGTTGCGCTTCAGTGCTGAACTTAAGTGTCTAAATAACATTTCTGTCAACCTACGTTTTTTGTGCGCTGTCTGGCTATCTCTCTTTCCCATTCATAATGTTGATGTTGTGTCATTGTGGAGATTAATTTTCATTCAGTTTATGCCAAATGTGTGGCATACAAAATTTATAGGCGCTACGGCAACCAGAACTAAACATTTCAGTTCTCTACGCAGTTTTGCTGATCCCACGGTATTTTCATAAAACTTTAATGTGTCACTAAACACATTGAAAATGATTTTAAAACCAAGGCAAGTTATATGAAAAGGAAATAAAAAATAAGGTGTCGCATGAAATTGAAGACTTGACATAATAAGAATGATTGGATTAAATATGACCGGGTTGGTTCCATAACTTGTTGCCATTTTGAAGTTAGTTTCATTTCTCTTCTGTCTCTTTCTGGGACAATCAAATTTCAAAAGCTTCTCTTAAAGCAAAATCATTCGCCATAGACAGAAACAAGTGGTCATCACTTGGTGTCAGATTCAAATAAAGTTAAATAAAGTGGATGCATAAGAATCGCCCAATCAAGCTCCCAACTTCTGGCGAATCACTATTGATATGTGTGTCTTGGCGTTGTTTTGATGGAACAAAACTCCTCTCCAAAGCTGAATGCTTCTGGACTTTTGCTGTCTTCAGACGGTTCAATTGTTAACAGTTTAGATCCGAATCCAGATCTTGGCCGTAGGAGAGCAGCTCATAGTAAATGATTCCGTTCAAATCGCACCAAACACACAGTATAACTTTATTGATCATTAATCTGCCAGCTTAAAGTGATTCAATTACAATCGTTTTTGCTTAAAGTTGTCGTAAAAGATTCAATTTTCATTATAACATTCATCATTCGCTTCAAAAATGAGTCAATTGATTGCCGATGGAACTTTGGTCCATGACGTTTTTTGGGTTAACTTGTGTGTCACCCATATATATCGAGCTTCTTTTTATATTCAGCCTTATACAAGTGGTTCCAAACTGTGTTTTGTGCAATGTTCAACTGCTAAGCAACCAAGGAAGTGTTCAAATTTCGATTGGACTCGATGATTTCCATGATTTTTGTCGATATTTTTGACAATTTTTGCATCAAAATTACTGGAACGGTAGTGTTCATCTTTGATGCGCCCTCAAACAAAACTGAGTCAAGCAATCACAAAATTGTCTGAAAAGTTTCTTTAGTACGAGATCTTATCTTTTTCATGCCATCTACCGTAATCCAATCACATTTATACAACACGAGATATAGAGTACTAAAGCCATTCTATAGTTTGAGACGCGTTCAAGCAATACTGAGTCAATCTAAACTGTCTGAGAAGATTTTTTGGTGCGAAATCGTATCTTTTTAAACCTTTCCGACATGAAAATAAACCCGTTCTGTATGAATTGTATTGACTGTAGTCCAATATATTGGACATTGTAACTGAAAGGGTTAATGCCATCTACCCTGATCCAATCACATTTATACAGCACGAGATACAGATTAATAAAGCCATCCTATTGGAAGTTTGAGTTTGAGACGCGTTCAAGGAATCCTGAGTCAAGCTATCATTGAGCTGTCTGAAAAGTTGTTTTGGTACGAAATTATATCTTTTTAACATTATCCAGCGTGATCCAATCACAATAACAACAAAACGAAATACAGACTAATAAAGCCATTCTAGTAGAATTTTGAGACGCGTTCAATAAATACTGAGTCAAGTTATCATTGAGTTGACTGAAAAGTTGTTTTGGTACGAAATCATATCTTTTTAACGTCATCCAGCGTGATCCAATCACATTTATACAACACGAGATACAAACTACAAAAGCCAATCTATTGAAAGTTTAAGTTTGAGACGCGTTCAAACAAAACTGAGTCAAGCTATCGCTAAACTGTCTGAGAAGTTTTTTTGGTACGACATCTTGTTTTCCTAATGTCACAATTATCAAACCCATCTGTTGGATCTTACTATACTTTATATATGTAAAATTTCAACATAGTCAACGTCTGAAGGCCGCAAACATACTTAAAAATTTATTCTTTTAAAGTGTTTGTCTAAGTATTATCAAAACTATTTGAATATGCAAATTTTCTTATTGTTTGGCAAAACTAAAACTTGTTCTAGCTTTTATGGCTTTTGATGTCAAAGTGTTTTATAGCACACTTTCAGTCTATCTTTTTGAGCATTGCCGCTGCCATTTGGGTTTCTTTCATCTTTGCATTTATTTTGCCTAAGTTCTTCTGTTTCGCTTAAATTGTTTTCATTTTTTTAATCTGTGTTTGTAATCTCTATTCATGAATTTTATGATAACATTTTCCACATTAATGAGTTCTTACTGTAATTTTTAAACTACTGCACTATTCATTATCTTAACTATCCATTTGTTTATTTTGAATCTGTAATTTTGTTTGATTTTTCAATTAAAAAATGAAATTTAAATTTCTTACACTTCATTCAACCATCAACAAGTTGTTACAACATCTCATTGTTTGTTTGCGTTTTTGTTTATTTTGATTGGTAAATCACGTCTTGTTTAATTTGTATGAATTTTTCTTTTTATTTGCTTTTCCCATTTTTAATAAATTTTTTTTTCGATTCATTTCTTATGCTGTCACTTGTGCGCATGCGCAATGTGCTCAACTAGTTTTATGACCTCTTTTGTTTAATGATTTTTGATGATTTGTTTGATTTTTGATCTTCAGCTTTGTCTGCTTTCCCGTTTCGATGTGGCTTTCATTTAGCGCGCAATCGAACTTTGCTTGGTCGTTGATGACTGTGTGTGCGTAGGTTTTGTTGTTTGACATGGTTTTGGATTTTTGGTGTTTTGGTTTTTATGAATTGTGTTGCTTGTGTGTACTGAAGTAGAGAAAATTTCATCAAGTGTGTGTTGTAAAGTGTTTTACTTTCATTTTCATATTTGGTAATGCATTGAAAATCAATCATTATTATTAACCTTTTAACTGTTGAATTTTTTTGAAAAACTGCCTGCGAGCAAAGACTAACAAATATACTCGACGAAAACCGAGTAAAATTTTTCTGTCTACAAAAATATCTACAAAAAATTAAACGCCATGTTTTCTTTAAACATGTAATTGTTTGCCCTGACTGATTTATCAAAGCCCAGCAAAAACCGCTTAAGCCAAACATGAAATTTCAATTGTAGGTACATCTTGAAAAATGAAGCCCCGCTAAGACGGAATTTTTCGAAATTCGGGGTCTAAAGGGGCAAAACATGGGTTAAGGTGCTGTATGAATTGATTGATTTCAACTTGGTACAAATAGTCCAAATCAAAAAGAATTCAAAACGTATTTTTCAATTCTTCAAAAATCAAAATTTAACGGGATGAACCAAGGGTTAAGGTTCATATATGGAAAGACTACAAAAAAAGTTGGTGAAAATACTTGAAATAAAAAATAATTCGACACGTGTTTCTAATTTTTTTTGAAAATCAAAACTTGAAGGGGTGAACCAAGGGTTAAAAGTTTGTATGAAAAAACATGATTTTTTACGCCTTTTGATTTCAAACTTAATGAAAGTAATTCAAATGTGTAATAATTCGATACATGTTTTTAATTTTTTTTTAATCAAAATCTGAAGGGTTAGCCGACGGGTTAAAAGTTTGTATGTAGAAACAGTGAAACAAATGAATTAATAGTCCGATTGTGTTCAAACTTGTTGAAAATATTCTTAGTAAGAAATAGTTGGATACGTGTTTTATTTTTTCGAAAATAAAAATCAGATGGGGTTAACAGTTTGTATGGAGAAACAAGATTTTATGGGCCTTTTGACTTCAAACTTAGTGAAAGCATTTAACATGTGAAATAATTCGATACGTGTTTTTAATATTTTCGACAGCCAAAATCAGAAAATCCTAACGACATGTTAGGAGTTCGCATAAAGAAACTGTGAAAAACATTAATCAAACTTGGTCAAAGCACTTTTCATGAAAAATAATTCGACACGTGTTTTTAATTTTTTCGAAAATCGAAATCTGACAGGGTCAAGAATGGGTTAAGAGTTTGTATGGAGAGACATGTTTTAATGTACCAATTGACATCAAATATGGTGAGAGCACTGAGAACTGAGAAATAATTAGATAAGTATTTTTTCATAAAGATCTACAGGACCCACGCATTTACTTATAAAACTTGACCTATGGAGTGATTTTTTAAGTACAAGGAGTGATTTTTTAAGGGTGAAGTCCATTTTCTTCCTCTTCCTCTTCCTCTTCCATAAAGCTACGACAGAAGTTACTTGAAAGCAAAAGCAAAAACATTTCCCTTGGCTCGTTTTATTCAAGGTGAATGCAAAACTATTTCTCAAACAGTGTTAATAATATCTGTGGGATCGGTGTTTGTTCTATAGCAATAAAGCTATTCAAAAATCATGACCTTGAATAGATCTTCCAAATATTTGTTCTAAATCGCTTTGAAGATTTTCTATACACAAGCCTCCAGCATCGATTAGCGTAAGATTTAAGCTGCTTTAAGCCAAATATGTCAATTATATACAAACATACAAACGAGTATAGATATATGTTTATTCAAAGCTTCGCCTTTAGTGCCGTTCAAGCCGAAAATCTATATGCACACACACCACACTTCCACGAAAACGCTGCTCAGTCGGTAAATTATGGCTTCGCAGCTTCAAGGTGACTGTTGTATTTGTTTTAATAAAACCCCGATAAATAGCAAATATGATTCGTTCTGCTCCTCGCACGCAATGCCATTTGTCAATTACTCAATTTCAAGTTGCGGTCTACGAGAATGTCGGCTGTGAATCATGAGCGCTGGGCGATGATCGAACTCGGCTGCGCGATCCAACTCAATTGATCTATGCAAAGCGAATATTTGTGCTGTTGGTTGTTGTTGTGTTTCGATTTCGTCTCAATTAAGATGCGTGTTGACGTGCACGCGTTCTCAGTTTCAATAACAAACAAACTCCGAGCGAGACTCGCTGCGCTGTTGTTACATCTGCTGCGGCGCGTCACCCACGCCAACAATACACCAGCACACCACACCCACCACGGCGGCAGCGCAGCGCGCATGCTGTCCGGCATGTGTCGGCTCAGCTCAAGGCAACAACTCCATTGGGCCGCTTTGCACTACAAAAACAAAGGCAATCGTAAACAATCGCAGCTTATCCGGTATTTGCGCTGCACAGATAGCACGAAAATATTTGCACTATGACGACACGAGAAGCGTCGCCGCCACTCGGCAAAGGTTGGCCCAGCATTTGGCAATGGCATTGACAACAGCAGCCATATCAGCTGTTGTTAGTGTTGTTGTTTTGATAGCATTTTATTGTATAAGTTCTAATTATGAGCGAAATTGTTGAAGCGTAATGAGTGTTTGGTTGTTTTGTTGGTGTTTCTCTGAATTAAGTCGTTGTTGTTGTTGATTTATAGTTCTCATTGCTGCGCCTTTGTGTATTTTTTTGTGCATATTTATTGTATTTGCGGCGTGAGTCATGTGTGGGGCGGCTCACTTGTTTTCAAGAAATTCGCATCGCAAATTTGTCTACAACAAAAATCATAAACGCCGAGCGAAATGAAAATTGAATTTGATTAGTAAATTGTAGGTTTTTGTTGTAGTCAATTTGCATTAAGTCGACTGTCGGCCAGTAGTTTTCATTTTGATTTGTTTATTCCGATGTGAATTGTCCGAAATTGTGTGTGGTACGCAATTAACGAAATGAGAAATGGCAGCAAAGAGGTCAGCGGGCCAAATGCGCCAAATAATACAAGTAACAATGTTTTTGTTGTTGTTATTTTTGAGAAAGTAAACATTTTTGTCATTGTTTTTGTTTTGCGCAGAGCTTGAACAGTTTTTTGGGTAAAGATTTTGAAATTTTTGAAAATAATTTGTCAATGCAGGGGGTGGGGCACAATCTGTAAACAAATTTTGAGCTCAATACTTAATTTGAAATAATTTTTGCCACTAACAATTATGGTGACAAATAGAACAAATATTTGAGGTAGTTAGTTTTAACCCACCAACCCCGTTTTGTGCATCAGGAGTCATTGTTCAATTGGTTCCATGTTATAAGATTAGGTTGGCTTTCAAATGACTTCTATCAAAGCTTTTTGTATGAAAAAGAGGAAGAACACGTCCTTGAACTTCTTTGCACTTGTCCTGCATTATCTAGAAGAGGGAAGGCCCGCCCACATCTTCTTCGACAGTCTTGGGAATCTAGCCAACAGGACTTTTACAGTCTACCTGTCTTCGTCAGGACTTAAACTGATTCAATGAGTCAGTGGACTTAGGCTCGATTGATTGTCGGCCTTCATGGTCTAAGAGAGCACCATCCATATGGGCAACTTTTACTTCCACAATCTAGGAGTTCTAACCAATAGGACCATTCACAGTTCAGTAGACTTCATGAGAAGCTCCAAATAGTTCAATGAGTGAATGGATTAAAGGTCCATTGATTGTGGTAAGGAAAGTGAGAAGGATTGGCCCACTCAGTCCATGAAGGTCTATTGTGATACTTTCATGGACTAAGTGCCCATGTCTAAGTCCATGAAGGCCCATTGTGATACTTTCATGGACTAATTGGCCCATTGTGTACTAATTGGACCAATCCGTAGTCCATAAAGGCTCATTGTGATACTTTCATAGACTAAGTGGGCCAAACCTTCTTACTTTCCTAGCAGATTAGTGTAGATGAGTTAAGATTGCGTTGTAGAAAGTTGGGATTTGTTGTATCGTACGAAGTTTTTTTTCCACGACTAATGTTGATTTTTTATGCAAGCCTTGGTTTAACCGTCTGCAGCTCTTTATTAGTTTTAGCGCCCTTTGGATTCTTAGTTCCAAATTAGAACCTTTTTGTGCTAATTGCAGAGCAATCACAGACTACAATTATGGACGTTTTTGGTTCTGGTAGGTTGAGGCTTTTTTATTAGTTTTGGGACTCTCTTGGGTGCAAAGTTCCAGTTCTTCTCCGGTACCATCCTAATTGCAGAAATCTGTTTTTAGTGAGTGGAAATGGAAATTTCTGGTTCTTGGGCTTATTTCCTCCAAACGTTTGAAGAAGAAATTCCTATTTTAGTGATGTAATACCCATGTGAGCCATGACCAGTCAGGTATCCAGTGAGTATACGGATAATAAGCTTTCTTCTTCAGCATAATAAGCTTTCTGGATACTCTTCGGCCAGGGGTTAAGAAACGGTTTCGTCTGGTGTAATCGCGTTCTACTGGTTCATTGTTAGTCAAAATTTTGGTCTAACCATGTCCCTAGCCATATACAAGGGAAATGGTATACACTGAGAAGTTCACAGAATGGTTCGGGGCCTATCAGTGGGCCCATGCCACTTTTTCTCACCAGGCTGTGGGCTTGTTTACTGCCTTCTTGACCCTCAAGATCTGAGATTAATGCTTAGTTCGTTTTTATTTGACTGTTCAAACTGTTGTTATATATTCTAACAATGTCTGTGCCTGTAGAAGAATTTAGTTGGACAATTTCAGGGGCCGATTCAAAAAAATATTTTGGGGGTTTCAAGAAGTAATTCTTTAATATTTATAAAAGCCAAAAATGCCTTTTAATTTGTAAGTAGTTTTAAAGTCGATCCTTATATTTTTTTGGGGGTTTCAACTGCCACTGGGCATCCGCCCCTAAGCAATTTCTTACTGGTAATGTTTTCAAAGTCAACACACTTCTAAAACATAATTCTTCTTTGCTTTCTTCTCACGTGCAGCGCACCATCAAAGCGCTCGGCCAGACCTGGCACGAGGACTGTTTCGTGTGCGGCGGTCCATGCAAAAAGCCGCTAGTTGGCACCTCGTTCTACGAGCGCGACGGTCAGGCCTACTGCAAGACGGACTTTGAGGAGCTATTCGCCGCTCGGTGCGCCGGATGCGCCAAACCCATCACGGAGAATGCGATTGTGGCGCTGAATGCCAAATGGCACAGGGACTGTTTCAAGTGTAAGGTGAGTGTGCCAAATTTATCGTTAAAATTCTAAGAATTTCAATAATAAAAAATGATTTTTTGTATTTTACAGAAATGTGCAAATCCCATCACGGCGAGTATATTTGCGGTCGAAGAGAATAAACCAGTCTGTACTGAATGCTCCGCTTAGACTAAGCACACCTCGCACCAACACAAACACACACACATACACCAACACCCACACACACAAACGCCACACCGACTAAAAGAGATAGAAAGCAACAGAGAACAAATTACATAAATCAAATCAATATTGAGCGCGCACAGACAGCTGTCGGTAATACTAGTTAACAACAACAACAACAACAACTACCGCAGCGAACACAACATCTGCAACATCTGAAGCACCGGAGCAGCTATAGCAAACAACAACAAAAGTTAACATTATCGACAACATCAACAACAACAACAACAACAGCCACAGCAGCAACATGAACAACAGTCTGCATAGCAACAACAAGCACCAAAACAAGAAAGAGCAACAATCAACAACAACTGCAACAGCGAATACTTTCCTCTGACTTTTGCGTAAAAGATTGTGTCGAATTTGTATTAGAAATGTAGAAATCCGAGTCGACAAAGTGTCGAACACACGTCGATTGGACAAAAGTTCAACTGGTGCGAAAGCGAGATATGATAAAATTTAAATTGTGAAGCAGACAATGCACTAATTGACACCGCGCACATGATCAACATAAACAACAACAACAAAACCACTACAAATTCTCTTGAATGCCCCGGCAGGCTGGCAAACGTACAATTGGGCGCAGAATTTGGAGCGCTGGTCCACTGCTCCTCAAGCAACGAACAGTACACAAAAACACACACCCACACATACAAACAGACGTACACGTACTGCAGACCGCGGAAGCTACTCTATAAGATTCCATTTGCGTTCGGTTCGTTCAAGAATTTCTTTTCTTATATAGTTCTTCGATTTTAAAGAGCAGGGCAAATTTTTAGTTTCGTGTTTCATATGATTAATTTTTTTTATTGCGCATAAATTAAATTCAAATGTTTTTTTTTTAAACAAAATTTCTTTATTTTTTCCTTAATTTTCCTTACTTTCACGTGTTTACCTCTTTTACGAAAGTAACAAATGAAAAACGATCAACAGAAATCCACCAAAAAAAAAAAAAACTAAAACAAATAAAAAATGTCAAAAAGAAATTCCAGTGAGACAACACTAACAAGTTTATAAAAAACTATGTATTAAATCACTTTCGGCACTCGACCATTCCACCAATTCCAAATTTGTAAATTTTGTATTCTACTATAAGTTCGCTTAAATTTTCCAACAAAGAAAATTGTAAAAAATGTGAAAAATCTAAAAACAAAAAAACAAAAAATACACACACACACACTTTACATTCCCGCCATTTTGACACAACGCAATACACACATTCGTTGTTGTTAGTAATTGCAGCACTTTGCACTTTTCGCCGGCCCCGAACCCGCACCGCCACTGCGCAATTCGGACGCGCCCATCTCAGCGCAATGCCAATGCAGCCGCCATAGAGCGCAACATTGTGTTGAGATGGCGCGGCCCGCCAATTGCGGGGCAGCAGTGCGCCGAAGACGGGCGGCGTCGAAGGCGGCTGGCTTGAGCGGTCAAAACTCAATACAAGTTGAAATGTTGCGTAGGACACACCTATTGAAATGTAATTGCAATGTTCAAAATTATACATATAATTATACATATATATTTACATATATATACAAAAATTATATATTTGCAAATTGTAATAATACTATCCATAGAAAGAATAATAATAATAATTACCGACACATATTCGTTCGAACAAATTTAATACTATAGTCTAATGAATTCCGAATAATACGTTAACGATTTTCTCAAATCGGTGGCAAAAATGCCATTAAATAAAATCACTTTTTATTTGTTCCTTCCTAACCAAAACGATGAGATATATATTTAATGTTAGTAGTTTCCCTCTGGATTAGGGCGACGTGTGCGAAAGAGAGATGAGCGTCAATGCGAATTGGATAGAAATTGTGAAAGCTTGCTATGATTTGTAGGATCAGTAGCGCACGGGGGGTTTTGTTGGGGGATTCTCATATAACTTTTGAGCCCAATACGATTTGAGAGCATCTGTTTGCCAGCCAAAATGTTTGTAAATAAACAAAAGATCTTTGGGGAGTTGAAGCCCCAAAACCTTTGCATGCGCCACTGAGTTGGAAGGTTACGAGTCAGAAAGTCGTGAGTTCGAGTATAGGAAAATGTCAAATGAAAATAGGTTTCACATAAATATAATTCAGTCAGCTGGCTCCTTAGTTAGCATTGGTAAACTAATGCGAAGTAAATAAGTATCCATGAAAAAAGATACCGAATATTGCTAAGAATTGAAAACATTGACTTAAATCACTGCTGGCTTTAGTAAAATGTTTAATGTAGAATCCTGTAACTGTTCAGTTTCAGTGCTCAGATGACTAAAGTACCTAAAAGTCCACTATCTTTCAAAATCTTGTCAACCTGTTGAAGACCAGACTGATGAGTTTTATTCTTTATTCTAAATGTCAAATGGCTTTAATGCTCGTCTTTTTTATTCCGCTAGATTAGATAGATTCCAACCGTTCATTACAGATTGAAACCCCAAAGACTGTGTAGATAGATAAGAGGCTTAAGATAAGACTCAAACCAAGTGGTCTATTGTGTTACCACTTGAGAACCGCTGCTTCTATACACTACTCATAGATGCGAGTCTCTTGATGACTCTAATTAATTGATCAATATGACTTCTCTGCGTCTTCTTTAGGACCGCCAGACCAGCTTAGGAAGTGCTGCCCCAAGAATTGAAAGCGTATTCTTGCGTATGCCAAACATTTACAAAGGATATGCTTAACAGTTTCCTGTTAAGCTAAGGTCCCACGATTGCCACAAATGCGCCGATCATAGATCATAGATCAAATTCGGCTCAATTTTTATTTTTTTTGTCTGGCTTCAACTGTTCACACGATTGACGCTACAGTACCGATTTCGTTCGGCGCAACAGAAGACAGATCGAATATTTTTGACATTTGCGCTGAAACCGAATCGAGTTCACACGATTGGCATTTGAGTTTTTTAAAAATGCGTAAAATTTCTACGCATTGCGGCAATCGTGGGATCTTACCTTATGTCTTCACTACCTCAACCTCTGTAAAAGTCAGTTTACGGCAGACTCTGTTTTTTGGTAGCCTTCAGTTATGATTCCACGGTAAACCTTATGAAGAGGTTTTCTTTAGTAGCATTAACTCCCTGAATCTGAATAATATTGCGATTTTCAGTAAAAATTTCAAGACATTTGGTTCACTGGAAGCGGAGTTATTGTGTCTGAAGTAACAGTCATTTGCACCGTATAACTTTTTCCGAAACCTTCCCATTGTTGAACCTAGTTTATGGCAATGATTGTTTATCTCGCAGCAAAGTTTATCAGTGGTTCATGCGGTTTCAAAACGGATGTAAGAACATAAATTACCGAATTTCGTGATCACCGCAGATTTGGTCAAAATTGTGTATACATTCAGCAAAGAAATCAGAAGAGGAATGATAAGAAAGCATTTTTGTTAAATTTAGCGGAAGTCCATGATCAGCGCAGATTCCATCAAAGCTATACGTGAATTAATCAGGAATCAGATCCTAAAATCTTAATGCTAATAGATGGCAGATCCGTCAGACTTGTGAAAAGTATAACTGGTAATGCATATGAAATACAGACGCACTGGTCTTCTTCTTGGCAGAAGTAGACACTGATATATGAAATGGATAAAGTTCATAGTTCACAGTTAAGTAGTTGTTATAAAGGAGGTAAGTATATTCAAAAAGACCAAATGACTCGATTTTTAAGTTTGGTTGGACTAACATATATTCGAAAAAGGAATTAATGAGAATCAGTCTTACATTTGACCCCTCAGGGTTAATTTGTGTGCATATGGCCTGTTAACCCTTTCGGGACTACTGGGATAATACGTCCTAGTAAGTTTTTAAGGCCCACGAAAAATTAATTTTTTATATGTCTCCGGATAAAAGGATGATTTTAGAATTTGTGAGTATACAACATCAATTTGTAGCCCCAATTTTCCTAGCATTCGAACAAGAGTATTTTGGTTTTCAAAATTGAACTCCTTGTCGAAAGGGTTAAAGGATAAGAGCTGATGATGTGATGTGATGACCATTCTGCTACTAGCGGGTGGCTATCACTGGATGGAGGCAAAAGGTATGTTTATAAAAAGTTTGAAAGAATCTTTTAAGCACAATTTTTGGATAGTTCCATAATATACCTTATGCTTTTTTTAATTTGAACTCAGTGACACCGTTATTCTTTTTCCACTTTACGGGTTTTGTTGGACCCATGTTTTTGTAAAACGAATAATCACAAATAAATCCATACAAACTAAAACGTTCTGAAATGTCTGAAATAAATTTTTGAATATATTCCATGAAAAACGAAAACCTAGCAAATCTATAATTTTATAATGAATTTTTATGGGAATAACACTGATCTCTTTTGTAAATGTGTATATTGCTGATGTATGAAAATCATATAAACCCCTACAAGATTTGAAAGAAAGAATTGCTGATCGATCTGCTGAAACGGAGACTTTTGAAAAGCAATCGCCAAGTTGGATTCGCTGTGACTCGATGGTTTTTGTAGAAAATATCTGAAAAGGCAGTTACAGCTTGAGCGTTCCAACTTTTTCTTCCTAAATTTGCTCGCTTTAGGGCTTTGAGAACCTTAAACATTTATGTATAACGCCTTCGTCAAGTCCGTATTGGGGACTTGTAGCAGCGCACTTTTCACATCGATCGGCAGCGCAGCGATTGTAAGGTCGCTCGCACTCACACAATGAAACTGCCCGGTTTACACAGTATGCACACACGCACTAATCAATTTTATTGATCAAATACAATTCCGCTTTCAACATACATTAACGAAATCAATTGAACAGCTCAACAACTCACTGCCCAGCAAATGAAAGTGCAACATCTCAATGCCAGCACATTGCTGCCGAGCTCAGTTCGTGCGGCACAGGCAAAACTCGGATGTCGGAGTTGCAAGGTTTCGGGTTCGATTTCGCTCGATGCGAAAACGCTGTGGCGGTGGCTGTGGCTGTCGCGTCAAGTGCGCGTGTCCGCGATTCGATTCGATTCTCGCCTTTTATACAAGAATTCAAAAATCAATATTCGTTTGCATTTTATTGTTTCCCACGTTTTTATGTTGTTTTCGTTTAGTTAAACTTTGTGTTACGTTGTTTAGAGTTTTTTGTTTTACGTTACGCTAAAATTTACGCTGAATTTGGTGATTCACTGTGAATTTGATGTACAGGAAGGAATTCGAAAAGGTATGCATCTCGGTAGAGTCGTTTGGATTTTGAACAAACTTGGCAACCATGAGCAACTTGCGCGCGTTTCGCAACCGCTGTGGCTGTTCCCATCGTGTGGAGAGAACACACACTGTGCTCAACACTCTGAAACTTGGAGCTCAACACAATGAACGAGTATGAGGCGAGGCAGCTTTCTATTTCTCAGTCAGTTTGAGCAGTGCGGAGGTAAGAATGGCCTTGGGATCACTCACCTTCTTGTCGAGTGCCGTTCCGAGCGACTGCATGATCGGCTCGAGCACTTGTCGCACCTGCTCCTTGGTCACCGTCTGGAGCGCCTCGATGAGCGCCTTGTTCAGGTTGCTGGCGTCCGTTGCGATGCCCTCGAAGCAGTCGTTCGTGGGGTTCGGGATGTCCGCCTGCGAGTTTTTCGGGCCGGCATCGATCTTGTCCGAGCGCTCCATTAGGTCCTAAAACAATGCAAAATATCAAGCGCGTCAAACCGACAACCAGTGTGTTCGGTGTGGGTCTGTGTTTCGTTTCGACCTCGAACGCAGATCCAGTCTTTGCGTCGCTTACCGAACTGCGCAACAACATTGCGCTACACTCGATATGTGTCTCGATGCCATCGCCCCCGTGTCGCGACAGTACCATATCCGAAGCCATTGGCGTATGTTGTCTGCTGATGTTTTTGGACTTCTTGTGATTGCTGGACTTGGCTAACTGTCGATTGAATGTCGATAAAATGAGACCTGCACTTGAGACTTGTAGTTGGTACTAACCGATCTGCGCGAGTGGCGTCGTCCGATCTGCGCATTCTTGGGCACCAGCTTCGGCTCGTACATATTCAGATCGTTCATGAACATTTTCAGGTTGTAGTTGGAAGCAGCCTGCGACTGGAATTTATGTCGCGCTCATGCTTGTTCGAACTGATCTGCTTAAGGTTGGTCTTACCTTATCATAGCCGGACTTGCGATAGTTCTCGCGCGCCGCCAGGAAGCGATCCTCGTGCATGTCCTCTAGAAAGCCAATGAACTTGGAGCACCGATCCTGCAGACACTCGATAATGGTGTCGTGGCGATCGAACACCTGCTTGTCCAAGCAAATGTTCACGGCGTTGAGGGACATCTCCATGAGCGTGCTCAGCTTCTGGGGCACTTGGTCCAGCAGGAAGTAGCGCAGCTGCTTCTGGTACGTTTGCAACGATTGTGATATCAGCGAGAAGATGGCCAGGACGCGCTGGCTGGCATCGTTCGAGGCGGCACTATTCAGCTGATCAGATGTCAGGAGCCGCAGATCGTCGATCTGTGATGGGACACATGCATGAGTATCGAACGAGCAAAGTTCGGGGTGTTTGAAATTAAGTAGCTTGCACTTGCCATGCCCTTTAGTGGATAGAGGAAGTTGCGCGAGAAACGCACTGTGAACTCGAAGGCGTTCTTCTGGCGTTTGTTCTTCTCGTAGCTGTTGTCCGGCACGTATATCTCCAGCAGCGCTATTCTGTATGGAAAATAACACATAAGTACTTTTAGAGCACATTAAACGAACCCATAGTGAAATGAATTGACCTCAGCTTGTCCAGCATCTCGATGATGCGTTCCTGCGTCGATCGCATTTTCGTAAAGATTGCAAGTTTTTCGATTTTCAGATCCTCTATCGACTTGGTGAGGACGACATTCTTTACACTACGCAGATCGGTATGAATACTGCTATTCCTGCTACGTTGACTGTTCAGTTTTGGCGACTGACGCGGCGAATTCACACGCTTGCGGTAGGTGCCCGGCGAACGCGGTGTGCTGGGGGACTTTGGCGATGTGCACGTTTTCGATTGCTTGGCACGTGGACTGATAGAGGTGACCTTCTCGACGGGTTTCTTTGGCCTCTTCTTTTTGGTGTCCTTGTCGCTGTCCTTGGGTTTGGTTTTAGATGGTCCTTTCACGGGGATTGGTGATACGAGTCGCGAACTGGCTGTGACCATGTTAAGCTGCAGGGGAGAAAGGATTGAAAAAGTTTTCAAAGAAGTATTTAAGAGGGTAACACCACTTTAGCGGCAAAAAACAGTTTAACTTTTATTTATTTTACAGCTAACAGGAACCGTAAAAAACAGAAGAAAAAAGTACGAAACAAAAAACTAACCGATTGTATCTCGTCTTTCTCGTCGATCTGATCCGAATATCGTATTGGGGATGCGTTTTTGAGAAAACTCAAATCCATACAGGGGATCTGAGGCTAGAAGGAAAACATTGTAAAGAAATTTACCAAGGATAAGTCAAAAACAGTCCAACCCAGCTAGGTACCTCAATTTCAATGAATTCTGGCACACCGCCGCTTTCGTTGGACATGTTGGGCAATTCGTCGAGTTTGGGACGCGGTCCACAATATTTCGTATAGGTCGCACGACCCATCATTTCGTACTCAAGGTCACTGTCCTCTGCATAGTAGGTGTTTTGAATTCCACAGTCGGGGCCCATTGTCAGCATGTTCGGCATACTGGACGTAGCGGGCGGACCTTGCATCATTGGGTTCTCCTGTCCAAAATCTCCCTGCAAGGGTGTGTCCCGCATAAGTAAGCTCTCCTGATCGAAGTCATCTCTTGCGGGCTGGTGCCGTGTCAACTCGGCCTCCAGTCCAAAGCCCGAACTTAAAGCCGATGTATCTTCCATGTTCGAGCGTTCCTGCTCGGGCCGAGTGTCCCTCAAGGGTGACTCGCGTCGCATCTCAGTGCAAAATGCCGAATCTCGTAAGATCGACGGCTCTTGCCCAAAGTGAAAAAACATGGGTGGTTTTGCTACGTCCGGCATACAATCAGCCATTAGGCCCGAATCTCGCATCATCGAGCGCTCCGACCCAAAGCCACTTCTTGGAGGCATTAACGAGCGCTCTTGCATGATTGAAAGCTCGTGCTCTAATTCAGCCGACAATGGTGTCGACCGCATCAATAAACCCTCCTGGCCGCAGGCTCCCATTACCATTGGATCCAACATTGCCGGGCCCTCACGGCCGTGGTCATTCCCAAAGGTAGCGTTTCGCAACATCGAACATTCCTGCCTAAAGTCCGCCATCAGCAATGGGTTTGTCACGCTCGGCCGTTCTAAACGGAAATCGCACATATTCGGTATTGAATGTTTCGGTTCGCTCGCTTTGACAATTTCCGTTACGATCATGTCTTCCTTGGGTGGCACTTCTTGGATTTCCACCCATTTCGGCTGCTGCTGGCAATACAGCAGATCGGTAACGGAGGCATAAATGGTCGAGCCACGGCTGGACAATTCGTCCTCCTCGGGCAAGTCGGGCAGCTTGAACAGGCTGTTGGGCATTTCGCGCAGCGGCACATGCATGCAACCCATCGTCGTGGTGGTGGCGGTGTTGACACTGGCGTTGTTGACGCTGGCGGTGTTCTTGCGCGTCGGATGGTAGCTCACATTCACCGTCTCGACGGCGCCAATTTCACCATAGTCGAAGCTGTCGGTCGAGTCCTTGTGCAGAATCGTGATGCCTTCGCCGGCGCCGCTGTCAGTGCCGCAACTCGCGTCGACCGTCACCTGATAGCGCGGAACGGCGGCCACCGGGCGCCGTCTAAAGAATGACTCGTCCAGCTCGGAGCTGCTGCGCGCCCAGCCAATCAGGTGGTTCACCTCGTTTTCGCTGAGGGTTCGTATCTTGGACATGTCGTTGCGCGACATGTGCGTCTCCACGTCGATGTCGCGCGACTGGTAGGGTGACATCACCTCGGGCACGACGGGCAGCTTCGGCTTCTGCTTGGAGTTCTTGCACTGCTGGCCCTGCTTGCGATGCCGTTCGTGGTCCGACTGGTGCACCTTCTGGATGGCGCGCTCCAGCTGCTCAGGTCGCGTATACTAGAGACGACACGCGCGCAAGATGGCGGACAGGGGCAGCAGTTAGTGAGGCGTGTTCGGGCGTGTGACGAGCTCACGAGGGTACTCACCTTGAACTCGAAATTTCTGGTGCTGGTCGACAACGACGGATCGTTATGCAATGAGAATCCGTAGAATTTCTTACCATTGAACTCGCTCATGTTTTTCGGGTGTTTCGTTATCTAATTAGATGATTTCCTATTTTTTTAAGCTTTGGCCTCTCACAGTTATTACAGTTGTTTGTTACACAGTTGGTGTTGTTCACGCGCTTTTTAAATTGTCCAATTTACCAATTTAAAAATTACAATACCAATGACGAAAATAAAAAACTATTTTATAAATGTAAAACAAAAAATATAACTGAATACTTTTGAAGTTTAACACAAAGACGATTTGGCCGGCGAGAATTTTCGAAAGTGCCGCCCGGCGTCCGAGTGCGTTGCGTGCGCAATGAGTGAGATCGGCGAGTGCGGTTCTCGGTCGAGTAGTTTTCTGCTCTGTTGTGGCCGGCGACAGATGGTCACTAGGTGGGCTAACAGTGTGTTGCCAAGAAGCATTTCAGCGCAGTGTTGCTGTGTTGTAGCCGACATGCGGCGAGAGTCGGAGGGAAGAGGACAACTCTCGCGCATGGCCACTACCTGCTGGTTGAGTTGCAGCGGACAATGCAAAAGGAGCTGCAGCAACAATTTGACGTTTTCACGGTTGGGTTGAAGGGTTGTTAAGGGTTGTTTGTCACTGAGTCAAAGTCACTCAATGCAGTTTTGTTATGTCAAAATAAATAAGTAAGAGTTTCATTTGGCTGTGACGGACCTGTGTTTGTCAGGGTTCAATAATATATACTTTCAGCACTATATACTATACTATATACTTTGTGTACTATATACTTATATATATACTTTTAAAACACTATTAACCTTTTGAAAACCGACAGAAATGGTTGAAGACATTAACTTTTAAGTTCTGAAGAGTTTAATATATAATTTGTTCTATTAGGTCTGGTTCTAGTCGGTTTAACCCTTTCGGGACTACTGGGATAATACGTATCAGCAAGTTTTTAATGCCCCTCAAAACCATTATTCAAATCTTACGACCCACGCAAAATATTTTTTTTCGATTTCGGTGTTCCCGCATAAAAGGATGATTTCAGAATTTGCGAGCATCCAAAATAATTTTCTAACACCAACATTCAAAGCATGAGAATATTTCTGAGAGTATTTTAGATTTCAAATTTAAACTCCGTCCGGAAAGGGAGAAAAAAAACGAGAAAACTTTGGCATGGTATGTTTTTCTTACTCAGGACTGAAGGTAGCCTAAGTACATATTCATCTAAGTGCATACCTATGCCTACTTTCCACGACTACTTTTTTAATGCCCACTATGAATTATGACCCATACTGAGTTAGTATGGATCAGAAATAACTTAATTATCTTCTTTCCTAATCAATTCGTTACAATTCGAAACCCGTTTCGAAGTGTCAATCAAAGTATTTACAGTCGTTAACTATGACTTTTTCCCATCTTTCGGACAGCATACGTACTCAGCATTGAAAGAGCTCTTCTTTCTTTGAGATGATGTAAGAATTGATCCAATTTCTGGCTTAGCATTGAAAAAAGTCTTCTTTCTTCGAGGTGATTTGAAAATTGATCCAATTTATAGCTTCTTCGTAGGAAGTACATTGCTTCTAGGCCAGGCCAGGCCTGAGTCATTGACCTAACAAGTGTTGGTCAAAAGTCGGCAGCAATGTCTGGTGAATACGGCGAGTCTTGTGGGGCATCCCATTGAAGCATCTTCAAAGATTTCTCTACAAATGTTGCAACATGTGACCGAAATCCTTCAAAACTTATTTGAATCCTTAATTGATGATTAGAAAATGAGTTCATCTCACATTTATTATAAAAATTCTTTATATCAGGTTGGGGTCTAGAATCTTTCAGCACCATAGAAAATCTTTACCAAAGCATTTGGACTCATTCAGAATTTCTGTACGAAACTAAATCGGTTCAAAAATGAGTTTCAAAGTGTTTACTTTGAGATATCCATTGAACATTGGGGCTTGGAGAAAGAGTGGTTTGGCAGCTTCAATACTGAGTTCAATTCTACAGTTTTCCCAGATTAAATTGCAGTTTTTGCAACCAGTGTTAACTTTAACTGACCTCCATTGTTCTTGCATCCATACTTGTTAAATATATCTAACCCATTTTTTTTTTGAAAACCCACTTTCTACACTCATCGACTTGGCACTCCATTTGTGCTTTTTTAACTAAAAACGATTTTACACAAAACTTGGACACTTTTTAAAGCTTCCATTTTCACTTACAAGTAGGCCAGCGAGTTTTGAGTATCAAGTGTTGAGTGAAATTTTTTAAAATTTCCAAATTTGATGAATACACATTTGTATACAGTTTTTCAACGAAAAACTCATGGCATTGAGCCAGTATGATTTGTTTCTTTTTATTGTTTTTTTTGTTTGAAATTTCATACAAACTTTGCTGCCAGTTGAATGAAATTGTTGTCATACATGTTGGGAGTTTTTCAAAACAAATAACAAACAATTAAACTTTTTCAATTTATTTGTGAAAGCTTGAACAAAGCTAAAATCGTACATTTGAAATATTCAAAACATTTTTGTTGCTTGTGTTGTTTTTGTTTTTTAAGAAATAAACTTAACACTAATGTCGCTTAGAGCTAAACGTTTAACGCTAAAACACTAATGTGGTAAATTATATGCCGCCATTATTGTCAAATACTACACTACAAAAAATTAACTTAAATATGTATTTACTCGAATATACTAAGCATTTATGTACAGTGCGCCCCAATTAACGTGAGCCGTCTTGTGTTGGCAAAGTTTAAGAGCTTTTGAAACTATTAAATGGGCTTAAAAAAATTTCAGAAAAGCTTTAGAAGCTGTCAAATGTATATTTGAAAATATTAAAAGGCTTCAAATGAGTGTTAAAAAGTTTCGAATGTACTTTAGAAAACTTTAAAAGCGCCAACAAAGAAATCAAATTAGCTTCAGAATATAACAATTGTTATTAAAAAAATATCAAATGAGTTTTAAAAGATATCGAATGTACTTCGAAATATCAAACTTTAAAAGATATCGAATGTACATTAGAAAATATAAAATTAGTTTTAAAAATTTTTAAATGAGCTTCAAAAGATATCGAATGTTCTTCAGAAAAATCAAATGAGCTTCAAAAGATATCGAATGTACTTCAAACATTATCAAATAAGTTTAAAAAACAATCAAATGAGCTTCAAAAGATATCGAATGTACTTCAGAAAATATCAAATTAGTTTAAAAAAACATCAAATGAGCTTCAAAAGATATAGAATGCACTTCAGAAAATATCAAATTTGTTCTTAAAAAATATCAAATGAGTTTTAAAAGATATCGAATGTAATTCAGAAATTATCAAATTAGTTCTTAAAAAATATAAAATGAATTTTAAAAGATATCAAATGTACTTCGAAATATCAAACTTTAAAAGATATCGAATGTACATTAGAAAATATCAAATTAGTTTTAAAAATTGTTAAATGAGCTTCAAAAGATATCGAATGTTCTTCAGAAGTTATCAAATTAGTTTTTAAAAAATAACAAATGAGTTTTAAAAGATATTAAATGTGCTTCAGAAAATATCAAATTAGTTTTAAAAAATATCAAATGAGCTTCAAAAGATATCAAATGTACTTCAGAAATTATCAAATTAGTTTAAAAAAAAATATCAAATGAGCTTCAAAAGATATCGAATGCACATCAGAAATTATGAAATTAGTTTTTAAAAATTATGAAATGAGCTTTTAATTACATCGAATGTACTTCAGAAAATATAAAATTAGTTTTAAAAAATATTAAATGAGCATCAAAAGATATCGAACGTACTTCAGAAAATATCAAATTAGTTTTGAAAAAATATCAAATGAGCTTAAAAAATATTGAATTTACTTCAAAAAACTTTAAATGTGCCTCCGAAAATACTAAACGAGCTTTTAAAGTTATTGAATGTAATTCAGAAAATATTAAATTAGTTTTAAAAAATATTAAATGAGCATCAAAAGATATCGAACGTACTTCAGAAATTGAATTTACTTCAAAAAACTTTAAATGTGCCTCCGAAAATATAAAAAAAACATCCGATGATAAATGAAATTCTTTAAATAGTATCAAATGAACTTCAAAAGAAATGAAATGAGTTTCAAAAGATACGAAATGCACTTTAGAAAATATCGGTGGAGCTTTAGAAAATATAATTTGAGCTTCTGAAGACATCAAATGTGGTAAAATGTATTTCAAACTATTTTTGAAGTACAGTATTTCATGGTTAAATAGACCTCGCCTCTAAGAAATCCTGAAAAGACCTTTATTTTCTTTTCAAAATGTACACAATCTATTTCGATATAAACATTTCTCGGTTGTCAGTACTGGATTTGCTGCATTTTATGGATTTTTTATGCAAGGAATACTGTATTTGTCAAATCAAAGCCTCAAAATATTATTTTTCCATCTAACTTCGTAGACAAAACATTATGTATTCTCTACAAAACCATACAATTATACAAATACAAGATCCAAGACATATAATTTTTTCAAAAGGATTCGTTAGAAAACTTGAAGAATGTCAAAGGATACAATCTTTGAAACGACTTTACTGACATATTTGAGTTTGAAAGTTAAAAATAAGAAATATGTAAATATTTGTCCAATCTAACCCGAATGTCGAATTAAATTAAAAATTCAATTTTTGAGAACTGAACTGAATTTCTGAAACTGTTGGTACAGGTTTAACTAGAAAAAGTGACTCACAATTGTTTAATTTTCAATTTTATATCTTCTTAATTAATTTTGTACATTCTTTACTCAATGTTTTCCCAAGTTCATTCGATATTTTCTCAAACTTTTTATGATCTTTAAATCATTGCACCTTTTAAAAAAGTTGTAGTGGCCAGAAATATAAAATTTTCAATAAATATTCTCGAAGGCTTATTTTCAAACCAACTCAAAAGTCTTTCTTTAACTTTAAGTTTTTCAATTTATGTGGGAACAACAATAATACTAATAAAATGTGTTAAAAAACAGTTCAAGTAAAATATAATAAATTAATTTTAAAAAAATTCTAAAATAATACTGGCATTTAAAAATGCCAATTGAAGCTTGTCCAATGTCAATGCAATGTTTTGACCTCAGATTTGTTGACAATTGTTTTTCCATCAGAAACGACTCACGTTCTCTGTGACTCACTGTCGACAAGTAGTGCACATTTTCAACGAACAAATACAACTAACTGAGCTTTACAACTGAGAGAGCTTTTAGCTTGCTAGTGTTAATTAGTTCTACATAAGTAAATGTGTTGTGCTGCTCGTTCGTTGGGCGCTGTGCGAAGAAGGTGTAGTGGCGGCAGAAGGCAGTGCACGGGCAGCAGATCAGGTCCAGTCGGCCAGCTGCCGGCCATCAGTCGAAGTCGGCGCGACTCGCAATGTGTATGATGGAGATGACAATGCAGAAGGTGAGCAGCAGGAACGCCAGCTTCAGGTCGACCATGAGCGCGAGTCAGGAGAGCAGCGATCAGCCAAAGATGTTCGAGTAGAGATTGTTGAGGCCGTTGCTGATGGTGGACAGCAGACCGGAGTCGCTGTAGGCGGGCGCGGCGGGCCGGTAGTGCTGTGGCACGGGCAGCGGCCGGTAGAAGGGCAGCGTGACGGTGTCGGTGCGCTGCGGAAAGTGAGAGCAAAGCATTTGTGAGATTGGCGAGTGGCATATGTGGGCGCAAAAGGCTGTGGGCAAAACGCAAACGCAAAACATAAAAACAAGTAACATCGTAAGCGCCCTGTGCCGCTGCGTGCCTAAAAGCAGGCAATGCAAATCTTACTTAGCTACAAAGTACACCGTGCAAAATTGTATGCATGAACAAGGCGAATGCTGAATGCTGAACTGTGTTGTGGACAATTGCGCAGGGTGAGCCAAGCAGTTTCATAGCAATTGGTGTGTGTGAGGTTAGGTTAATGAGTGGCAGATTAGTGAGCAAAGCACAACGGGCAAAGTGTAAACACGCACATACTTACGCACAATGCTACAACAAAAGTGTGTTAAATCACAATTTCCAGTATCACCGAACAAAGTTAAACAAAGTCTGTGGCATCGGGTGAATAGATAGTTTTGCTTGAACAACAGTGATGGCTTAGAATTTATTGTCTAATTCTAACTCACACATTAAGCCTTAATTAGCGAGCGGGCGCGTCCTCGGTCAAACACTTAACCACATACATACATACATTTCAATATTTATACATGTCAACTACATAGTTTATGTACAATTCGACAATTGAGGACCGCAGCTAGGAACTACAGACGTCCGCCATAACCTTTGCGCGCTTTCAATGCCCATTTCTATCAACTGTCGCTGGACAGTTATGTGTGTGTGTGTTTGTGGGCGGGGCAGGAAATCTACTTTAGCTTAAGTATTTATTTATATATAGGAGTTCTATCATAGGATTTAATTATCCGGAAACGTAATTTTACTATTCACATTTTTGCGATTAGTCCTGATTGTTGTTGTTGTTTTGGTTGTTGTGGCAAACTGCTGAAATTAAGAGTCAAGTTGATAATGATTCGCATTGAACATATCTTATAAGATCTAAGTATAGAAAAGTATGTATAGAAGAGCAACAAAAATTTTGAGAAATAGAAATAAGAAGAAAATATTCAAGCAGAGATTAGGTAGAAGAGAGATTAGATTAGATTAGAGAAGTGAAGTGAAGTGAAGAAATGGCAAAAGAATGCAAATCAAACTCGAACTTAAGACTACAAAACAAATATCGAATGGACTCGAACGTGTTCGGTGCAACATGCATTTACTGGTTAGTAGGTTGTGAATAATTTTGCTGGGAATTCAATTTGAAACTGTTGTTCCATTGCACTTCTGTCAGCTGACCAGCACAACGTTGACACTTGCACTCACCTTTGATGGCTGCAGCGTGACATTCAACAGTGTCGGATGCTGTTCCACCACAATGAACTCAACATCGCGCGGTGCATAACCCTCGGCAAACACCTGAAGCAAAACATTCACACATTAGGTGTTTAGTCCAGTCGGCACAGTCGAAAAGCTTACCTCGATTTTGTAGTAGCCCGGCAGCAGCACGCGCCAGAATTCGCCATGCTTGGTGGTCTGGAAGCCCACATCGCGTCCCTTGACCTTGAGCGAAGCGCGCTCAATGGGCGTGCCGGTGGGGTCCAGCACAAAACCCTGCACGCCGCGATGCGCCTCGGCCAGGAATTTAATCATGGACTGCAAGCACGAAAGCAATTCAAGCAACAATCGCCAGGGGCGGATTCAGAAAAATATTTTGGGGGGGGTTTCAAAAAGTAATTTTTTATAAAATGCCTTTTAATTTGTATATAGTTTTAAAGTCGATCCTAATATTTCGGGGGGGGGAGGTTTCAACCCCCAAACCCTTTTCCCTGAATTCGCCACTGACATTCGCAATTGAAGTGTCGTGTACTCACCAGCTGATTGTCCTCCCAGTATTTCTTCAGCTCGTAGGCGGGCGGATACTTGCAGCACGAAATCTCCAGCGTCACCTCCATGCAGCCGTACCACACGTAGTTGTAGTCCTGCATGCCGCCCGTGAGCGGATACCAGGCCGCACCGTTGGTGATGCCGTTCTCGAAGGCGGGCGTGGCCGACTTACAGGCCACACCACGTGACATCTTCGCATGATTCTTTGCATAGACCAGCGACAAATGCTTGAAGACATCGTCGTCGGGCGTGAGCGACGGCGCCGCCGAGTACGTCTGGAACACTGCGCCCAGGGGACATGTTGGCGAAAGGTAAGAGTGCAGTGATAATTTCAAATAAATGACTATGTTCAAGTTATAATTTGGAGGCGTGGTTTTGAGTTTGGTGTGTGAGTTGTTTTTGTTAAAAAAAACTAGGTACGAGTATGTTATTGAAACGGCCACTACACTACTCACTCGCGCACAGTGCCGATGATCTACAGATTCCTTTCAGCAGCCATGTTGTTGGTAGTGGATGGGTGCAATGGGAGAGGGTTAATACAATTTTATAGATCGGCAAGTTAGGAAAAAGGATTGATTCAGTTCAGATGTGATGATGGATGGATAGATAGATGGATGGGTGAATGGCTGATGAGGCAACGATGACCAAGAAAGAATTTCTTCAACGACAACAATGACTGTGAATTCGAAGCGAGTTTTCAATGTATATGGAAAATAAATTAATTGCAGTAAATGAAATACTTACTAGAGTTGGGCGTATTGTCGTAGGGATAGCTGGCCACCAGTGCGCCCCCATGAAAACTGCCGCTCAGCACAAATTGTATCTTCGATATCCAATCCTTCACCGCATCGGTTTCGGTCTGGCCGCGCTTGTTGTTCTGCTTGAAGTAGTCCGGAAAGTTGCGATTCAAATCGAAGCCGCGTGCATTGTACCTAACAACACACAGACACAAACACACTTGAACTTGAACTTAAACCAGACGGATCAGCAACAACGTTGCACTTACCGTCCCTGGCCGCCGTCGCAGGCGCCCTCCTTCGACACTGCATAGCCGTCCGGATTCATCGAGGGCAGAATGTGTATGCGCGTATTGTCCAGCAGCCACTTGACATACTGGTCCGTGTCGTAGCTGCTCACAAAGTACTGGATGAGGTGCAGCAGCAGCTCGCGTCCCACCGGCTCGTTGCCGTGAATGTTGCCCACATATTTGACATCCGGTTTGCCGACCATGTGCTCGTACGGCGACGAGCTGACCACCATCACCCACAGGTCGCGACCCTGTGTCGATTTGCCAATCGAATAGAGCGCCGTCAGGTTGGGATAACGTGCACTGGTCGCTCTGTCAAAACAACAACAATCTCTGTAGAAAATCATTTCTTATAAAATGTGAAACAACATTTGCATGCAACCTCAGAAATCTGGTGAGCTCTTCGTGATCGTGATAGACAAAGTCCAGGAACTGTGAGTCGGGTATGTAGGCGCGTGGCTCTGGCAGTCCAGCGTCGAGTTCATTGGCGTTTTGTGCCAAACAGTGACAGGCGTAGAGCAGCAGCACTGCGGTGAAGGTGAACGGCCGTAGAATCATGGCGGCTTGGCTTGGGTGATGTGGACGCTAAGTGGGCGGTCTGAAAAACAAGAAAAATTAATGAAAATTTGTTAGTTACCAATTCAAGTGGCGTTCATTATGAGGTCTAGAAAAAGTTGTGTGCGAAAGTACTTTTGACTCATCCAAAAGGCATGAAACTAGAGGTCATTCATTGTAACGTGGCATACTCAGTTTTTTATTTTCTGATCCATTGTCCTTTTAAAAGGAATTTAAAGTTCAAGGGCATATACAATTCAACGATTTTTTTTAAATATTTGTGGTTGTGCAATGGTGAAGATGTGGGTATCAAATGAAAGAAAAAACTTGTCGCTTTAAGACGGAATTATCTATTTTGAACCTTTATGACCAAACTATGTCAGTAATTAGTAAGTAAAACTCAAATTTTCAACATTTTATTTTTCTCTCTAATTTCGTAGACAAAAAATTATTGCGCATTCCATACAAAATCATACAATCATACAAAAAAAAGATTCAAGACATATAATTTTTCCAAAAGGATTCGTTAGAAAACTTAAAGAATATCGGAAGATACATACATCTTTGAAAGAACCTTACTGACATATTTTAATTCGTAATTTTCTGCACAATCCCAAATATTTAAATAAATTCTTTGAAATATTTATGTCCTTAAAATTGTAAAGTCCTTTTAAAGCGACATCGTATCAGAAAACTAAAAACTGAGTATGACAACTTACTATGAATGGCCTCTAGTTTCACTCCTATATATAGTCTGTTGGACTCTTGGCAAAAATTGTTTTTTGTCGTAGGTGTAGTAATTCAGATCAAAGCTTATCAGAGTAATGGAATAGATTCTTGAATATAGTTTTTGCTGCTGAATTGGGCAATGGCACTGTGCGCAACAAGTGAGCCGAATGAAATGCAATTTTCAGATATTCGAAAATTGAACCATTATGGCTTTTGTAATCTGTATCTCGCGTTGTATAAGCGCGATCCGGTTGCGCTGGATCACGTCAGAAAGATGAGATATTGTACTAAGAAAACTTCTCTGACAATTTGATGATTGCTCAACTCAATTTTGGTTGAAGATGGACAGCAACAAAGAGAAAATATGGCATATTTAAAAAATTTGTTTCGATAAAAGTTAAAAAAAATTTAGTGTTTATGGTTCTGATACTGTAACAGCCAATTACAGTGGGTGGTCAAGCAATTAGCACGCTTCAAGCAATCAAACTCTTTTTATGTTTAAAACAAACTCTTAAAATTTTATTTTTTTAATTCAATTTTTATTTCAGAACAAATAAGAAGATAACTTTAAACGTGATTTTCTCCAAATGATGTTTTTTGAAAAATGCCTTTGCGGTGACCACGATATCTCAAAAACGACTTGACAAATTCATCTAATTTTTTTATTCTTATTAATTTTTTTATTCTTTTCCTAGTTACAATACGGAGTACTTGAACGAAAAATTTCGAAAAAACACTTTTTTTAATAATAAATAATGCAAAAAAAGTGATTTTTTGAGTCTCGAAAATGTATTTAAAAAAAATTATTAGTCAAGACAAATACTGCAAATGAAAAAATTATCGTTCAAGTACTCCGTATTGTAACTAGGAAAAGAATAAAAAAAATTAGATGAATTGGTCAAGTAGTTTTTGAGATATCGTGGTCACCGCAAAGGCATTTTTCAAAAAACATCATTTGGAGAAAATCACGTTTAAAGTTTGCCTATCGCCTGTCGCAAGGCAGATAGCGCGCTACAAATCGAGTTGCTACTTACGATCTACTGCTCGGATTGACTTGAAATTTTGAACATAAACTCTTGAAAGTATGTTTGTTCAAAATAAATCATAAAATTTTTTTCGATTTTTTGACTCATGAAAACGTATATAACCCCTTAATACACCGTTCCAATCTACTTAAAACAAAAATTACCTACCTCCAATGCGAGTATTTTTCAATATATCGATTATCTTTTTATTTTATTCCCAAAAATTCACGATTTTCGCATTATGATTTCACAATTCGAATGCACAATTCACAATTACAGATTTGCAACAAATGTTCAATTTAACACTGTTGCTAACAAAATCCCGTAATCCTGCTCACCCACGGCACATAATCTTACAAATGCCATTAGAAATACTGTGGGACAAAGAAGCTAAGCAAACAAGAAAACAAAAAGCGTTTGGAGACTATTTTAGTACGTCTAACATCCACTTAAACATGAAAATTTAGATTTTTCGTAAGCATGCTAATTGCTTGACCACCCACTGTATGTGCAATTTTGTTTTCTGGATTAGTCTACGAGTAATTTTTTGGTTCGAATAATTTTGATATCAAAGATTATTGAAAATGCCAATTAAATCATGGAAATTATCAATTCCGACCATCATGTAAGCACTGTTTTGATTGTCTTGGAACCAAACATTGCACAGAAATCGGTTTGAAACCACTTTAGTAAGGCTGAAATAGAAAGGAGCTCTATGAACCGAAATTCTATATGCAAATCGCTGCTGAATTGTAATAAAGTTGACACATTTCTGAAACGATTGGTGAATGGTAATGAAGAGGAGATCACCGACGACCACATCAATAAAAAATTGTGGTCTAATTGCTATAAGCGGCCAAGCCAGGATTGATGGTCACAAAAGTTTTACTGTGTGTTTGGTGGGATTGAGAGGGAATCATCTACTGCGAGATCTCTATTGGGAGAGCAATTGTGTTCCAACAGGACAACCCCTGCCCACACACTTTGATACTAACTGTCCAGAAGCTCCGAGAGTTTTCTAGTCCCACGACATGGAAAGTTTTAAAACTTCACAACGCAGATCATTGCACTATAATTTTTTAGACGCCAACACCAAAAGTGTCAAATACGTTGCACAACCATTTATCAATGCACCAACCAGTTGTTGCAACTGTTTTCTATTTTCTATTTGCTATTTTCAATCGAAATCAAAAAAAACTCGCTACTAGCAATAAGCAGAAAAGCCAGAAAAGTTTCACAAGACGTGATTGAATTTCTTTTTGCAGATATTTTCAGTTCAAAGACAAAAATCAACCGAGAAAAACCAAACAAGATGCAATCGGCATCATAAACTGTATAATTGAATTTTTTGTAAAAGTTGTAAGAAAATCACAAAAAAAGTGTTAATAACAAACCGACCAAACGACGCGCTGTCGGTGCATTGTACGCCGGATTAAAGTGAAAATTGCAATCTGCTGCACATAATGCGAGCAGCGGCTGGCGATGTCGCTGTGGCTGTCGATGCAGATGAAAATAATTGCAATGTTTGCCATTCACTCACTTGTAGCAACTTCATTAACGAATAACGGTGCAAATTTCATAATATGTCAACAATTGCGGCATTCACCACAAATGCGTTTCCACTTTTCGCAGTGCGATTGCAAGTTTAATAAGTTATTTATTTTATTTTTATTATTTAAACATCAACAATTCCATCTGATATCTGGTTCCAATGTGGCCAACCAGATTTAGGTTTAACATCAACAATCAATATTTTATCTGAAGCAACATTTTGCATTAGTTTAAGGTTGAACGCGTTTCATTCATTTCATTCATTCAAGTCTTATCTGGCGCCATGTGTGGATGGCAGTAGCGCACATAGGATTTAAGTTTAGGGTGGGGGAGGGGGCATGCGTTCAACTTTAAGCCGAATACCATACGAAACCATTTTTGTACCAGTATTTTTAGTGTTTGGAGGGAAGGTTTGAAGGTTTGTTCCCCAATTTTACGAAAATACGAAAATAAGAATGAAAAAATTTTACTAAAAAAACAACGCACAGCTATTAAAACTTGTCATAAGTGCGATAGCTTTAGGCATTAAAAATAATGTTTGTTTTCATTTCAAACATTTTTGTTATTAAAAATTAAAAAAATGTGTTTAAAATTAAGTCTTAATTCGTATCTGTATTATCTATTTTTCTATTTATCTGTATTTGTAAATTTAAACTTAAAGGTTGAGTTGGAACTCCTGTGGGCAGATTTCAGTAATCAGTATTTTTTTTAGTTCTAGTTCAAAAAAACTCAAACAAGCTGTCGATATTTAATCCACACAAAATCCACCTTCTTTTTTCAAAATCTTAATAACATCTGAGTTGCAAAGGAAGTAAATGAAAGATGTGGCATCAGATGGAAGATGAATCAACCTATACGTCAACACTGTGAGAGGAGGACTACTCTACTCTAGTTTACTCTATTCTTTCCGCATCTCAGTTCAAGAAAGTTTAAATATTCTTTCGTCTTTTGATCCACACAATATTCACCTGATTTTGCCCAAATTTCAAAAACATTTCAGGTGCAAAGGAGCTAAAGTCGGATCTTACTGGCATCACATCCTTCAAACCTGATTCGGGCATAAGCGTATTTCACATGCTGACAATTTGTATTTACATCTTTGGTCTATTGCACTTGAGATAAGAACAAAATCTTCTTTCCTGTTCTGGGAATCTACCATCTGGTGCTCAAATATCTGTTTGTAAACAAGTGAGTGTTCATTATGATCTGCAGATTTTGCAATGTCGCATATAGTTCAGTTAAGAATTTGTCTGAAATTTTGTGTTTCCAACAAACCGCTTAAGTATTTGAAATGAAAATGTCGTCGAGGTTTCCTCACCATCAGTGACTATTTGACCAAAACCAACTGATTTGGCTCCTTGCAACTTTCTTCTATTCCCACAACTCAAGTTATCACTTCGCAGAAAGTGTTTTGAGACCATTGAGGCAATAAAGCCGAATTGGCAGAAGGAGCTGAAGGCGATCCCAAAATCGACATATCGTCGTCTGAGAAAACGATTGTCGTATGTGCTATGAAATTTAGTGGAACATACGTCATTCATTTTCTGCAGCGACGATAAGAAACGTGTTTTCAAGGTTGGAGGAAGCATTGAAAAACCTACATATATGCTTGCAACAAATAGTTTAGATCATTTAATTATAGAAGATGTATTCTCGGTGGATTCGGGCAGCTGTCTTCTATTTCTAAGTCTCTGAAGCAGTCAGAAAGAGAATGTTCTCTTAGCGTGAGTTCTTAACAGGCCGTGACACATGAGAACCCCCACCATAGTTCTGAATTATTAGTTTTTAGTGAAAGGTGTTCTTCCCACCTAAGTTTGGCATCTTGTAAAGCTATATTTTGATTTGACTGACTACAAAATCTGAGCATTGTCAAGTCCTCTTTTGTCTTCTTTGTTACATTTTCTTGTAATCTTACTATGGAACTTCATATAATATATTTAGAAATCTCAGCTCTTCATTGCTCTGCATACCACGAACCTTTTGGACAACCGGACAAAGCTGCACCCCAATAATTTCCAACGGTTTCCGGAATATTTAATAACTCTTAAGCCTTTCACAAAAGAGTTTATCGACAGCCAATAGGACGACATGTTAATAATATAAATCACTGCCTATCATCCCACAGTGCACTGATTAGATAGTCGCCCCCTGCGTCCTATCCATTCGCTGAATTATCAACTTTCCCATCGAATTGTCCAATTTTCCGTTTCAAAGAATCTATAAAAATCGCCTCCGCGCTGCAATCACTTCAGTACAACTTTGATTTTTTTCCCAATGCAACCGATCGTACTCGCTCTGGTCGCGCTTGGTGCGCTCTTGTCCGGCGGTGCTGCTGCGCCCAAGGGCCGCATTGTCGGCGGCGACGATGCCGTGCCCGGGCAGATACCCTATCAGGCGGCACTGAACATCGCCGGCGTGCCCACTTGTGGCGCCATCATACTGAACGAGCGTTACTTGCTCACAGCGTTGAAGTGCGTCTGCTCGTCGGGCAGCGGCAAAGCGTGAGTCAGCTGTGCCTTAACTCCTGGCAATTGATTTTAAACGACGCTCGTTTGCAGCTGGCCACCGCAAATGTTCTCGGTTTTGGTCGGCTCCGTGGATCTCTACACGGGCGGTCAACGCATTGTAGTCGAAGAGATCACCGTCAATCCGAACTACAATGACCTCGACACGGGCGTGGCGCTCCTGAAGCTAAGGGAACATCTCGTCTTCTCGGATACCGTGCAGCCCATTGCCATGTCCACGGAGAGTCCACCAATTGGCGCCGAAATCGAGGTATCGGGCTGGGGACTCCTCACCAATAAGGAGTTGAATATGCACCGCATACTGCAGATCAACGAAGACTACGGTGTCGAGGCCGAAGAGTGCTACCGCGCGCTCGACAAGATCGACGATCAAGTGCTGTGCCTGCAACTGCCGCGCAAGAACGGCATCTGCCGCGGCGATTTTGGTGGACCGGCCGTATACCAAGGCAAACTGGTGGGCATGGCCGCCAACGTGGTGGGTGAGTGCGGCAGTCTGCTGCCAGATGTGTTTACCCGCATTGCCGTCAACTATGACTGGCTGGAAGAGCACATGACGACCTAAGCAAAGACCAAATGTTTCTGGTTCCGAAGAAAACAACGAACAAAACATTTTTTAAATAAACCGTTCAAACAATCAAACGATTGAGATGGCTTGGCAGTTAGAATAGTGAATGAGGGAAAGGCAAGTTAACACTGCTTTATGCCAACCAACATGTCATATGGACCCCACCTTCGTTTCCCAGTCCCAGACCCTTTAAAGTGCCTGCACCTCTCGGTAGGTAAGTTTATTTATATTCGTGAGTTTTCCAAAATCCAACCGCGATGATACGAAATTCTAGTAAAACCATCCGGATACGTTGAACCGCAATCGGTTATGATATAACCGGCCATGCCGACCAGTTCGCCGCCATAAACCGCTGCACCGCCGGCATCGCCATAGCACATTCCATTTCCGCCGACATGCGCCAAACAAATGATGCTGGGGTCATTGAAATCGCACGCCGCCGCAGCCACTGTGGTCAGCGTGGTCCAGTGCAGCCGATGCGACAGTCTTCCCTGTGTGGCGACTTGACCCCAGCCGGCCACCGTCACCTCAACGTCATCGGGCACATCCAGCATAGGCAGCGCTATGGGCTGAATTTTGTCCGTCCACACCAACGGCAATGCCAGCTCCAGCAGGGCCAAGTCGAACCAGTAGAAGTTGTACAGTTCGTGGACAATGATGCGTCGCAGCTGAAGGAGTTGCCCGCCAGCGGCCAGCTGCACGCTGCCAACGCGTACGCGGAAGTACCACACTGGAAAACTGCACAAGCAAAACATTGAAAGACGGCCGAGTGAGAGTTACGAAATCGACTTACGGCTGCTTGCCCTTGCCGGCGACCACGCAGTGGGCGGCGGTCAGGATGTAGCGTTCGTTCAGAATCGTTCCGCTGCAAATGTGCGAGCTGTCATCGCGTTGCAGCGAGACCTGGTGTGGAAATTGTCCGACAGCGGCCTCGGCACCGGCGACAATGCGACCGGAACGAGGCGAGTCCAGTAAGTTGGCGCGCGCAGAGCGCGACAGGAAGGCCAGCAGAGCGAAGAATACGATCGGAATTGAGACCAGATTCATGGTGGCACACAGACTAAACGAATGAACGCTGCAGGTGGCGTAAATAGTCCTAAGTGGTATTGTGGTGCTTTATCTATAGATTAACTGGGCTCAAGATTGGAATTGTGCGATCTTATCAGCACTCGGCGTAGTAATTTCATAAATGCGATTAACTGTAATTGGTTTTGTTTTTTACAACTGAGGTAGAGGGATTTTCAACCTTTCGAGCGAACCTTGGAATTTCGCTGCTTTTGGCTACAAATGACATTTGTTCCAGTGGCTATTTGTCATCCATATTCTGCCGAGTTCATTCGGGATGGTAGTAGACATTCGCGTAGCCATTCTTATTGGTGCTACCGCCCACCACAAACCAGCAACACCATCAATTTGTAGGTGGCCGGACAGGCAGAATCACTTCATAGCCTTAGGTACCAGACACATCAGCACTTATGTCCCAATGCCACGTCCTCTTCAGTGCATTGCTCTCAGGAACCGGTGATAAGTGGACCCACACGAGTACAGGCACCTCTTCAGTGACCAGTTAGATGGACTGAATGTGATCTGTGAAGACCAACGGTTGATCCAGTTTTAATAGCCGTACCCCTTGCTGGCAATGATACATTTGAGTGGCATCAGTTGACCACCCGCAGAGTGCCGCCCACTGCGTAGAGATCAAAGCACAATGGTCCACCGTTGGCCAAGTCAGCAAGAAGGAAGAAAGGACAATTGGCTGCCATCAGTAGGAAGCGATCGATCAATATTCCCGACGCCTGACGCGGAAACTGCCCAATGTTGGCATCTGTGCCGCTCACAAGGGACCCAGTGGCAGCAAATGACTTTTAATATTCCCGACTAAGGTAGCACTAGCCGGACTCGATTGTCCAGCGGGTAGCGCGCTGGCTTCTCATACCGAGGCCCTAGGTTCGAATCCCAGCTCGGGCTGGTGAAACTCTCGTCTACTTCTATTGCTATCCACATGAAGCAGATGAGAATTACAAGAATCGAAGGAAGTTTCAAAACCTCCAAGTGTGAATGGACAATTGCCAAGAAACCATAGATTGGATTCGGCGCTAAGCTGTAGGTCCCCTGCTTCCCTTTTCCCATCCGTTTGAAATGTGTGTTGTTTTAGATGTTGGAAAAAACAGTGTTGCATACATATTTCAAACGGGTGTAATTTGTGTTATTACAACGGGTCATATAGGCCTTATCTCATATAGGCCAACCAACCAGCCAACGTTGCTTTAAGAAATGCCAATAAAAAAGTTGACTTTTATAAGTGGACGCGCCCTGCATATCAGCGCATGTACAATGCAGTGATTTATATTTAGTTATAGAAACTGAGTTTTTTGCAATCTTATCAACTGAGTGAGTGACACTTTATTACTGCCATATAATTCTATAATACTATATATGTAGTGATTTCTAACACGTGCTCACTATTAAGATTTCCAAGTCTGAATTCACTGCTCCATATTCGCCAGTATCCAATCCCGATGATAGTAGACGCTACCATAGCCATCTGGGTATTTGGTGGCGCAACCGCCCATTGCAAAACTACAAGCTCCAACCAATTTACCGTTGTAAGTGGCCGGACCACCAGAATCCGAACTGCAAACACCTTTGCCCACCTCGTGACTCAGGCAAATTATACTGCCACCCCCGAAACCCAAAACGGTCTTGCATTGCTCCATGGACATGGCCTGGACCGTGGTCCATTGGAGTCGATGTGGATTGGGGCCGCCGCCGTATAACAGTCCCCAGCCAGAGATGATAACATCCGCGTCGGCGGGCACCTCCTCAGTGGCCAGTTCGATGGGTTGAATGCGGTCAGTGAAGACCAATGGCTGCTCCAGCTCCAGCAGCGCCACATCGTTCATGATATCGCCATACCCCTTGTTGACAATGATGCGTTTGAGCTGCAACAGTTGACCGCCGGCGATGCGCTGGATGCTGCCCACCCGCACTTTGAAGTGCTTGGCCGGATATCTGCGTAGTGACGAAACCACAATCGATCAGAAACGGTCAGCTGACTCGGCAGCGAGTTAGAAAGAACTTACGGTTCGATGCCCTCGCCCACCACCACACAATGTGCCGCCGTCAGTATAAAACGTTCGCTGATAATCGAACCACCGCAGGTGTGCGTGCCGTCTTCGTACTGCAGCGACACCTGGTATGGAAATTGACCCACATTGGCATCGGCGCCGCCCACAATGCGTCCGGTGTTGGGTGCAGCATCGACACAACTCAAAGCAACAGTCAGTAGACTGCAAATCACAGCCCAACCAAACGACATTTCGGTGCGATGTGGTGTTGGTAATAAAGAAAGTCGAACTAACGTGGCATGCGTAATGTTAACGGATTTTTATAGGACACATCGTTTGCTGTGATTTATTTTCATAAAAAAATTGTTTATCTGTGGTCAACTTATCAGTTGTGGCTCTCATTGTATATTTTGTTACTTTTGGTTGTATTCACTCTTAAAAAACTCAAATGTGATTAGTAAATTTCTTATATATTATGCTAACTATATATCGGAGAGATTATCAGAGGTTCATTCAAAAAACGTTGACTTTATTTGGCGCAGATACCAACGCTCCGATTTGCGATACCTTTTAGGTGATTAGATTGTGAAATTCCGTTTAAAATTCCCTAAATTTGTGTACAAAACTGTGAAATAGCTGTCTGAAGCATGAGAACTACAACTGAACTTGTGTGTTCTAAATCTTGTATGTTCTTCAAAAGACGACACATGGAAATTGCTGACGTTTTAAGACAACTCGCTTGAAGCAGTTGGTACAACTTTTAATTTTTGGTCCATTCGGCTCAAGTTCCACCATTTAGTTGTCAGAAAACGCTGCTTACGTTGTCGAGACTAGGTTTCAGAAGCAGAGAACTCGTTTCGTACATCTGTCTTAATCGATAGTATTTTATCCAAGATCCATACAGGGCTGCCGCAAGAACCCAAAGTTCTGTAATTTCAACGATAGAGCGATCAGATCAAGTTGGATACATCAACTTGATTTGAATTTGATGATTTAAATACGCGGAATCTTGGGATTTCTACAAGAGCCCAAACTGTTTGAGTTCACTTAGGCTCTTCCTATACGTTTTGATTCGGTACCTGATACGAATACTTTAGCAGTACATCAGTACTGGTTTGTTGTTGCTTCCTCGAACAAGTCTTCCCTACATGAAAGAGAATACTTAGCATTGGAGCCAACCGGCATTGTCAAGACAGGACCTGATGTTTTTCAGTCTTGTCTACGGCAGATCGGATAGAAATAGAGACTTTCTAATTAACGTAAACTGTTCCCTAAGGAATTTAGCCTTTCCAATGCCAAGGCTCGTTACTTTTTCAGCGCATTTATTTCCTCAAATCAATTCAACATACAATTTCACATTTCGTATTTATTGTGCAATGTTCGCCTTTATCCAATCTTGATGATAGGAGACCTTCGCATAGCCATCGGGATTGCTGCTGCCGCAACCGTCCACCACAAAGCCGGCAACGCCCACTAATTTGCCCTGATAAGTGGCCGGTCCGCCGGAATCGCCATTGCAGGCACCGTTCACTGCCTCATGTGCCAGACAAATCAGACAGTCATGTCCGAACGCTATGGCAGCATCGCACTCCTCGGTGGTCAAAGCCTTGAGTGTGTTCCATTGGAGTCGATGAGGTATGGGACCGCCCGTGTACAGACGTCCCCAGCCCGAAATGATGACGTCCTCGCCGGTGGGCACCTCTTCGGTGGCCATCTCGATAGGCTTAATGAGGTTAGTGAAGACCAACGGCTGTTCCAGCTCCAGCAGCGCCACATCGTTCAGGAAATTACCATACGCCTTGTTGACAATAATGCGTTTGAGTCGCAACAGTTGACCGCCAGCGGTGCGCTGAATGCTGCCCACCCGCACTTTGAAGTACTTGGCCGGATAACTGCGTAGTGACGAAACCACAATCGATCAGAAACGGGCAGCTGACCCGGCAGTGAGTTAGAATGAACTTACGGTTCGATGCCGTTGCCCACCACCACACAATGTGCTGCCGTCAGTATGAAACGTTCGCTGATAATCGAACCACCGCAGGTGTGCGAACCGTCTTCGCGCTGCAGCGATACCTGATGCGGAAATTGGCCCACATTGGCATCGACGCCGCCCACAATGCGTCCCGTGTTGGGTGCAGCATCGACACAACTCAAAGCAACAGTCAGTAGACTGCAAATTACAACCAAACCAAACGACATTTCGGTGCGATGTGGTGTTGGTGATAAAGAACGTCGAACTAACGTGGCATAAGTAATGTTGACGGATTTTTATAGGACACATCCATTGCTGTGATTTATTTTCATATAAAATTGTTTATCTGTGATCAACTTATCAGTTGTGATTCTCATTGTATATTTTGTGTACTAAGCTCATTGAAGACGTTCTGCGAGAAATATTTATTGTGATAGGGCTTTTTTAATGGCTGGACTTGAAAGTTGTTCACAGAAACTGCGATACTGAGTGGTAGCTATCATATTTTATGCACTGATAGACCATCAAGTTGTTGAAATATGTGGGTTAATGCCACTTTTTTGTTTGGTGTATATGACTGGCGGGTAAGAACTTATGACAGCTTAATTGTGGTTCGAACATTTTAATGGTACAATGTGTGTACAGTCACCATGTTTTAATGTATAGAATGCGGAACGTTAACGTAGAGTACAAGAGGCAGATAACAGATTTACTGTCTTGTCTTAATGGCCAGAGTTAAAATTATAACTCTGTCCATTTAGTCTTCTGTGTGTGTCTCTTGGAGCAACGTTCTTCGATGGGCTTACGGAAATAGTTGATGCACGGAATACCGACGCACACAATTTCTTCACCAAGACTAAATGGCTCCCAAAAGATCCCGTCTGGATCTACAGGGATCCCAACAGATAGGGAAGGACAATGGATTTTTAAGAATGAAGGGTGTGTGTATCTTGGAGCCAGGATCTTCGATGCACGGACTACCGATCTATAGAATTTCCTGGCCAAGACTAAATGGTTTTCAAAACATTCCGTCTGGGTCTACAAGGATTCCAACAGATAGGGAAGGACACCGGTAATTTTAAGAATGAAGGGTGTGTGTCTCTTGGAGCCAGGTTCTTCGATGCACGGACTAACGATTTACACAATTTCTTCGCCACGACTAAATGGTTCCCAAAAGATTCCGTCTGGATCTACAGAGATCCCAACAGATAGGGAAGGACATCGGTAATTTTAAGAATGAAGGGATTCACAATGGACCCAATAGGGCCTCCGGGTGGAAGTGCATGCCGCACACTTTCCTTCTTCAATCTAACCTAACTTGGTCTTATGTGTATTCCTAAACCTTCATTCTATTCTAAGGACAAGATCAATTCTTGAAACCATATAGGCTTCAGATGTCCACAAAGAAGCATGTTGCCATATGGCAACAAAATAGGGAAGGTGTTAACGGATGACAGCGATGTGAAGTGCTTGTAACAAACACAAAAACTTAGATAGAATGAGTATTTTGAATAAGTAACCTTGGGATATTAAAATGGTGGAGTGCAGCCAAAAATTGAGCCCTGTAATCGAAAGCCCATGGCTGCTTGTATGTTTGTGTGCATTAACTCCTCTTACGCTGTCTCAGTATTTGGCTTATCGGCACTTTTTTCGTTAATCGAATTTAACAATCCAGCAATTTAATGATCGTTTATTGCATATTTACCCACCTTCCGTACACCAATTTCGAGTAGTCGCTAATCAGACGCGACGTAATTGATTGCTTTACTAACCTCTTATCAAAAAATAGAAAAATGCGATAATCGGCCAATGCAACAATATTGCCTAAAGTGTTCAAGTGACCAGTCGAAACCGTCTCTCAACACCAACGCCGTACAGTTCTAGTTTCGTAGCAATGACGGTTACACGCATCGGTCTGTTGGCAGCTCTCTGCTTGCTCTGCCTGGGCAGCGCCTTGGCCGCACCCAGTTCGAGGATACTGGAAGGTGAGGGCGCCAATAGCGGCCAATATCCGTGGGTGGTATCGGTGCGTTTGGACAATGCACACTCCTCGGTCGGTTCCATTATTTCCAACAAGCACATTCTGACCTCGGCTCATGGCCTCTCACAACTGGCCAATATAGCGTAAGTGGCACCACATCACAATATCACTTAACAACCCTAACCGCATGCATCATGCATCTTTGACAGCGTTGATTCCAATCGCGTGTCGGTGCGCGTCGGCAGCATCAACCAATACTCGGGCGGCAAGATTGTCAGCGTGGCCGCAGTGACCATTCATCCGTCGTACGGCAACTTCTTGCATGACGTGGCCATTGTGACGCTAAGCAATGCGCTGAACTTCGACAATAAAATCGCTAAGATCGACATTGCGGACGAGGAGAGCGAAGTGCTCGCCAATGCGACAGTCTCAGTGGCCGGCTGGGGTCTGTTGCTGTCCGGCGCCTCACCCTACAAACTGCAACACACCGCGCTGAGTGTGCTCAGTGCGCCCGAGTGTGAGCTGGTGGCTGGCTTCGGCTACGAGACAGTGCTGTGCCTGCAACATAACCTCGATCAGGGCATTTGTCGCGGCGACGAGGGTGCTCCGGTGGTGGAGGCCGGCAAACTAGTGGGTGTAGCTAGTTTTGCGTTCGGCAGCTGCGGCTCCAAGTTGCCCGATGTAGCGTCCAAAGTTTCCTACTACAATTCATGGATACAGAGCATCATAGCCCAGGAAATTTGAGTGGAGCAAATGAAGAAGTGGGGATATTTGGTGGTATTGAAATAAAGCGGAAATATTTGTTTAAAGTTATGAAAGCTTGTTGTTGTTGGATTTATTGAAGTGGCTTCCGAAAAACCGCACAAACTGGACATTGTGCAATTCTATTGGATTACAATTGTCCCAAGACGGCACAATAAAGCAATAAATTTTTATTTAATTCGAACGAATATAGATTAAACAAACGAAACCGTGAACAAGTCACACATGTAAACAAATGGGTGACTACAATGATAAGTTTGATACTTGAGACATGGAACCAAGCAATTCTATATTAGTGGAAAATAAAGATTTTAGTCTAAAGGATTTTTGGATTGGGATAGGAAAGATAGATTTTAATAGATAGAAAGATATGTAGATGTAAGGGAGTTCAGAAAATGGACCTACGATGGATACATTCCTAAAGCACTAACATTTAAAAGTCTATTGTACTTTGAGCTTGTAAAACGGCTTGAGAGGAGAGAGAGAGGAGTGGGTGATGCAACAAGGCGAATAAATAAGAAAGAATGGGGTACTCGTTTATTCTGTGCAAATTTCTTGGTCTATTTTACGAATTTAAAGGAAAGCGAACATTAGCGAAAAACAGCGAACCAAACCGATCTTAGCGAAGTCCCAAACCATACTGCCGTCATCTGCTATGAGCGGTAGCTCACATCATTGGACGCGTCATTCCTAAGAGGCGATAGATGGCAGTCCCTTCAGTAAGAACTACCTGCAGCAGGCTAATCACCTAACCTGGCAGAAAAACTCAACCGATTAACTTAATCGACACAAGGCAATGTTTTCTGGAGGTTCTATTTACTCGAGAGGACTGAATAAAAAAACAAAAATGTTACAAATTTCAGTGAATCACACAGGCAAAGAAAGTGGACTTTGTCCATCTCCGGGAGGCAGTGGAATCGGTCGAGTACCTGCTTTGCCACTGTCCATCACCACAGAATCGACGACTCCAAACCCTTGGGGCAAGGTTCTTTGATGAACTTGTAGAGATAGCGGATGCACAGATCGCTGATCTAAACAATTTCCTTGCGAGTACCAAATGGTTCCCAAAAGATACTGTCTGGATCTGTCTGTCTCATGGATTGTCTATTAGTGTAACCATTCAGCGAAGATCTTGGCGCATGCTATCTTGTGATAGTTTTGTAGTTGATACCTGAAATAATGCCTTAGATGAGAGGGTGTCCATGTTCGAGGACACCCTATCATGACACTATTGAAGACAACACCTACCTGCAGTCTATCCTGTCTTTCTCTTTTGAACCTGTCCATAGATTCTTTCAAGGAACTGCGGAATCATATTAGTAACGTTCAGTATGGGTAGAATCTAGAAAAGCGAACCAATGTATCTCCCTCTGTAATTCAGCATCTTTTTGCATTGGAATCTCAAATATAATCAATAAATCCCAGAGCCTCTTTGACTGCCTATTTAATTCTGAAAATGTATGCGCACCCTGTATGTGCTAACGCGCAAGTATGAAGTGTAAAATTCGCTTTTACGCGCCATATCCGCTAAACCTTTAACTCGAGATAAGATTAAGCGACAGCCAACGATATAGAAATGCGTCGATTGGAGCACAAGTGCGATGTGTCCGACACGCCCGTTGAAGTGAGCAATAAATTAGACAAGTGGAGTTTTTTCGGTGCCAAGTGGTTCAACACACAAACCCCGAGCTGAACGTTGGCGCCTTCGGTTAGTTGACTGCTATACACCATGTCGCCCACATCGTACCGAGCTCTAGCGACGCTGCTCACGTTGGCACTGTGCGCCGATCCATCCTGGACGCTGCCCACTTCGCGCATACTCGAAGGCGAAGATGCGGCATCCGGCAAGTTCCCCTACGCTGCTTCGGTGCGCCTTGACATGGTGCACAGTTGCGGCGGCAGCATAATCAGCCCGAAGCACATCCTGACTGCTGCCCACTGTGTCGTCGATGCCAACGGACAGCCGTAAGTGACATTAAGTATGCTTCGCCACCAGCTTTGCTCACTTTAGTGCTTTTCTGTACATTTGCAGTGTGGCACCGTCGCGCGTTTCGGTGCGCGTTGGCAGCGTGAATCAGTTTGCTGGCGGCAAGCTGGGCTATGTGGCCGCCGTAAATGTGCATCCGAATTATGCCGATTTGGAGTTTGACATTGCAGTGCTGACGCTGACAACTGAGCTGACGCTGAGCGCCAAGATTGCCGTCATTCCTATTGCAGAGTCGACGGACGAGCTGCCGGCAACTGGCGAATCCGTGGTGGTGGCCGGCTGGGGTCAGCAGTCCTCGGGCAATACACCCTACAAGCTACAGTCGTCCGCGTTCGCAGTGGCCGGTCAGGACGTGTGCCTGGACGCCTACATCGATGCGAACGAGTCGATCGTTTGTTTGGCGCACGACCCCAAGCGTGGCAGCTGCCACGGCGACGCGGGCAATGGGGCCGTTTACAACGACAATTTAGTGGCTGTGAGCAATTTTATTATCGGCTCGTGCGGTTCTCGCTATCCGGACGTGTTCGCCAATGTTGCCTACTATGCCGATTGGATCAAAAGTCAAATATCGTAGATGGGATGCGTCGTTTATTGTAAATGATTTTCAATTTGTGTAAATAAAATTTAATATTTTAGTTAAACCGGCATTGGTGTTTTGTTGATGTTTTTATGAATGAACCTTTGTAATCTTAGGTAACCTAACCTAAGGGTTTACAATCTAAGTTTATTCACGTTTCGTATCATATCGAGCACTTGCATTCAACTATAATGACATATCCACATGAATCTCTTATCTGTTGGGTTCCTTGTATATCCAGACGGGATCTTTTGGGGCCATTAGCTTCTAACTGAGAGGTTTTTAATGACATATCCATATGATTCCCTTCTCTGTTGGGTTCCCTGTATATCCAGACGGGATATTTTGGGAACCATTAGCTTCTAACTGAGAGGTCTTTAATGACAAATCCATATGATTCTCTTATCTGTTGGGTTCCCTGTATATCCAGACGGGATATTTTGGGAACCATTAGCTTCTAACTGAGAGGTCTTCAATGATATATCCATATGAATCCCTTATTTGTTGAGTTCCCTGTATATCCAGACGGGATCTTTTGGGAGCCATTAGCTTCTAACTGAAAAGTCCTCATTTGTTTCGGTGATTCCACCAGTTCTAATATAGTCTGAGTGTTCTTTAGGTAACCTAACCTAAGGGTTTACAATTTAAGTTTATTAACATTTCGAGCCAAAAAGTAATGCGTAGTATTTTACATTATCTGACCATTTCGAGCACTTACATTCTGGATTTTTCGCTGAGAACGAGCTCAACTGAATCACTTCTCTTATTAGCAAAAGTTTAATAAATTGTTTTTCCACAGGAAATTCGCAAAATTCCAGCAATGGTTTCTCATATTCTTACACAGCTTTTAAGTAAAGTCCCCAGTCTGCATTTTTGGTTAAAAGCAATGAAAGCGCCAACACTGATTATCAAATAATACACTTGCATTGATTTATTATGGTATTCCACATTTGATAATCGAATCGTGCAAATTACCACAAAACATGGTCAACTTTCTTACCTCAGGTGGCTATAAATACTAGAAACATATCAAGCACCAAGTTTATTAGTCAGACAAACGTGCAATTGGACACAATGACGCTGGCCCTGAGAACATTCCTACTGCTGACAGTGGCGGCCATCGCTGCTGTGGCCACTCCCACCGGTCGAGTTGTGGGCGGCTCCGATGCCACACTGGGCCAGTTCCCGTACCAAATTTCGCTGCGCATGGATCATCGTCACGTGTGCGGCGGTTCGATCATCAGTCCCAAATACATTCTGACCGCAGCGCACTGTGTGGTGGAATCGGGCACCGAAGCGTAAGTAACCGCCTCAGATTCCATAATAGCGTCAAAATTTTAAACAAAAATCGCCTGCTGCACTTCCAGCTACCCCGCCGAGTATTTCACGGTGCGCGCTGGCACCCACAATCGCATTGCCGGCGGAGTGTTGGTGCAGGTGAAGCGCATTGTTGTGCATCAGGGCTATGGCGGTGTTGCCAATGACATGGCTCTGTTGGAGCTCGAGAAGGAGTTGCAGTACTCGGAATACATTCAGCCCATCGCGCTGGAGGAGGAAGAGGTGCCCGCCGGCTCGGAGGTGATCATCTCCGGCTGGGGTCTGACAGTGAATGCCGGCGATAGTTTGCCCATTTTGCTGCAGTGGAACACGGTGGAGGCGATCAGCAAGCGCACTTGTGCCTCCAAAATATTCATTTCATCGGATGCGCTCATTTGCTTGAATCATCCGAAGGGTGCTGGCGCATGCAATGGCGACTCAGGTGGCCCGGCTATGTACGATGGCAAGTTGGTCGGTGTGGCTGGATTTGTGGTGGTTGGTTGTGGCACTTCAAGACCAGACGGCTATGCCAAGGTGTCATACAATATCGATTGGATCCGAGCGAATATGATTTGAGGTTTTACTGTTCTATATGTCTACAGCAAAGTGAATTGAATGCAATGATATGATATGGAAAATTAAGAGAATTTGAAATTTGATTTTTACTGGCAATGGTCATAAGTTGAGAAAGAGCATGAATAATAGACAGAGAGACAGAGATACTGGTGGTTTTGCTTTATATATAATATTTTTAAAGTTTTAACCCTTTGACGACCATATACTCAGACGGCTAAGCAAGGATTGGCAACAAAATTTTCACAATTGTCATTCTCCGCGAATTGGAGAAAAATATTTAATTGAGGTGGTTTGTACGATCTTTAACAAACTTTGTGAAATAACCCTTGAACTCAACTTTTCTCCGAAATCAGAGAATCGAAATGGCTCTTTTAAAGTCTTTTGTTATTTTACTATATTACATTCTAAACGGAAGTTTATAATGGTAGGCAGGTTGTAGTGCCTTCCTTCGTATGATCCACACTTAGGCCTCTATAAGGCCCCGTTGTGATACCACAAATTCCACACGTTTGGAATTTGCATGCAACACTGTGTTTTCAACACACATTTCAAACGGTTGAGAGAGGAGGTTTTGTCATTGTAATTCTCATCTATTTCATGTGGATAGTAATAGAAGTAGGTGAGCGTTTCACCAGAAAGAGCTGGGAATCGAACCTAGCGCCTCTGGTACGAGAAGCCAGCGCGCTACTCGCTGAACTATCGAGACAGGCTATAAGTTTACTATGGCTTTTACTATTTTTTTGAAATATATGAACTACATGAACTCCATTTTTTAACATGATTTCATATGTGCATTTAAATTAGGTTGGATTGGTCGGGAATTCTATTTCTAATATGTCCATAAAGTACAAAAAATTAAGTCTATGAAGTACAAAACCTTATTTAACACCTCGGGAGGCAATGCTGGTACCTATATTTTTTCTTGATTTTTTATTTGTGGAACCACAAATACATCTTTCCATTATGATCAGACTACAGTTTGACTTTGAATCCAGTTCGGAGATCCAGTTCAGAGTTACTATCTCAGCTTCAAAGAGACTAAAGTAGGGCACTGACACACAGTGGAACACGTTTCCTTAAAGCAACATAATCTTTTGGTTCTATGTAGCTCGTCAAATTTCGTGAATCATGTCAGCTAATAATACCAAACTGGAATCCATTCTTGGGCTCTTTCAAAACTTTGCATTTCCATTGGGAATTACAGGAAAATCCTGGAATGGAATCATGGAACCCCTGCTGAACCAAGTTACCGGTTGGATGTTTATTGCTTTATTCTAAGTCAGCAAAGCCTTCAAGAAACAAGAACTAATCAATATGGGTTCTCTTTCGAGTAAAGCCAGATCAACTGCCTGATTAGAGGCCGAGACCTTCTATCTCTGTAAGATTCTCTCTTTAAGACTCTCTCTTTAAGACTCTCTCAGTAAGACTAGCCGGTGTTGGCACGAAGCAGGAACTGAGAGCATTGCTTCTTAATGTGCACTTGTTCTTGTCCATTATACGACCACCACTACCACCACACCAATACTTCTAATAATGGGCAATCATAGATAATCATCACGATTAAGGTTTTGAGTCGTTTTTGCCTTTTTTCATTGTCTACTTCATTTTCGATTACATTGTCTACATGGCATTTTATCTGAATTACATAACTTGGCTTTGGCTCAATGCATTGAATTCTTTGAAAATCGATATTTTTCAAACAAAACATACTTGGATCGTATATGTTTGGTCAATATCTTTTCAAAATGTTCCGATTCGTTTCTTCACCTCAAGTAGCCAAAAAATACCATCGTACAAAACGCAGTGAAACGGGTTAATTCTACGCAACGTGTTATCAGAGTTGATTGGTTGTAATTTTTGCTTGTAGACCTTCCACACTTGTACCCGCTATAAATCGTTGATTAGTTATCAGACGACCGTTGCTGACCATATGTTGGTCGTTGTAAATTCACCAGAACTTTCTGCCGTCCAAGACACTTCAGTATAAATTGCTATGGTTCAATGCGCTGCGTTTTAGTTTTACTCGAAGTATTCAATTCAATTGAACGATGGCAAAGTTGGCGCTATGCGCGTTGGTCTTCATAGCTTGTGTGGTGTGCAGCTATGCCACGCCCACCGGCCGTATTGTGGGCGGTATCGATGCGACCGAAGGTCAATTCCCTTATCAGATCTCGTTGCGCCGAAATGGCTCGCACACCTGCGGCGGCTCTATCATCAGTCCAAACTTCATACTGACGGCGGCACACTGCGTGGGCGCTGAGGACGAAAATGGAATCTACCATACGTGAGTACAGTTCCTACAGCTTGCACATTCAGCGACTGTCAAATCGTTTGGCCTACTTTGCAGCTATTCGCCGAGTGTCTTTAACATACGAGCTGGTTCCAATGATCGGCTGCAAGGAGGCGTGCTCATAGGCGTGGCGGAAATCATTGTCCATGAGAACTACGGCAATTTTCTGAACGATGTGTCGCTGTTGCGACTGTCGCAGCCGCTCGTCTACTCGAAGAACATTCAGCCAGTGCCGCTGGCCACCAGCGAGCTGAGATCGGGCACGCCTGTCATCATTTCCGGCTGGGGCCGCCTCAAGGCGCCGGGCGGCGATGCACCGCAGAAGCTGCAGTGGAACACGCTGTCTGCCATATCACGCGTCGAGTGCAAGGAAGCTATTAAGTGGGACAGCGAGACGCTCATCTGCCTCGCGCATCCCAGCAACCATGGCACATGCTTTGGCGACTCGGGCGGACCGGCAGTGCACAACGGTGAAGTTGTGGGCATTGCGGGCTTTGTGTACGGCGGCTGCGGTTCGCAAAATCCCGACGGCTATGCCAAGGTTTATTATCATGTCGACTGGATTAGGAAAAATGCTGCCTTGTAGTTGGCGAATAACAAAAACAATTAATTGTATTCTTTAGAAATTAAATGAGCTGTGTTTGTGCTAAGTTGGCCATTTGAGGTTAAGTTGAAAATGCTTCATTGTTGACTCAAAATTAAAGCAGATTGGTGAAAGGCGGTGAATAGCCTGTGGAGGTTTGGTCAGATGAGGCTAAGTTGAGTTCAAGTAACTTAAATATTAATTTGGTAGTAGCTCAAGAGGGGCTTTTATATAAATAAGTCACTAAGATTGGGATTCGGTAGCAGCTGAAGCGGTGCTTGCGAAAAAGTACTAAAACGTGCAAGTGTAGTAAAGTTTATCGATTAGTTGAGGCTTAAAACAAATAATGACAGCACGTCATTTTACCGTTGAGGGAAGTTCACGTGTTCAGTTCAAACATTGTTGAACAGCGCTAATTACTTTGTAAAGCACTGCACACAATTTGCCAAACCAGTGAACTCAATAATGTGAAAATTGTGCTACACTTTCCAGAGGGTGAGCACTTTCCTTTTGAATCTATTTTTGTTGTGTGATAACTTGTCTCAGAGTCAACGTTACCAAACCCACTAACAGTGGGAAGAACTAATAGTTTTGGTCTGTTTGTATGTTAATTTCGTGGTTAATTTCGTTGCTTCTACAGGAACAATAGTTTTTTATCTCCCCTGAATATTTGAGATTTCAGAGTTGGGACTCTTTTGTATTTAGTGTCCAATGTGCCCTATGGGGAAATAGATTCTGTCTCAGAATCAAGATTGTTATTTTGTATGTGGATACGAATTTTTAGACTTAGCGTAGATACGAATTGGTAGATCGTACACCAGCCAGTTCCCTACACAATCATGAAAGTGATTGTTATTTTGGAATTTTTTTCTTACTATTGTGATCTTGTCTGATCTTGTTATAACCCATTTTTTTGACACGATCGTACTTAAACTAAATCCTAAAACTAATTCATAAGAGTGACAGGTGATTTGATAAGTTTTGTACACATTTGTAAAGATGCAAGAAAAGGGCGACAATGATTTGCTCATAATGATCAAAAACCAACTCCTTGGCAAACTGCCCATCAAGATTGTCCCAAGAATACTTTCAACACCTGTGAGAGAATGGAATTTTGTTGCATCTAAACCCAGTTCAGGGGTTTTACAGCACAAAGCAAAACCTAATAACTCTTGTGTTGTAAGCAGTCATCAATTACGCGTACTTACTGCCGATACCCACAATGATTGATGACATTTCGCAGTGTCTGCCACCTATAAATGACGAGCAGTGGGAGTGGAGAATTCCATTGTTTCGAACGGCCTCGAAATACCAACCAAGCACCGATGCGTCGCTGCACTGCTGCACTTTTTTCCCTGATCAGCCTTGGCTGTCTGGCGAACGCGCTGCGTTCGGAGTGGACCACGCTCGCGGACGACGCCGACTTCGAGCCCGTCACTCAAGTGCCGCTGCGCAAGTTGCCATCGCCACGCGTTGTGGGCGGCACAAATGCGGCGCCACAGCAATTCCCGCATCAGGTGTCGCTGCGCGCAAATGGCCAACACACATGCGGCGGCTCGATAATCTCGCAAAATTACATTGTAACGGCGGCGCATTGCATATCCACTCTAAGCCGAAGACGTGTGGTGGTGTAAGTGTTGGCCATGTTGGCATTGTCCGGCGACTGTACTCAATCTGTGCTCTTCTGCGTTTTGCAGCACGCCAGCGTCGCGTCTCAGCATACGCGCCGGCTCGACTTCGATCAATGCGGGCGGCGTGGTGGTCGGTGTGGCGCAGGTGGTGCCGCATCCGCAATACGCGAATTTTGCCAATGACATTGCGCTGCTGCGTCTATCGGCGCCACTCACGTTCGACGCTGCCGTACAACCCATTGCGCTGGCCGTGCGCAATCCACCCGACGGTGCGGCCGTGACCATATCCGGCTGGGGACGCCTGCGCAGCAACGGACCCATACCCACAGATCTGCAGTACAACGTGCTGTACAGCATCAGCAATGCGCGCTGTCGCGCGCTGATCGGCAACGTGCCCGCGTCGGTGCTGTGTCTGGCGCACAGCAGCGGCAACGGCGCCTGTCAGGGCGATTCCGGCGGCCCTGGCGTCTACAACAACACGCTGGTCGGTGTTACCAACTTTGTAATAGCACAGAATAAACAGTATACAGAAGGCGCATCTGAAATAATTTTGCGATTTCATTTCAGACGCGGGCGGGAAGCAACAAAGGTGAGGAAAATGTAAAGGGAACCGAGAGAGTAAGCGCGAATTGATGTATTGTATACGCATAGATTCGATTTTTTTTGGGCTTTGTTCTCATTTCGACAACAACACGCAATGTTGTTGCGGCTGGCTTGCGCAGCAAGCCAGCTTGGCTTTACTCGTGCACATTGAAAGTGGTTGATTTGGCAAAGCAATCGCCAAGGCAAATTCAATAGGTAGTTGCAGCATTCTTTGATAATTAGCACAACATTGTAGCAATAGTTTTCCACTTGTTATCACTTTCTTAATGCGTCTTGGTTGTTTCAATATTTAACACATATATTTCATTGTAGCCATTTGTACTTTTTACAACTTCTATTTTACAAGCAGACCAAAAGAACTTATAAAATCCATTGAATTTTGGTTTTTCTCGTAGTGCTACCACCTTATGTGCCTTTGCGATCGCTCAATCAATTTTTCTATGAAACTGCCTCTCCACTTCTTGTTCTTGTTTGTCAAAAAGCAAGCGGAGAGCGAGCACGAGCCAGCACCAACATGCAAGCGGCACATCGCTTTGTTGCCCAACAACAACAACCACAGTGTGTGGTGCGCGGTCGCAGCTTCTCAGCTCACGCTCTCGCGCTCTGTGCGTTCTCATCCCCTTTACTGCTTCCCCCCGCATCCACAAACGGGTCGTACCGCTGGAACCCGCGAAGAAAATTTTCTTTACACCAGATGCGCATTCTGTATATTGTTTGTTCTGTGGTAATAGGCAATTGTGGCACCAATGCACCGGACGGCTACGCCAATGTGGCGTCGTTCGTGACGTGGCTGCGTCAGAACTCGGACATTGCCGCTCAGACAAGTGGCTGAGCAGAACGTTGGCAACACTGTTATACATTTTGGAAATAAAGCAACTGATTCGTGTAAGCACAGCTAAACTGCTCGAGTGCAGATAATGAAAATTAAAATGAAAAAAAATTTGGTAAAATGTTAGTCAACACAGGGAAAAGTGGAAACAAAAACAGTGCAGCTGTGCTTGAGTCATCGAGAGGCGCTTGAAGTTGTTCGCTTTGGAAGCGAAATCAAAGCAGCATCAAGCGACCAAAGTGACACTTTGGTAATTGCTGGGCGCAAGTAGAGCGTGGCGCGCCTAATCGTTCGTCGCGGCTGTCGAGTGTTTTGTAAATTGAGCTGCTTTTTTAACATGCTCGATTGTTGGTGTAACGCCTGTTACAGTTTTTTTAAATTTAATTTTTATTTGGTTTTTGCATATGTATCTCTGTACAATTCAACAGCCGTGAAAAACAATCCAGCCATCTGCACACACATCTGACGCCTCTAGTTAACAACTCATATGTATGTGTTAGTGTGCTTGTGTGTGTGTATGTTGCTGTCGCTTTAAAGTGAAAGTGAAATGGAAATTTTCATTTTCGTAGCGCACAGCCCACACTTGGCCTCAGTCGGCGGTCACAGTGACAAAATTGGATTTGGCCTCTTTTCCCCAAAATGACTTAATTACGTTAACTGACACTTTTACTTTGACACTTTGACGTTGCTTTCAATTGTGGTTGTTGAATTTGTGTGTATTTTCATTATTCGTAATTTGTTAATGAAAAGTGATTTTTTTTTTTTCAAAAATTTTGCTTTAAAGGTGATGACCTATTATTCTGACATGGGTTAGAACTAGTTTACAAAATTCTGATTGCAGACAGTGGCGCAGTCGGGATTCACATCCACCAAAAATCTGTTTGTTCTGGCAAATATGATTTCAACTTGTATTGGGTTTAAAAAAGTTGTACGATTTTCTCCAAAAGTTAACTCCTTTCAGTACATAGTATCGATTAGTCGACGGATGGGTTCAAAATGAAGAGGCTGCCTTAGTTGGCAAAACCGATAGTAAGTCTTTAATGTCAACTGATTTAAGGTCATTCAGGTCGTTGATCAAATGAAATTCACGTATTTTTCAGCTACTGCTCGATTCTGCAGGAATGCCTACTCCATACTCTTCATAACCTTCTCGGAGGTAACCTTTTTTGCGTTTCTTAAATAAGAGTTGGTTGGTTAGCTCCAAAGGGTAACAAAAAGGGATTCACAGTTGAAAGTGCAGTCTATGTCTCACACACCCTTCTCTAACTCAACTAACCTAACCTAATTTTAAGTAAATAACAACAAAAGACCAACATTACTACCTTCCAACTATAACTGAGATCCACAACTGTTAAAATTTACCACGAAGTTTCTTCCCTCACAACGATTCGTGAATCCAATCAAGTTGCAGTAATTTGAACAATGACATTTTAAACTAGAACTTTATTAATTAAATACTCAATTATGATTTAATTCAAGTGGCGCACACAACTGGTTGATATTTTTTATTTAAAGCTTAAAAAACGCTTCATGAAAATCCCACTAACAACCCACTTACATCTGTTTGTGCATTCTGTGCACAATTAATTTTGACTTAAAGTGTTGCAACATTGCAGTCGCATCGTTACTGACAGTAAAACAGTTTCAGCGAGATGGGAAAAAGATTATTCATACAACTTTTTAGTGCAAAACAAAGCAAAACCGGTTTAAAGTTATTTATTGTTATTAGTTCGACGAGCGTTGTTAGCACTTTGCTACGTCAAAGCATTGCGGTTGGTTTTTGTTGCGAATTAGTTCAAAAACATTTAACAACAACAATTAAAAAAAGCAGTTAACTACCAATAAACCCAAACCGCAAACAAATGTTATGAACATTCGGTGCTAATTTCGGATTTAAGAATGTTGAATAAAAAGTAATAAATTCAGACAGCTACCGAAGCTGACCAGACGTTCTTCACTGAAAGCTAATCGTACTTAGTGTCTGGCCGATATTAATATTAATTTATTTTTATTTTTCATGTTTATACTATCGACGAACTTTGACCAATCTTGATTTAGTCGATGCGGATTAGTAGATAAAAAATAAAAGATTTTTCTATCAAATATTGAGTTTGCTTCTACATTAGACTAAAACACCAAAAAAGAATTCAATGAGACTTTGAAATAGATATATGAAACGACAATATTTATAGAACAATTTTGGTAGATGATGCATTGAAAGAGTCAGTAATCAATTACTATATAATAATCAATTAAATTGATTTACAAAAACAATTGACTACAAATCGACAATAATTGCCGGTGCTACTACTTTCAGGTCTTCTTCGTTTGTTTTTATGAAGTGTTTTGCTTCTGTCTATATTGTCACCAGTCACCTTTGAAGGTAGACCCAGCAGTTGATGTAAGTTTCCACACTTTTTCCGTATGTTGATTGGTTGTTATTAAACATTTAAAGCCTCAATGGGTTCAAACAAAATGGGTTTAAACTTAGTTTCACGAACAGGAACAGTTCAAAGTGAGGCAAAGAAGTGGTAAAAGTCAGACCAAGCTCAGTTCAGAAGCAGATTAATGTTAGACGTAACGTAATTCAGAAAAAGTCAATCAGATCAAAGTCAGACGAAGCTTAGTTCAGGTACAAATCAAAGCCAAAAAAGCTTAGTTCAAGAAAAGGTTAAAGTCAGACAAAGCTTAGTTCAGGAACAGATAGAAGTCAGACAAAGCTTAGCTTCAGGAACAGGAACAGTTGAAAGTGAGGCAAAGCTTAGTTCAGGAACAGGAAGAGGTCAAAGCGGGGCAAAGCTTAGTTCAGGAAAAGTCAGTCAGGTCAAAGTCAGACAAATCTTAGTTTAGGGAAAGTCAGTCAGATCAAAGTCAGACGAAGTTTAGTTCAGGAAACGCCAGCCAGGTCAAAGTCAGACAAAGCTTAGTTCGGGAAAAGTCAGTCAGGTCACAGTCAGACGAAGCTTAGTTCAGGAAAAGTCAGTCAGGTCACAGTCGGATGAAGTTTAGTTCAGGAAAAGTCAGTCAGGTCAAAGTCAGACAAAGTTTACTTCAGGAAAAGTCAGTCAGGTCAAAGTCAGACGAAGTTTAGTTCAGAAAAAGTCAGTCAGGTCAAAATCAGACAAAGCTTAGTTCAGAAACAGGTCAAAGTGAGGCAAAGCTTAGTTCACAAAGAGTTCAAGGTCAGAAGAAGCTTTGTTCAGAACCAGGTAAAAGGCAGCAAAGCTTACTTAGTGCAGAAAGCAAAGAAAGTCGGACAAATCATAAACTAATTAATTATCTAACATCGAGCCAAGACGGTTTTACTTGAGCCGGTTGAGGTTATGTCAGTAATTTACTTACTATGTTACAGAAGAGTTATAGAAAGAACCAAAGTTGAAACAGAGTTGTACTGCTCCAAAAAAAACAAACCCAGAATAAACCATTTCCAATTGAAACTGATTAAAATTCAGGTTTTCAGTGTTGTCACTCTTCGACCGATATTAGCTCGTGATTTGTTGGCAGTTTTCCTATAACTCAACTCAGCACAACTTAACTCAATTCATTTCATATAAATTTCTCATATAAATTAATAAATAATAATAAATGAAGCATTTTCAAGCTAAAAATATTTTCGATTTTTATATTTGCTTAATTTGATTTACTGTTGCAACTGTTGCTGTTACAACAAACAGCAACTTTGCACAATTTCACTTGCATTTCGCCCGACATGTCGAGCATGAAATCGAGCTGGCGACTTCAGGTATTAAACGTTTTCATGGAAAGTAATTTTTCGAAAGAGGAAAAACTGGCCGAACACGTTCAGCATCCGCCGCGTTTTCAAGCCATTTCGCTGTGTAACTGTTTGTTGACAGCAACATTCGTCATATTGCTTAAGTAGTTGCCGCCTTCGATGTTGCGACTGTGTCGTCTTCGCTTCGGTTTCTGCGATTGGCGGCGGTCGTGCGGTCAGATTTATTGCAAGATTTAACCCACTAACCTTGTTGTGCATTGTCATGTACCACGGGCCGGCAGCTGCTTAATTGTTCTGTCGGAAATCTGATGCTGCCAACTACCTACAAGCAATGTTTGTTTCATTTGTAAGAAATGCTGCAACAGTTGCTGGCACAATTCAATTGACGACATGGCATTAGCCCAGTTCAGTCGTCTTACTGACTAATGGCTGACTTGATTTTTCTTTGAAGTTGCAGAATTGTACTTTGTATGTTTTAGAATTGATAAGTGAATTGATGAATGAGCCCAAATCTAGGATCAAGAATGTTGAATTCATTATCTTCAATTAACTTAACTCTCTGACCATCTCCGAGCCGTAACATATATGTAAATGTTCGTTAATGTTCTAAGCATTTGTATTCCTGTCTGTTGAGAAGGCTTTCTTGTACAGATGAAAGACATTTCTTCTTTCGAAATACATTCTACAACTAAAAGAGTTGAGAGATTTTCGGAGTAGGTTAGGTTAGATTATGATGGCAGCTTATGATACAAAAGCCAGTAGTGTTTTGTTACCACAGGAGTAGGGAAGAACGATAGGGAAGGACACCGGTATTTTTAAGGACGAAGAGAATCATAATGGACCCGATGCGGTTTCCGTTAGGTTAACCTAACATAACCTAACCATGGTGAGAAATGCAGTACATTGAAAGTGTTCTTTCTACGATCCAGTGACCAGTAAGAATTATAACAGTAAATGTGATTGTTTGATGCCCTAAATTCCGAAGCTGTTTAGTTTAGGTCTGGTTTCCTTAGAGACCCTACAAGAGCGCTCCAACCTAGGTACCGAGTCTATCGGCAGAGCACTTGAGAGAGAGAGAGTTGACTTTTATTGCGAATTTCACAAACATGTGTTTTGAACTAATGTTCACGATTTCTCGAAGACTAATGAACAGACCGTTGAAAAATTCAATAACATTTGAAATGATTTGCGAAATTCGTAAGAATTTAAAATTCATAAGTGTTTGTACTAAAAGTTGTTCTAAAAATGTTAGCTTTACCTTTTTTAATGTTAGTAAAAGAGCTTTTAGTTAGCTTAAAATTATAAGAGAGTCTCATGGTAAAGTAAACAAAAAATCATATTCGAAAGTCCTGCGCACTGTACACTTACTCATCTGCTCAGTTTTGATGTAAACAAAATCATTTCATCTGCACCCAAATAATGTTACCATATATAAAAACCGCTAATGACAATAAAGAATATAAAAAAAATATTACTTAATGGGCCTATTGGCCTCAAATTCGGTGAAAGTTATTTTAATTAAAAATAATTCAACGCAAATTTTTAAGTGTTTTTTTTTTTAGTTTGGCAAAAGTATGCAACATTATATAATCAAGTACTGGCGGGTTAAAACAACACATAAAAAACAAACAGAGTTGCATACATATTTCAAATAGGTGGAATTTGTGGTGTCATAACGGGCCCCTTATAGAGATCTAAGTGTGTCTCATACAGAAGTAGCCCACCTTAACTTTCCTAACCTACCACTACTAACTCAAAAAGTTTGTGTAGAAATATTTGGCCTATTGACTTTAAATTTATTAAAAGTACTTGAAACTAGAAAACCAACCTCTGATAGTTAAAAAGGTTGAAAGGTTAAGTGTTTTTATACTGAAAATTTATTTATTAGGCCTTTCGCACAAACTCAAAGCATGTTTCTAGTTTCTCAATAATTGATATCTGAAGAGGTCAAAAATGGGTTAAGAAAGTTGTATAGAAATATTTGACCTATTGACTAAACTCGCTGAAAGTACTTCAAAGTATTAAATAAACTTCTTATGGTTCAGAGGGATTCAGGGGTTAAGTGTTTTTATACCAAACTATATTTAATAGATCAATTGACTTTAAATTTGGTACAAATACTTTAAATCAGCACAAAATCGAATCATGTTTTCAGTTTCTCAATAATGTATATCCAACGAGGGTTCAAATGGGTTAAGAGTTGGTTTAGAAATATTTGGCTTATTGAATAAAATTTTTGAAAGTATTTCAAAGTATAAATTAAAGTTTTGATGGTTCAAAAGGGTTCAAAGGTTAAGTGTTTTTACACCAAAACTTTTTTTAAAGGCCAATCGACTTTAAATGTGAAACAAATACTTTCCATTAATACAAACTCAAGGCATGTTTTCAGTTTCTCAATAGACGAGGGTTCAAATGGGTTAAGAGTTTGTATAGAAATATTTTTGTTTATTGACTTTAAATTTGCTGAAAGCACTTCAAAGTACTTTTGATAGTTTAAAAGGGTTCAGGCGTTAAGGATCAAGGGCTAAGGGGGTTAGGGGGTTAAATTTGATACAAATAGGTACTTTAAATCAGTAGAAACTCAAAGCATGTTTCCAGTTTCTCAATAACTGATATATGACGAGGGTTCAAATGGGTTAAGAGTTTGTATAGAGTAAAATAAATACTTCACGGTTCAAAGGGATTTCGGGGTTAATTTCTTTTTGTAGTATAACTTCACTTATTAGCTCTCAAAGTATTTGAGTAAGAAATAATGCAAGGCATGCATTCAGTTATTCAAATCTCGACATCTGACGTCTGACCACGTCATGGTTCAAAAATTTGTGTTTATTTAAAAACAACTTTTGATGTGTCAGCTAATGGCTTAACATTTTGTTTAACCCTCAAATGCATATTGATGGCTTTAGGAACACTAACATGTCTGCAAATTAAACCCCGATATAATATTTTGAAACGACAACCACATTTGAAATCTGTTTGCTAATATTTAGTAGTTTATTAATATTTAATTCACTTTTCAGTGGTTTTCTGTGTAAAAAAGAAAAACCCATGTTTTTTTTAGCAAACGTGAAAATAATTCTTGCATTGGAGGGTTAAAGAATAATGATTTGTTGGGTTAAGAAATTTTCAACTTGTTGAGAATTCATCCAATATAAAGTTTTTGAGTAATATCTGTCCGTCCATGGTTTGAAAATCTTTATTCCAAAAGCCAATACCTCGTCGTGGGCTATTACTGATAACTAAATAAGCTAACTAAAACAAATTATTTTCAATATTTTAAAAATAAAAATAAGAAAAAATTAAAAAAAACTATGACACACGCGGTCTTATATAAATTTTTAACCATTTTCATTAGACCAACCACACCACTTTGCCTGACAGCATCTCAGCTGCAAAGTGCAGCCCATTGCAGCAGTAAGTGTTTGTGTGTGTGTGCGTGTGCAGTCTGTAACCTTCACCTTGATGCGCCACACGCTGCTCTTGCAGTATGCAGCATGCAGCCTGCATCCTGCAGTGGCTGCAGCAACGCGCATCCTTGTCATTGACATTGGCCACACGCGAACCTCCTCCAAGCATCTTCAACATTTCTCTTAACCAAACTTTTAAATGCCTTAGGCGACATTTGCCCAACTGAAAACTTACCTTCTGCAACTAAAATGCCGCTTTTATTTCTCGTTGTTTGCAGCTCCTATTGCGGCAATCACAATGAAATCGTTGTATTTGTAATGCACACTGCAATTATGTGAAAAACATAAAACACTTATTGACGTTGGGCGAAGTGTTGGCGCGTTCGGCCCGTTTTGTAATTTGCTTGTGTCGTTTTAACGCTTTCACTGCTCAAAACAATATGAAACATTGACATGTTTTCGCGATAATTATTTACATAGGGAAATTAAAAATAATCAACATTCACAAACTAATAGCAACTCGAAGCCAATTAACACACAGCAACAACAACAATGCGATACAGTTTTGCGCGCATAGTGTGAACTTTTCGCGAGCGACAAGTTAACTTAAAAAAACAAACAACAACAAAGAGAATAATAAAAAACAATGCGTCATGCTGGAAATTTCACCCCAGCTAAAGCTGAACCAAAGCCAAAGGGAGCAGCGTCACGAAAATAACGCGCGACACCGCATTAAACAATAAAAAAAAAACAATAAAAATCGCGCAGCACGCGCACTCACGCAGGTTTTGCTGGACGCTTAACATTCGATTTGTTTGTTTTTCTTTTAAGTTTTGTTACTTTTTCGACTTTCTTTCGGCATTTACCTTCAATATTTTGGGCTCTTGTTGACAAAGTACGCACACAGATTTTTGCGTTCGTTCAGCTGTTCAGCGTTCAGCTGCAACAAATACACACAATTTTGGCCACTGTCGCTGAGACTTGACCGTCGGTACTGGCGTTTACTGCTGGCTTGGGATTTGCGTCGAAGGCGCTGCAAGTTCGCCAAACTGAACCGTTTCGATGCTCCGCCGTAGCTCAACTGAAAGCCGAACGCGACCAACACTGCGCTTTGACTGGAGCGCCAGCTGAGTGACGGCCACTGCTGGTTGTTGGCTTTTGCTGTTGTCGCTGTCGCCGTCGACGCGTCGCTGCTGCTGCTGCTTTCGCTGGCAATGGCCGCAGATGTTGCATCGCCCAGCGTACAACGAATGCGGAAGGCGGCAACGACAACCGGCTGGTGGCAGCGAGCTGACTTTGTCAACGCCATCGTCAACACCAAGCGTGGTGAGTTAGCATGTGTGGTGTGTAGTTGGCCATGTTGAACTGGTTTCCTGGCACTATGTGTCGCGCCAATATTTTGAACTGTTTTCAAAAATTCATCAAACGCAGACCGCCAAAACAACTTCTTTTTTGTCCGCGTACAGCATTTTTGCTTCAACCATCAATTTTATTATATTTCAATCGCTTAGCGGTGCAGTTGAATGTCCGTCAATTGCTTTCAATGCTTTTTGGATGTGTTTTACATTTTTCTAACATTTAATTAGCGTTGTCAAACCAAAAGCATTCATGAGCGCATTGCTGGCGACTATGGCAGCTGGTACTGCGAAACACAGATGAATAATAATGCATTATACACAAATTTGCACAAAAAATAGAGAAGTGTCGCATACTTGCATTGAAATATTTGGGAATTACTACACAAACATGATGCAAAGTTGTTAACCATTGCAGTTAAATTTTGTGAATGATGAATACAGAATGAATGATGAATACAGATACAGATACAGTTACAGATACAGTTACAGTTACAGAAACAGATACAGTTACAGTTACAGTTACCGTTACAGTTACAGATACAGTTACAGAAACAGATACAGTTACAGAAACAGATACAGATAGATAGGTCACTGATAATCTTACGTACTTAAAATTTCAAATATATTCATATTTCGAATGTACTCATATTTAATAAAAAATAATAATAAGTTTAAATAATATAATATAAATATAAGTTTTTTCCACACTTCGATATGTGCTCAATATACTCTTTGAAAACAAATCTTCCTACTTTTTCCATAGTCGCGAAATAAATTGTCAAAGTTAGGGGTTTTTCGGGCAGTTGATTGTTGTTAACCCTAAAGTTTGCTTGATTGTGATATCACAATGGGCCTTTATGGCCTAAGTAGACTTCGCCGTGTTTATAAAAATTAAGAAATCCCGAAACATACTTTCACATACTTTTTAGATATTTTCTTCTAAATAGAAAAATATTTTAAATTAAAAGTGAAGTAAAAACCTCAGTTTTGCATATTTTGAGAAAAAAATTTAAAGCGAAAATGGCCACATAATTTCTTAATCTATATTGAAAGTTTTAGCAACTTCTTGGTAACTATGTACTTTTAATAGACTAAAAAACAGAAAACATGTATTTAAATTTTTTTGTGAAAAAATTCCCACTTTGAACAGCCCTTGCGTACACATTAATTTTTCGCACAGACTTTTTGGGGTTTTCTTAGTTGGGAGTTTTACCTTTCAAATTACATCAAAATTGGAAAATTCTGAGCACATAACTTTTATGAATTTTGTCTATGAAACAAATCACTGTGCAATGAGCTGAAATATGGAAGCAGCAGAGGATGTTTCCTGCTCATTGCTTTGTTTCCAAATCCACCAAATCTTTTGTCAACACAAACTCTAAGAAATAGAGTTTAGTTTTGGCAAACTCTCGATCGATGTTCCACTCCAATCGTTTTACTACTGAAACTTTCATAGTTTCGAACTAACATTAGTTTTCATACGGAAAGAAGCATGTTTTTCTGCACTAATTTCCAGTAACTTTCTGGCGATAAGTTTAAAAATAATTATTATAATAAAAATTGTTCGAACATTTTTCTCAAATATTTTGAATATAAATCTACGCAGGTGATCTGAAAACTTTTCGACCTAACAAAAATTAAAATTAAATACAAATTTACTCTTTTATTTCTACATAGTTTCTTTGTAAGTCTACACACTTTTCTCTTTAAACTTTTCGAACAGAGCTTTGGAAATGTTCATTCGAACACGTTTCTGGTCGCATGTGAACAGATGTGCCAGCTTTCTTATCTCTAAATCTTAATTCGATATGTGACAAACACGTTATTTGAACATATTCCTAGCTTTTGCTATCTCTCTCACTTAAACTCGACGGTAGTCTAATGTCATTTGATGATCTTGAAAGAGGTTATTGTCAGTGGTTGGAGTTTTTGGACGATCTGAATGCTCATCGTCTTTCGAGTTAATATGGTCACGTCTAAATTCAGCTGCCAAAACATTCAGGGTGGTAAATGATGTTGAAGAATCAATGTACACAGCGTCTATATAATTTTTTTGATTGGCATAATTACTGACTGTTCCATATACGATTTTTTGTAATTTTTACAAACACTCACATCGACTGACTCAAACCATCATCAAACAATTAGTTGTTATATCCAAAATGACGGAAATTTTGATGATTTTGATGAGGTTTGACATCAACTGACCCAAACCATTTTCAAATTTTTACAAACACTCACATCGACTGACTCAAACCATCATCAAACAATTAGTTGTTATATTCAAAATGACTGAAATTTGTATGATTTTGATGAGGTTTGACATCAACTGACTCAAACCATTGTCAAACAACAACTCCACATCCAGAATGACTGAAATTTTAATGAGTACTTTTCAAAAGAAGCTCACAAAAGATTTCCAAAGTTTTTTGAAAAGATAGCACCCATCTATATGCTGATTTCGGATACTTTTCAGTCCACCCTCGTACTTTTAATATACCTTAAAATCAATAAAACTTTACATATTTATTGTGTATTTTTTTTTTAAAGCACTTGCAGCATTTCATCTTTGACTTAAATTTAGTTGCTAACTGATAAAAATTCAGGTCGTTTGAGGTTGGAAAGTTTTCAGACTACCTTAATTCCATAGAAAGATTTTCAAATTAGTACAACAACAATTTCGTACATATTTTTTGTACTATTTTTTTAAAAACTTTTTCAGCATTTCAACTTTGACTTGAATTTAATTTGTTACTGATAAAAACTCAGATTACCCAGATTACTCAGACTATAGAAAGACTTTAAAATTAGTACAACAACAAATCCGTGCATACATTTTTTTACTATTTTTTAAAAAGCATTTTCAGCATTTCATCTTCGACTTAAATTTAATTGCTAACTGACAACGTTTCAAGAAACACAAATTGAATTTAATCGAAGCCATTTTCCACTCAATAAGCATTTTGTTTTCGTGCCCATTTTAATAATTTCAAAAGAGGAAATAAATTGATTGCTTCAGGCAGACCGCTTCGATTTAGTAACAATTAGCCAAGCCTGTTGCATTTTTAACATGAATGTAAAAAAGTGAAAAAGCGCCAACCAATTTTACAATAAAACAAGCAAAGTTGGTTGTGGTCGAAGCGGTTTTGGCCAAATGTGTGAATGCTCGATTGGATGTCAAGTTTGAAATGTCGTTGACATGCGGCGTGTCGAAATGTGGCAACTTGTGCAACCTGTACAACTTGTCGATCTACAAGTAATTACAGAGACATACAAATTCCGGAAGATTTAGATTAATTTATTTGCTTCACTTAATGTAAATAAAAAGTTGAATGTGCAGAGTTTTCAAGTCATTAAAAAAGACAAAAATGAATGAATGCACAGATAACACTTCTTTCACGCTTTCGACGTAATGCAACGATTCGAAATGTCAGTCAATGCATTGCTGTCCTATTAATTAAATTATTGCAAGCAATAGTTGCAATTTGCATACTTTTAGGCTGATGCGTCAAAGCATTTGTATGGCCGAAGCACTACAGCAGCACAAAAGATGCCCATCTGTGTGGGTGTGTGTGTGTGTGTAAGCCAGATGCTTTGACGTCAGAGTTGCCGTTGTCGTCTGCGGCGTCTTTTTCACCACAGCTGCGAAATTGTCGCCAACGTCAGCTGACAAATGTCCACAGGCGGCATAAAAATAGACTGCCTTGAAATTGAAACGTGATTTGAGTTCAAAGTCATGTGCCAACGAGAAGCGACAGCTTTCATGCGTGGCAACTGGCGCGACAAGGACACAGCATTATTCGCACAACAACAACAACAGCGCCGAGGTTGAGTGGAAGAAGAAAAAATTGATTTTGCAGTCCTGGCGTTTGTTGACAATTCATGGTTCATGGCTGCAAAGTGTGCTAGAAAAAAAAACATCTGCATGCAATTTATGGTTGCATACTTCATGGCGCCCTACTGGCCTTAACAAATAACAAATCATTTGTTTAGAAAGTAGACATCAAATTTAAAAAATTATATAAAAATTCTTAACTAAATTCATGAAACCCCATTGACAAGGACCAAGCTTCCGTCAACATTTAGCATTGAGACACAAAAATCAAGATCAAAAGGACATTCAAGCGGTTATGTAGTGAAGGTGAGACAGCGAAGCTGATTGCCCAACAAGGATAACTGTGCAGACCGGCATTTGTCATTGAAAGTTTGTTATGCACCTGTGAGTTTTTGCTCTCTTCAACTGCTCTCCTTTTTCTCCCCATTCGGCTCTGCTATTTTCTGTTTGAAACCACTCAGCTGCAAGTTTGACTACTTAATTTTTGCAGCGCAAAAACTCTTAGAAAACTTTTACAATTGGCTTAAAAAAGTTGAGGAGAATAGGTTTATTTGTAAAGCTTTAAGCCAAGGTTTGTGTCATTGCTGAGCTTATAAGTTATAGTAGATTCAATCAATTCAACTTGAGGAAAGTCAAGTGCAGTGTGTGGTGGAGTTAAATTGTGGAATTCCACTACAGGTTACCATGTTGTGTAGTAAATGATGTTTGATTTCAAGAAAATCTGCAAATTAGAAATTTGAGAGCTTCACATTTGGAACTTAGGTTGGTATATAGAAAATTTTAAACACAATTTAGTATAATCATGTCATGTTTTTAAGTTTTTTATATATCAGAAATTCATTATTTATCCATTGTTTTAAAATTCAAGGTTTTATTTCTATACAGGGGCGGCTTCTGAAAAATATTTCGGGAGGGCGCGCGTTTCAAAAAGTATTTCTTTGATATTTATAAAATGTCTTTTAATTTGTATTTAGTTTTAAAGTCGATCCTAATATTTCGGGAGGGGTTTCCAACCCACAAAATCCTCCTGAATCCATCAGTGTCTTTATATATATAATTCTTTGTCCTGACTGACTGACTGATTCATCGTCGCCCAACCCGAACCGCTAAAGCTACAAATATGAAAAATAAACTTGAAAAATGAAACCCCGCTAAGACGGTAATTTGTCTAAATTTGGGGCCTAAAGGGGCAAAACATGGGTTAAGGTGTTGTATGAATTGATTGATTTCAACTTGGTACAAATAGTCCAAATCAAAAATAATTCAAAACGTATTTTTCAATTCTTCAAAAATCAAAATTTAACGGGGTGAACTCAGGGTTAAGGTTCGTATGCAGAAAGATTACGAAAAAACCCTGAACCTTTTGACCTATTGACTTTAAAATTGGCGAAAACACTTGAAATCAAAAATAATTTTACATGTGTTTCTCTTTTTTTTTAATTAAAGCTTAAAGGGGTGAACCAAGGGTTAAAAGTTTGTATGAAGAAATATGATTTTTACGCCTTTTTTGGTTTGAAGTCAAAACTTAGTGAAATTACTTCAAATGTGCAATAATTCAAAACGTGTTTTTATTTTTTCGGAAATCCAAATTTTACGGGGTCAACGGCCGCTTAAGATTTTGTATGGAGAATTTTGGAAAACCATGAATGTTAATTCAGGTCCATTAGGACCTATTGCTTTCAAACGTGGTGAAAATACTTATGGTGAGAAATAACTTGGCAGTAGTTTCTTATTATTTGATAATCAAAACTTAAGGGGGTCAACCGACGATTAAAATTTGTAAGAAGAAACATGTTTTTTTACGCATTTCGATTTCAAACTAAGTTAAAGTACTTCAAATGTGAAATAATTCAATACGTCTTTTTCATTTTTTTTCGAGAATCAAAATGTGGGATCAACGACGGGTTAAGAATTTGGAAGAATTAATGCTCCTATTGGCTTCAAACTTGGTGAAAGTACTGTACGTTAGATATAAAAATCAGACTGGGTCAATGATGGGTTTAAAGTTTGCATGGGGAAACATGATTTAATGCGCCAATTGACTTCTTTTTAACTAAATAAGTTTTTATTTATAAAAATCTGACGGGATCAACAAAGGTTTAGGAAGGAACCTGATTTATTGGTCTCATTGAACTGCGTGCAAAGTCGCAGGACCCTGCTAGTTTGCCATAGACAGACTTGAAAGATGGACAAACTGGATCTTGAAATAGTAAACAGAGAATAGACTCAAGTTTCTTCCGAATGAATCAAGTCCTTAAAGTCCTTGCAATAAGCTTTGAATAATAGGAAAATTTGGGATCTTACACTTAAACTCAAAAACCAGGATGTCGATTGAGCTGAATCTTTCATGGAATGTTCATCTTAACTAAATCTCAGTAAACCACATACTGCCAATACGACCCGACAGGTGGGCGTGGAACCTCCCATACAACCTAAAGTTTTTCATATGGAATATCTTCGGAGTTATAGGTTGTACAGTATTGAAATTTGGTTTAAATGTGTCGTTTCACTAGTAAAATTTTATGAGCGTTGGACAAGGGGTGTGGCACTTTTCACGTGACCCATCATTACCAGTCGAATTTTTTACCTACATATATTTGAATTAAATGAATTTTATTTTAATTAATTTTAATTTTGATTAGATTTTATTTTTCTTTTGTTTAAATTAATTTCAAATCTTTAAAAAATTCGCACCAAAATTTTCTTAAATTGCAATTTGAATTAAATTCAAAATATTTCTAAAAACCTTATAAAGCAAGTAAGTAAAGTCTAACTAAATATATATTTTTTTGTTTTGATGACAAACTCGTCAAATATTGCACACATCGAAGGCCGTCAAAGACGCGTCAGTCAAAAACCGGCTGTCGGCGTTTTGCTACAATGGTTTGCTTGTCTAGACGCATTCGACTTAAACTGACTCAAGACCAGTGCGTTGCTTTTGGCAATTCACCATTACGGCAAATTCGACAGTCGATTTCGGCTGCATTTGCCAATAAAACTCGGTGACAAATCGGCCAAATCGGCATTCCAACTGTTGCAACACAACATCACAACGAAGTAGAACGAAAGGCATTGCATTGCTCGAATAGTTGAAACTTTTCGGCGATGACTTGTCGTGGCGACCCGCACTGTACGAAGTTGGCAACAAAAAACATGCAAGTGTGAAGCACAACTCTTCGTTACTGCAAAAGTGCAGCAAAGTATGCAATGTGCCCAAATTTTGCAACAACAACATTGAAGACACTATATAGCTGCAATAAATGGGTCAGTGAGAATAGCGCCGAGCTGACGAGTGCCTGTCGGTGACCGAACTCGATGACGCTCCGAGACTGAGTGCAACACTCGTCGAACGATAGTTTGACATATGTACACCCACCGCCCAACATTGCAACCAGGCAACAGCTTTTAACCCTTCGTCAACGGTGCAATCCTTTTACTAGTTGTGTATGTGTGTGTGTGTGTGTGTGTTGGTATAAGTACAACGCTGTCTAAATGAGAAGATCATCAATCCTGCAACTTGCCAGCCAACTGCCAGTCGCGGTGAGTACCCAGAAATAATTATTTAAAAAATGATTTTCTCACTTACACATTTTGTTTACTCATCATGACTCGACTCGCATGAAAATGAAATTCGTAATTCACGTACGCACACAAGTTTTCCTGCTCAAGTGCGAGCTGAATTTCACTTCTCTTCTTCTATTGGAAGCGCAAATTTGTACACTCTACACTGCAATGTCTAGGTATATTTGGTTTTGAGTGGATGTTGTAACAACTATGTAGTAAGAAGCGATCGATATGGAAAATATATCATAAATATAATTTTTATTTATTTATTGATTGATTAGCCAATGAATACAAATTAAAGTTCTTATAGGCTAAGTTGAACACATGAAGCTACTTATAAAAAAGATTTAACGAATAAATGAAGCGATTTTTTGATACTGAAAAATCAATCTCAACATTTTTAGAGATTCTATTGAACTCAATTAAGGCTCTGGTGATAGGTGCGTTTCGCGCATACAGAGCCCTCATAACACCTACATGGAAGAGCTCTGAGCAACGAAGAGATTAATTTTGATCAAATTTACCACACAAATTGATTTCGGTCTTTCATCTGCTTGAGTTTATGACACCAAATATTTAGATGCCTATACTTGTTTCACCGAATCGCACTTTGATCACATTTCTGATCAAAATTACCATACAAAACGATTTAGGTCTCGGATGAGCTTCAAGTAGTTAGTTACCTCCATCTGTTCATTCATCTAAGTTTCGCACGCCCATGCTTTCGTTTGTGCACTTTTTCAATTCTCCGATCATTCGTCTGCTTATCTTCCTCTCTGTTCGTCCTTTTATCTGAAAGTAGAAAAGAGATATCAGTTCAATGACCACTACTTGTCTGCAAAAAACGACAGCTCTTCATTATTGGGGTCAAATCTGCAGTTGCAGTTACTAGATCCACTCAGTTTCAGTAGAAGATCAAAGTAGTTTGACCCATGAGACATAAAGAATACATCTTTCACTCATAATGAATCAGAACATTCTTCATTTGAGAGTCTTTGTATTTTTCGATGCGCACTTCTCAGCCAAAGCTAACCACAGTAATCAGTCTCTGGTATAACACCGTGCGACAGCATTTTTCACACCGGGAAAAATCCATATGTGCGTGAAACTAGAGACCAAATATAGTAGTACTGCGTACTCAGTTTTTCGTTTCTACATCCTTTATGCTTTTAAAAGGACTACAAAATTTGGAAGGGGTTATTACTCAACTCTATTGTTTTGCATCTTTTTCATAAGTTTCCAACAACAACAATGTCAAAGATCATAACCGGTATAAAATTTGATACAGTTGATGAACCAATCTATACTTTTTCAGATGCTGTAAAGTGGATAGGAAACAAGTCCACGCATAAGATGAATTGAATGGATTGGTGATCTAAAAAAAAGTCCATTTAATTCAAATTTTATTCATTTTTCAAGGCGATATTGAGATTTTTTAACATAGAGGAAACGACTGAGGTATATGGCGAAAGAAAGCATGAAGAAGGTTAGGTTGGCTAAGCTGTCTGGCCAGGTCGATCCACCCTGTTGGATCTCTAGCGCTACTAGTTAGAGTTCTTTAGTTCCAGATCGACTGAAAGATGGTTGGTGTAAGTATTCCTGCTAATGTTTAGTAACGACTTAATGCCATGCTTGGGGACCATATCTAACCCAGGTAACAACAAGGCCCCTAAGGGGGTAAAACGCAGTCTTGAAAAGCCTGACAAGAGCAAAGTATATGCTTCAAGGTTTCACTGACACTATTTCCTTTGCATTTCCTGCACTCATTCGAATCGATCAGGCCCATCTTTTGCGCGTTTGATCTGTATGCCTACATTAGGTCTGCAGTGCTTCCACGGGAGCGAGAAAACGAATCTCGTGAGTAGAAAGAAAGCAAGGTACAAATTATTTTTGGTTCATACTTTCATTTGGAAAACGATTGGGGTTGTCCCTGAATAGTGTATCATAAAGTTCAGGTTCGAAAGATGGTTTCCCAGATGGTTTGTGGAGCGAAAGGAAACAAGTTTAAGGATGAGGTGCTACGACTGCAAGATTGCAAGATTATTAAGTGGTCTAACTGCGAGGCAAATAACTACTTGAAACAGTTTAGTTTTTATATTCTGAGCTGTACTGGATGAACTAAAAAGTTTAATATAGCAAAGGGATATTGAGACTTTCAGGCATAGAAGGACCGATTGTGGTACAAGGTGGAAGAAAGCAAGACATAAACTATCTTGGCTTCATATTTTCATAGGGGGCAGCTGATTGGGGTTGTATAGTATAGTATAGTGTACCAAAAGGTTCACGCTCGTAGGCTGACATTACTGAAATTGATATATCTCCAAAAGCATTAGAAGTTTTTGTCGAACAAGACAAGGATAGAAAGACAATCCAATACTTTTTGCCATTGTTCGATTCTCTAGGAGCATAGACTACCAACTCGAATGTCAAGGTTTCTGACATGTATCAGAGCTGTCAAACTTCAAAAAGAAGTCAAATTGAATTACGTTGGTTGAGATGAGAGACCCTTGAATACTTCTCCACGAATTTGAAGTTTAAACCATTATTACTGGGGTTCTAATAGGACTCTGGTAGTGCAGTGCTTACTACATATAGTCTTCTCAACCGAAACCAATTTCTGACGATGAGTTGGGTGGGAAGTCAATTGGTTTATGCTGACTTTGACTGACTTTCCAAAAAATAGAAGGTTCAAGAATTAGTACTGAGGTCCAATAGGGCTGTGGTGTTGCGGTTTGCACTCAACCTAAACCAACTTAAAACGATGATTTAGGTGAGATACCATTGAATATGTCTCCACAAAATTTAAGGTTTAACCATTATTACTGTGGGCCTATTAGACCTCTACTAGTGCGTTGTGCACTGCACACAACCTTCCCACCTGTACCCAACTTATTGCAGAGTGTAAACAAAACCTTGACGACCAACTTTGAAACTCTCACTTGAGTTCTACTGCTTTGTCTAAATTAATTAAAAAATCCGTTAAATAGCTCGAGTGCCCCTTCCGGCCACACTTTGTACGCTAAATGCGTAAACAAATCCGAGTCAACAATTCCAAAAACATTAATTCGAATGGCTCAAATTGTTTATGGACGCTAGCGCTGCCAGGCGGAGTGTTTGCAGCGGCAGTGCGCCGAGCCGACGGCGTTCAAACAAATTTAGATGAAATTCCAGCGATAAAACGCATCCGCCGAAGCGTCGATGCGATGAACCGCGGCAGCGTTGAAATGTTGAAGTGCCGACGAAGCGTTGCGGTGCCATCGCTCCGGGGTCGATGCGGAGCTTTTGCTCATCTTTCCTCGCTGTCAGTTCGATTTTGTGTTGTGATGTGCTGCCGCCGCTCGCGTCTTTCAAGTGTTTCCATTTCTTGTGACTCCGGCGTTATGTGGTTGTTGTTGCTTATTTTTCTGGCCTGCACTGTGTTCGCTCTTTGCTTTTCAATTGAGAATTTTCCTGCAAGTTTTTTTTCTCATTTTCACTAATTTTCCACTTTAATGTGAGATTTCTTCGTTTCTGTTGTGAGTTTTAGATTCGCCAGATGTGCGCGTGTTCTGGTTTTGTTGTTGTTGTTATGGTTATTGTTATCCGCTTGTTTGTTGTAATGGTGCAGCTATAGCTGTTGTTGTTGTGTTTGTTGTTGAATGCATTCGGCATTTAATGTGTGTTTGTTGTTTGTTGTCGTTTTGTTTATGTTCTTAATTGACTTTTGGTTGTTGTTGTGCTGATACAAATACCTATTGTTGTTGTTGTTGCTATTGCATTTGTTTGTTTGTTGTTGCTGAGGTGCCTTTGGTTGTTGTTGTTTTAACTTTGCTGTTTCTGTTGTCGTCAGCATTGCGACAACATCAAAGTTGCTGTTGCTTTCATTGTGTTTGTTGTTGCTTTATTGCTGTTGTCGTTTTGGTTGATTGCTGCTGATGTTTTAGCATTTGTTGTGATTGTTTTATTGTTACTATAGTCGTTTTATCTTCTCCTGTTTTGTTGTTGTTTGTGTGTTGGTTGACGTTGTTGTTATTGTTGCGTTCATTGTTGTCATAATTTTGTTGTTGTTTTATAATTTTACTGTTGCTGCTGTTGTTATTTATATGTTAAATGTTGTTGCACAATTTATATGAGTTTTGTTTTTTTTGTTGTGATTTTTTTTGTTGTTCAATGCATTGAAGCGAGGTGTTGTTGGTTTTGTTGTTGTTATTAAACTTTTATTGAATGTATTGTGGTTGTAATTTGTTGTCATTTTTGTGATTGTTAGAATTCCTGTAGTCGTTGTTGTTTTTCTATTGTAAATGTTGTTAATTTTGTGATTGTTGCTATTTTTATTGTTGCTGCTGATGTTGTTGTGTTATATGTTTTTATGTTTGGGATTATTGGCATTTCTGTTGTTGCTGTTATTGTTGTAAATTTTTGGTATTTTTGTGATTGATAGTTTGACTGTTGTTGCTGCTGTTATTGTTGTAATGATTTCAAATTTTTGTGATTGTTGGTATTTTTGTTGTTTTTGTTGTTATTGTTCTTATTTTATTTAGTTTTGTTATTGTTGGTATTTTTGTTGATTTTGTTATTTTTATGACTGTTGGTATTTTTGTTGTTGTAGTATTGTTTATATTTTTTGTTAATTCTGTAATTTGTTTTAAATTTTTTTTAATTTTTGTGATTGCTATTTTTTTGTTGTTACTGCTGTTATTGTTGTAATTATTTGTTATTTTTGTGATTGTTCGTATTTTTGTAAATTTTGTTATTTTTATGATTGTTGGTATTTTGTTGTTGTTTTTTTGTTGGTATTTTGCTGTTGTTGTTCTAATTTAGTGGTATTTTTGTTATTGTTGGTATTTTTGTTGTTTTTATATCATTTTTTATATTTTTTGTTAATTTTGTGATTTTTGGAAGTTTTATCGTTGTTGCTGTAGTTGTTGTTGTGTTATTGTTTTTCAATTTTTTTAATTAATTTTTATTTTTGTGACTAGGAACATTTATGTTGTTGTTGTGTTAGTGTTATTTATGTGATTCTGAGTATTGTTGCTGTTGCTGAGCTATGACCATTGTTGCTATGTTGTTTTTGTATTACCTATTGTTGCTATGGTTGTTTGAGTTATTTTTGTGACAACGTCAACAATCTGTTGTTGTTGTGTTATTGCTGCTGTTATTGTTACTGTTATTGTTATGTTATGTCACAAACATTGTTGTTGTGTTATTGTTGTCTACTTGTTGATAGTGTTGTTTTAGTTGTTTTTGTAATTGTTTATACTGTTGTTGGTGTGATTTTGGTTACTTTCGAGATTATTGGTATTGTCGCTGTTGTTCTGTTATTGTATTGTTGATGTGTTGTTGTGCTATTGTATTTGTTGCTTTTCTTCTTGGTTTGGGATGTCCTATTCCTTCATAGTTTGTTTTTGTTGCTATAATTTTTTAAATGAATGCTGCTGCTGATTTGTGTTTTCGTTTTGTGGTTATTTCTTAAAAATTTATGTTATTGTTGTTCAATTTCATTGCTTGCACTTGCAGTTGTAATTGTTGCTGTTGCTGTCCACACAAGCACATTGCTGTTGTGTTTTCAAATATTGTCTCTTTTTGTTGTTCGTTTGTTGCATTCAATACTTTGTTTTTAAATTACACAAAAGCATTTGTGGTTGCACTGGCAATGTTGTTGCTTGTTGCTGGTGACCAGCGCCACCGCCAGTGTACCGCCAACGTTTTGTTGTGTCATTCGTGCGTTCGGTATGAGTGCATTTTCACTCAGACTCGAGCTCAGCACTGCCAACAGCAACAACATCGTTGCTGTCATCGTTGTCGTCGTTGCTGCTCGTTGGTGTGCTGCCTCTACCGACTCGACGCTCGTCTCAGTTCAATCGAATTGTTTGAGGTGTTCGCACACGTTGTTCCGCAAACTGATGCGACGAGCGCGCGCGTATACACACACACACACACTCACACACACATACATGCACACAGTTCGCTGGGTTGTTGGAATAGCAAAATCGGTCCGTAAACCACCCGTTGCAATGCTCGGACAGGGATGAGCGCGCCGCGAGCTCGAATCGAGGTGAGGTGACCAGGCGCTGGGCCAAGGTGAAACCCTGCGACGGGCATCGGCTGGCGGGGATTTAATTGAAAATTATGTGAATAAAGTAAATAATCGAGTGTCTAATGCTGGAACTGATGACAACAACAACAACAACAACAATAAAAAGAGCAGCAGCTGCTAAGTGTCATTGAGAACGCTGCGAGTTGAAGGCAATAAAGTTTGATTGGATGATTTGTGCGCTGTGCGCGCTGGCACCGACACACATCAAATGTTGTTGCGGTGCAAAGAAAAACATTGAGTCGCAAACAGCTGACACGAGGAGATAAACAACAAATTATAAAAAATTATTGAATATAAAATAAATAAAAATGCTAAAGTGTGAGGCAGCAAGTGTTTTTTCATTAGCAAAATAAATAAAAACCAAAACAGTGCAAACTGTTGTGTCGATGCAGCTGACAAATGTCAAAAGTGAATATATATAGTATATAGTATATATAGTGCAGCACATACATCTGCCTCGCGTGCACGGTTGCAAGTATCTACTCGCTGCATGCAGTGTGTGTGCAGCATTCAAGGACGTTACTCTCGAAGGATGTGTGGCAATTTGCAATAGTGACGAGCAATGTTATTCGCTACGGACAGCTGTGTGTTTCTAGAAAAGTTTTTAAATCAAATTTACTGAGAATTTAATTTTTATTAAATTTAACTTTATTGTTGGAAATGTTTAATTATTTTAATAGTTCACATTTCCTTTGAAGACTTGTGTGGGTGCTGTGAAAAAAATAAAAAAATATGGAAACATGTAATTTAAAAGGATAAAATAATCTTTTATCTTCTAAGGCAAACTTTGATATTTTAAAGCAAAAAAATTAAATTATATTTGTCCTAAATTAATTGTTGCACAGATCTTGAAAACTGTTTGAAGATGAAATAATCCTTTGACAAAGGTTGACGTGAGATGTAGTAAGCATCAGATTGAAAGCTTTATTTGGCATAGTTGGAATAATCTGATTTAGGTCAAATATGCGCCGTATTGTTCAATAACTTCTTACCATTTCAACAGTTTATCTGTTATAGAAATCCTTTTCGCGAAAGGCAAAAAAAAGGCACAGCCAGTTTCACAAACTTCTCTTGAGGCAAATTTTTCACCAGCAAAGCAGACAGAAAAAATGTTAATCATTTGGTGACAGGTCTGGACCATAAGATGGTAAATGCTTAGGAACCTCTCAACCAAGTTATCAGTGCTTCTGACAGGTACATAATTATCGGTGTCTGGCCTAGCTGGAACTCAATTCCTTTCCTATAGACCAAAGCTGACCGCTTCTGGGCAATTGATGCCTTCAGACGGTTCAAGTGTGACAATAAAACTCCGAAGTAAGATTTTGAACGTAGGAGAACAACTCGTAGTAAATAATTCAATCCCACCATGAATCCTGTCAATTTAGGACGGAATCCATTTTCGATTGACGTTTTCGTAAGTAGGTGGTCCACTTTCCATTGACCGTCAACATCCGATTCGGACATGGGTTGATTATGTTGCAATTCAGCTGCGAATTGCAGATGGAACTTTGGTCCATACAATTTTTTTATGATAAGATTAACTCGTGTCACCCAAACATCGACCCTCTTGTTGTATTCAGCCTTATAAAAGTGTTTCCAACCTGTTGTTTTTGTAATCGAAAAAAGTTTACATGATGGTCGGACTCGACAATTTCCATGATTTTGTTTACACTTTCGACAATTGGCGTTCCAGAGCGTTGTGCAGCTTTGACATCAAAAGCAAAATTGTGCTTGATTGGATCTTACAGTATCAGGTCTATAAATACTATTTAAATTCATAGCCATCTGGGTTATGGTTACGGATTTATCAAGAAAAAACTGTAAAATATTTCGTATTTTCTCTTTGCTGGTGTCCATTTTTGACGTACGTTCAAAAAGAACGTAGTCAAATAATCGTAAAACTGTCTGAGAAGTTTGTTTAGTACGGAGTCGTATCTTTCTAACGCCATCCAGCGTGATTCAATGACATTTAAACAAAATTAGATACAGATTACTGAAACCATTTATTGGAAGTTAAACTGCAAAATTTCACAAGTTTTCCCTTTGCTGAAGTCCATTTCCAATTATCCAACGGTCTGAGAAGTTTGTTTAGTTTGTTTAACACAAGATAAAAATAACTGAAACCATCTATTAGGAGTTTGAGTTTGAGACGAGTTCAAGCAAAACTGAGTCAAGCAATTACAAAACTATATGAGACGATTTTTAAATATAAAAGCTTATGCTTTTAACGCCATTAAAAGTAACCCAATCGTACTCCAAAATCATGCGATACAGATTACTGAAGTCATCTTTTGGAAGGTAAAATGTAAAATTCGGCTGTAAAATTATCTTTGCTGGTGTCCATTTTTGACGAACGCTGAAGAAAAACTGAGTCGAGCAATTACCCAATTGTTTTTTTAAGTACGAAATCTTAACTTTCTAACGCCATCCAGTGTGATTAAATCAAATTTTTTCAAAATAAGATACAGATTACTGAAACCATCTATTGGAAGTTAGTGTTTGAGACGCCTTCAAGCAAAACTGAATCATGCAATCACAAAACTATCTGAGAAAATTTTTTAGTATAGAATCTTATACTTCTAACGCCATTTAAAGTAACCCAATTGCACCAAAATATCATAAGATGCAGATAACTAAAGCCATCTATTGGAAGTTAAACAGTAAAATTCTGCTATTTCCTCTTTGATTGAGTTCATTTTTGACGCACGCTCAAGCAAAACTGAGTCAAGCAATTAGCCAACTGTCTGAGAAGATTTTTCTAGCACGATATCATATCTTTTCAACTCCATCTGGCAAATTCTGATCGCATTTATACAACACGAGATACAGATTACCAAAGACGTCAATTGTGAAAACTACCAACATCCCCAAAATCAAATAAAAATTTAATTGAATTTTAAAATGTTGAAAAATTGTAACCGCAACAAACATCGCTTTGTTCAGATTGGCTCAAAAACAAAAACAACAATTTTCATTCCCCATATGAGTTGAATGTTTGATGCATGTTTGCAGTGTCGTATTCGCATTTGCAAAAATGGCAACAGACATGTTTCAACCCCTATGCGAGTGTCTGAACGACGCGTTGCGCCACTTTTAGCAGTCAACAGAGTGAATTGCGAATTGTGCTCAACGACACAACACATAAAGTGGTCTAATCCATGATTAGCGAGATTTTGAAATTCTATTGGCGTTTTAAAGTCAACGAAACCTTAAAAGTAAACAGAACCCATAAACAGAACACAAATTGGCAATAGGTGTTGTTGTTTTTGTGCAGTATTTTTTTTGTTAAATAATAGAAATAAGACAAAAAATAAATTAAAAATAAGCGCAACAGTGAGCTGAGATGAAACAGTTGCCGAATTAGAACAACAAAAATAAGAACAGATAAGCATTGTGTATGTCAGTTTAATTTAAAATAATTGCAATTTCAGCTAAAGAAAACAATTGTTGTTACAACAAAAGCAACGCGTATGTGTTGAGTTATCAGCCAAGTACCAAGACGTGATAACCATAGCAAACAGCAACAAAAATTGCGTACAACAAGGCAAATAAACCGCAAAGTGATACGGATAAGTGAGACGGAAATAGTGAAATTAATACACGAACAAAAACAAATTGCAAAATACAAAGTATTACAACAACAACAACAATAACAACGGTAACAGCTAAGTGAGGCAAAAGAAACGAATCGCAATTGGCAAGAAGATAACAGCAGCAACAACAACAACAACAGGACCAACCACAACTGCGATTACGAATGCAATGCAAATTATAAAAATAACAACAACAAGAAAAACAAGAAAGCAAATATAAATATTTAATTACAACAATCAAGGAAATAAACAACCAGTAATCCGCCAAGAATATAAAACAAAGCTGAGCAACAGCAAAACCAACCACAACAAAGCAGACGCACTGCGAGCAACACAGCAAAAAAAGCCCAAACGTAACAAACAGCGAAAAGTAAACAAAGTTGCGGGGAGTCGAGTGCAGCAGCAGCAAGACGGCTTTCCTGCAGCAGCGACGTATGTTCGGTGGCGGTGCGCCGGGCGGCGGCACTGTCACCGAGACAGCGTTGCACAGAAGCCAAAGTCTACAACAACAACATCCACATCAGCAACATCATCAACAGCAACAAAGCAGCAGCTTCAGTCTCAACAGTCATAATGTGAGTGGCGGTGGAGGTGGCAGCAGCAGTAGCGGCAACGTCACTGTCACCAACCTCAATGGCAACAACAACATTGCCAGCATCATCAACAGCATAAATAGCAGCAGCAGTGGTGGCAGCGGCAGCAGCAGCAACAACAGCGCCAACACCAACGCCAACAGCAGCCATAGCAACAACAATGGACACAGCAACAAAACTAATAACAACAACAACAACATTGGCAGCAGCTTGGGCGGCAGTTTCAAATATCGGCCGCCGTTATTTCCCAAACGTAAGTAACCATCAGTCGTTATAGTTATAACGCCAACTGAATGCGTATCGAACAATTGTTTGTTGTTGCACTGCATGTGCCAGCAAGTAGCAACATTCTCCATTCTCCATTCTCCATTCTCCATTCGCATTTCCATTCCCTTTGGTTTGGCTTTGGTGCGGTGCGCGTCCGTTTTGCGTTGCCCGGCGGCCGCTTCGTTTTGGGGCGCGCGCGTCTCTGTACGGTTCGGTGTTGGTTGCATTTCCTTTTTTGTCGTAGCCACGACAATTTCTGCCTTTGGCACTGGTCGCTGCCGTTGCAACTGTTGTTGGGCGTTTTTGCCCAGCCACAGGAACCAACACCGACCGATCGGCGCACACCCAACATAATTTAGCCATGCAGCGCGCGGCCAACAATAACAGTAGTTGACAAGTCGTTAACGTTCGCAGAACATTTATGTCGGCGGCGGGCGGCGGTCCGCACGGCCCATAAATGGCTCAGGCAGGCAGCTGGAATTTCTGCTTTTCGGATTGAACAGCGACCGCTGCGGTTTCTAATGCGTTTGTAATGAGCCAAAACAAAAGCAACAAACAACTCTAAGAAATACAAATATTGCAGAAAAAAGTTGCTGGCAATCTTCAATTGGCAATGAGAAAGTGTGCAGTGGCAGCAAAGAAACCTGGCAGCCGCATAATATCGAATAAGAAAAAAATATATATGTAATAAGGTTGACTGCGGTGCGCAGGAAATTATATTCACACACACAAACAAACGGACATAGAGCTGTGTTTGCGGCTTGTGGTTGTTGGAAAAGCGGCTTGTGGCCGCGCGCACTTATACTGACAGGCTGTCGTTTTTTGTTGTTGTTGTTGGGGCTTTGCTTCAAGATGTCGACTTGGGTATTGATGGTTTTGTGGTAAATTCCCATAATTCGATTTTCTCCAATAGAAAAATCATTTTCACAGGTTATGGGAAATAATCTCTTTACACACACACACACACACACACATGCAAAGATATCTCAAGTTATTGTGCTTATAACCTATAGTTATGGAAACTGTAGTTATGGAAGAGACAATTGTCAGGGTGTACAATTGAAAAGAATGCAACATTGAAAGTGATTCATGTCCATTTAAAGCTTCCATTCAATCTTTCTATTATTTCCAAAAAAAAATTAAAATAAAGCCGTTATTTGGTTTTGCAATAAAGTTCCGTCACTATGATTAAAGAACAACAAATCTTAGTAAAAAGAAAATATGTGAAAATTATTTATCAGAAACAGGAGTAAAAGATTTTTTTTAGAAGGTACTAGTGTATTCTCTACTAAATAGTATTAGTTATGAATTCTTCAAAACAGGTCACTTAATCAGCCTTTTTGTTCTCAATATGAAAAGATTATATTCTCAGAAGTCTGCCGTAGTCATTGTCCTTTCTCATGATTGTATCCTTCGTCACCTCGAGTAGGTTTTTAAACTTAAACATTCTCCTCTATAGATGCTTGTTGTCCTCTATAGATGCCGAAATTCATCTCCTCCTACTCGCCAAGGCTGGACAACTGCATCTGACATGTGTCGCTATCTCAGCATCTTCCAGACATAGATCTGTAACTAGTCTACAATTTTCATCCTCAATCTGATGTTCCTATGTGCAAGAATTATGACATTGTTATTAATCATCTTAGGCTCTTTACTTTGTATAATAGAAGTTATAGTTGGAAGTTACTATCCAACATTTTTTATTTGTAACTCGCCATATCTAAAGTGTATTGGGAATTTCCCAACTAATCTGCATTCTTGCTGAACAACATTTTTTTGGTGGCAGTCATAGAAATGAACCTAATATTAGCTACTTTAAGAAGTCGAACGAATACATAGGTTTTGTCTTCCTTTAACTTCTTCTTCCATTCCATTTCAATTTTCAAATTCCTAATTATCAGAGTTAATATGAATATTTTTACATATACTAACACAAATATATAAATATACATATAACTCTAATGAAAAAAATATATAACTAAAGCTCTATTTCTCTCAAATCAGGTTGTACATTGTTCATTAGGAACATCTGCACTCCAAGTTGGAAGTTTTTTTTATGAAATTTCATTCATATAAGTTTACCAGCAGACACTGACAGAAAAACTATTGTTTTGAGTTTTTGATGTTGGTGACATCAAGTCAGGTCCAAAGCACCAATCAGTTGAACCATGACGGTCACCAAATTACCTAGGTACGTCCATCTCCTCATCAGTTCTTGGTGAATTTTTTGTAAAAATCATACCGAATTTCGTTACTATATCTTATATTCCTCATCATATGAATGACCGATAGATCGACAGATGAACAGAGGAAAATATAGACAGACAAGTAATTTGCGCGAAAGACAAATGAATGGACATGGACAGATCGATTGCCGCTAAGATCTGAATCACAAGTTATGAGCTGACGGACCGACACAATTATGAGTTTCTAATACAGGTTTCAAAAGGACGGACAGAAGGAACATACGTAAAGAAATATAAAGACTTACGGGAAATTGGATAGAAACAGATGGACGGACAAGGCCAGATCGATTGCGCAGATGTTATCAATCACAAGTCAGGACAGACAGAAAGACATGACGCCATCGATTACCCAGAGGATCTCAATCGCAAGTCATGTACTGACGGACAGAGTTTCTAATATAAGTTTTTGAAATCACAGATAGAAAGATAGGCAGAGAAATGGATAGACTTACGGGTAAATAGACAGAAAGACAGATGGCTAGATAGAATCTTCAGAGAATATGGACTGCAATCCAAGTTTCTAATATAAGTTTTGGACGTACCGATTGCTAGGATTGAAAAGACAGATGGAGGAACAGATGGCTAGATATGATCTTCAGAGAATCTCAATCACAATATAAGTTTCCAGTACAAGTTTTGGACGGATCAATTGGTAGATAGAATCCTTAGAGATTTTCAATCGTAAGTCATGAACTGGAGCACAAAAATAGCTACGAGTTTTGAATACAAGTTTAAAAAATACAAACAGAAAAATTTGCAGCGAAGTAGATAGAAAAAAAAAAACAGAAAGCAGATTGACGGATAGATGGGTAGATAGAATCTTTCAGAAAATTTCGATCACAAGTCATGAACTGATGGACAGAAACGACTACGAGTTTCCAATATAAGTTTTAAAAGGACGGACAGAAAGATAGGCAACAAAATAGAAAAAAGAAAACAAAGAGTCGGATTGACGGACAGATGGCTATATAGAATCTTTAGAGAATCTCAATCACAAGTCATGGAACTAATGAACAGAAACGGCTGCGAGTTTTTATTAAAAGTTTTAAAAAGACGAACATCATGATAGTTAAATAGATTTAAAAAAAGAAGTATAGACGGATAGATGGCTAGATAGAATCTAGAGACTCTGAATCACATGTCATGAACTGACAGACACAAACGGCTATACGTTTTAAAAGAACAGACAGAGAGGCAGCGAAATATATTAAAAAAAGTACATACAGAAAAAAGATAGAGTTACGAGAGTTACTACTAGAGTTATTAGATAGAGTTACGGGTAAATAGATAGAAATATATCTTCAGATAATCTCAATCACATGTCATGAACAGGTGGACAGAAACGGCTGCGAGTTTCAAAAAGACAAACAGAAAAATGGGCGACAAAATAAATAGAAAAAAACAGAAAAGGTAGATAGTTTTAAAAAGACAGAAAAAATAGGCAACGAAATAGATAAAAAAAATACAAATGGGCAAACAGATGGCTGGATAGAATCTTCAGAGAATCTCACTCATAGCCCAAGTTTCCAGTACAAGTTTTAAATACAAAAAGAAAAAAATTACACCTAATTCATTATGAATGAGGCAACTGACAATCTGTTGTTATGAACTGAAGAGAGATATGTGGCATGTCTGGGTGTTGAAACGCCATTTCTGCCCAACTGTCAGTCACAAATTAAAAACAACAACAACAACAAATATTAGAAACAATAGCGGCAGCCAGTACGTTGACAAACTAACAATGGCTGGCAGCAAAATGAGCTCAAACAACAAATAAATCAGATGAAATTCATAGTGAATGGAATGAATGGATGAATTAATGAATTTTTTATGAATAGTGGATATTACGGTTTAGCAATTTTTTGATTACATTTTTTTTATACATTTATACATTTTTGTCTCTCAAAATGGCATTTAATCGTTGGAATTTCATCTAACTTAGCAAAGACAAAAAATTGCTGTAACTTTCCTTAAGGTCTTTTGAAAAAATTCAGTGGAAGTTCTTTGACTAATTTCGAGATGTGGTCGATTTTGTAAACACCTTTTTTGTGGGTATGTCGGTAGTAATTAGTTATTGAATTGCAAATTGCAATCTGTGGTTAGAAATTGCGCTGACATAATCGGCCACACTCATTCGCGCTTACGGTGCATTAGTCAGCGCTCAGGTGTAGCCAATTAAGATAAAATTGTTCCCTATATTTTTGTATTTGGCGTTGAGTTGTGTCAATATTGGTTGCACTATTGTAAACGCCACAGTGGGGGGAATGTTCAAATGTCGACGAGCCAACGCTGGCGGCCACGTCTCCATGGCGCAAATCGAAGCGTGTCGATGTGTAATATTTGACAAGAATTCACATTAACTGTCAGCGCTGCCACTTTGCATAATCATATAATCGGAAAAGTTGACAAACAAAAATTTTAATTAATTTATTCAGAAAGCGTCACTAACTCGAAGTTGGACGGCACAGAATAGAATGGAATGGCATGAAAAGACGCGGCGATAGCAAGAACTCGGCAACGCAACGGGCGGCCAGATGGGAAGGTGTGTGGTGACGCTGGGTGCCGGAGGCTTGTTTCTGCCCAACTGTCAGCCACAAATTAACAACAACAATGACAAATATTAGAAACAATAGCGGCGGCCACACTAACAAAAGCTGACAGCAAAAAGATCCCAACAACGCAATGAAAAAATTCAAAACGTTTTTGTTCGAAAATATTTCCTGAATAGTGCAAATGAAAATGCATGAAAACGTGTGCGCGAGCGGGAGCGCGAGCGGACGGTTGCAGCAATATGAAAGCGCTAAACGATGAACGGCGGCAACGGTGGCAGCGTGATGAATGCATTTGCCGCGTCATGCAACGCAAGAAGAAAAATAAACAAACAAAAAAAAGCGGCAACGCAATGAAATTGTTGGAAAATGTGTCAACAGTGTGTTAGCACAGATTTTTATTGCAGTTTAGTTTCGGTTAAGTGCTGTCAGCGCTGTCGCTTCCGTTCTCGTCGCTGCGTCAGGCATTCTGTGCTTCAATCGGTTGCGCTGCAATCGCTTAAAATGTTGAGGTTAAAGTTGAACAATAAATTGCTGCATAAAAGCGTTGTTGAGTAAGTGCGCAACTAATGCTTGGCGCGTGTGTGTTAGTGTGTGTATGTGTGTGTGTTTTGGTGTGCGTGCATTTATGAAGTGATTATTAGCAATTTGTGTGTGTTTATTCAGTCGATAAATTTACTGATTGCTGCAGTTAATTGGAATATTTTCCATATTGAAAACATTTATTTATTTTTCTTTTAGTTTTTCTTATCAGAATTCAATGACCATAATGCAGATAAAGATGATCGTTTAGTAGCGCTCACATAATTTTAGTTAGGCGGGTCGGGGGAGGTAACGTACACACCTTTTGAGCTCAATACCATTTTTAGTCATGTTTGCCACCAGCTGATCCTATCCAAAAGATATTTGGGGAGGTTTAAAACACCCACAATACCTCTTGATGGGCCACTTGGAGCGTCTATAGCACAGGGTGGGGCTAAATGGCGTCGCATCGAGGTCAAAGTTTACAAAAAATCCTGGAAATTCGACAAATTGCTCCACAGCTGGTCCGTAGTTGCTCTTAGAGGGTTAAAATATATGAATGACCCCCACTAGTTTTCTCTACTGAACATTTCTTTGAAACATATTTTTACCCTATCTCCAACCCTTGATGAGGCTCCCATACAAAATGGTCGTTTTTATAAAATAGGCTCCCATTTCTCCCAGGTTGCCCCCAGATGTATCAAATGTAGGATCCACACCCATTTATTTTCCCTTTCGAATGTTTCTTCCAAACATACCCACCCGCTAACTCCAAGTCTTAAGGGGGCTGCCATACAAAACTGGTCATTTTCTAAGCCATTGGCTCCCCACTTGCAAATGTGTTAGTTCAGTAAGCGACAAAACATCGTATCTCGTAAACTACTGAACCGATTTAAATGATTTATTCAACGATCACCAACATGCTTGCCTACAAAAAATACAAAATTAATGAAGGTTCAGAAATTCACCACCAGAGGGCGTCGCCCATAAGATCGGATTTGTGACGTTGTCAACTTTTGGGTTTCTACAAAGCAAAATCAAAATGTATTATCGAAATAAATAAACAAAGAAATAAATAAATAAATCAGTAAATAAATAAATTTCTTTCTTCAGTTTCTCCTTCCCACTAACATTATTTGTATTTAATTTTTAAAATCAAATTTAATAATTTTTTTTTAATCATTCTTATTCTGTTTAATAACTTTTCTTTCAAAAATTTGAAATATCTTTTGCTTTTAAATTTATATCTAAATATTATTTTTTAATTTCATCCTTAAGAATTGCAAACACTTCATGATTTTATTTGCCCTAAATAAATAAATAAGTTAGTAAATAAGTGAATAAATAAATTTATTTAAATAAATAAATATATTAATTAATTACTTAATTAATAACTAATAAAATAAATAAATAAATTTCCTTGTGGGGCTTCTCATTCTCACTACAATTTGTTGTATTTAATTTTTTTAACAAATTTCTTTTATTTTTTTCTCATTTTGTGTATTGTAATTTCTTTCAAAAACTTGAAATATTTCTTGTTGTTTAATTAATAACCAAGTATTATTTTATACTTTTTCTTTATCTTTAAAAATTGCAAAAACTTACTATTTTTATTAATCTTAATTTTTAAAACTAACATATTGTTGTTGCTGTATTGGTTCTACTTCAATTGGCATATTTACAGACGCCAACATCTCCAAAGACATTGGGCCACATTATGTCAGCGCTGCTGATTTATTGCCAACATAAGAATAGCAACAGCTACAGCAACAACAACACCAAACATTTACCTTAAATGCAAAAACCAACAAAAATCGCTGAAAACGAAAAAATCAAAGAATTTCTCAATTTGGCTGCACTGGAAATTCCCATGAAAATTCTAAAACGTCAATTGTGTTGGAGACGTTCAAGTCGCTTTACGGCGGACAGAACACAAACATAGACAAAAGGATTGTGCCTATTTATGGCAACACAGCAGAATGCAGCAGCAGCAGCAGTAGCAACAACAAATCAGCCAAGCATTGCGACAACTAAAACCAAAGTGAAGCAACATTTGAATGGAATCGAACAGACGTTGGCAGCATTGCTCAATGCATCGATTGGCGATTTGCATTTGCTGACTGCTGGCTGCTGCTGATTGTTGGCTGCTGGCTGTTGCAATGCACAGCAAAAAACATAACAACATTTTACTGGCAATATTAAGAGCAACAACAACAACAACAGCAGCAGCCGCGCAATGCAGACGCAAAATGCCGATCCAGTCGATTGAAAGCTGAGATTTTTTCCGGCGGCGCAAATGTTGCTATTGCTGGAAGTGTGTTGATGTTGTTGTTGTTATGGGTTTTGTTGTTGTTGCTGTACTGGTTATTGAGCATTTCGCAAGGGTTTGCTTGAATGAATCTTCATACATGAATATTTCGTTTCAACGCGCCACGCATTGCTTCTTTCACCGGCTGCAGCTGCAGCCCCCTCTTGTTCTTGTTGTTGTTTGTTGTAATAAAATCTAAATTGAACTTAATTGAAGCAGCAAACGCGGGCAGCGCGGCAAAGTGTGCATTATTATCATTTTGATGATTTTCATTTCATTCATTTTTTTGTATGTATTTTGAAAGTGAACTCGCGTATCATTTGCAGACGAACGCATGACAGACGGCTCGCCAGACTGCGGACGGACAAGTGCACAGTTCGTTGCAATGCGCCTGAATGAAGCTGAATGTGCCATGAAGTTAGTTGGGTTGGGGGCAAGTTCACTCAATAATTATGAGCGGCTGCAACGGCCGCTTCAGCAACACTGGTGTTGTTGTGCTATGCAAGCAAATAAAGTTATTAGAAATTGTAAATCGTACACTCACACACACACTCACATAGATTGCACATTATGCCTTGTGGTCGATGTTGAAAGCAGGTCAACACTTCAAAAATTGTGGCATGAGAAACAAATTTGAAATGCAAAAAAAAATACAAAATTTAGAGGAAAAATAAAATAGAAAAACATTTAATGAAAATTAAAAATGAAAGCGAAATACAAAAGCGCACCAAAGTGAACGTCCACCGTCAAATGGTAAAATTTCGTTGCGGCTGCAAAGTGACGGCGCTCGTACACTGACCTCAATTGCTGCTTTCGACACTTACTTAAGTTAAGGTAATACAACAACAACGGATTAGTTTGTGTGCGGCGTTGGGCATTGCTGTGCTAGAAAACCCATTTTATCTTATCTTATCTTACTTATAGGTTCTCAAATAGCTTCACGACTGCTAACAGGTATTTTCTATGTTGTTGTTAAAGAAAATATATTTTATCGATGTGTTTGCGACACTTTGGTTGCGTTCATAAATATCCAATAAGTTGTTTTTGTGTCACAGATATGACCAGCTTGTCGCTTGCAACTGATAGAAAAGACAACAACAGACTTTAGTTTTTAGTTGGTTTGGTTTTTAGTTACATTTCAGAACCAATGCACTGGTCGATTTTATTATTTTGATATGTCCTGACATGGGTTAAAGAATTCAAGTATAGTTTTAGAGCTAACAGACAAGCAGAGTAGACAAGTAAACAATTCAATAGAATAGAAAAAATTCAATTTCATAGAAAAAATTCAATTTCAGATACATAAATTTAATTTCAGAAATCGTAAAAACTATATCAGAAAACGTGAATTCAATTTCAAAAATCGTAAAACCTATTTCAAAAAACGTAAAAGCAATTTCAGAAAACATAAAACGATTTCAGAGACGTAAATTCAATTTTGGAACCCGCTCAAACTTTTCGGAGAAGGTAAATTAAATTTCAGATATATAAATTGAACTTCAGAAATCGTAAATTCATTTTCAGAAAACTTAAAATCAATTTCAGAAAACCTAACTTCAATTTCAGAAAACGTAAAACAATTTTAGAAATCGTAAAAGAAATTTCAGAAACTGTAAATTCAACTTCAGAAACCGTTAAAGCTTTTTCCGGAAAAGGTAAATTTAATTTCAGATATTTAAATTCAATTTCAGAAACCGTAAATTCAATTTCAGAAAACGTAAATTCAATTTCAGAAAACGTAAATTCAATTTCAGAAAACGTAAAACAATTTTAGAAATCGTAAAAGAAATTTCAGAAAACGTAAAACAATTTCAGAAAACCTAACTTCAATTTCAGAAAACGTAAAACAATTTTAGAAATCGTAAAAGAAATTTCAGAAACTGTAAATTCAACTTCAGAAACCGTTAAAGCTTTTTCCGGAAAAGGTAAATTTAATTTCAGATATTTAAATTCAATTTCAGAAACCGTAAATTCAATTTCAGAAAACGTAAATTCAATTTCAGAAAACGTAAATTCAATTTCAGAAAACGTAAATTCAATTTCAGAAAACGTAAAACAATTTTAGAAAACGTAAACTTAATTTCAGAAAACGTAAATTCAATTTCAGAAAACGTAACTTCAATTTCAGAAAACGTAAAACAATTTTAGAAATCGTAAAAGAAATTTCAGAAACTGTAAATTCAACTTCAGAAACCGTTAAAACTTTTCCGGAAAATGTAAATTTAATTTCAAATATTTAAATTCAATTTCAGAAACCGTAACTTCATTTCAGAAATCGTAAAAAAAATTTCAGAAAAAAAAAATTTCCGATGCATAAATTCAATTTCAAAAATCGTAAAAGCTATTTCGGAAATTGTAAATTCAATTTTAGTTTTATAAAAATTAAAATTCAAAAACCGTAAATTCAAGTTCAGAAAAAGGTAAATCAATTTCAGAAAACGCAAAACGATTTCAGAAATCGTAAAAGCAATTTTAGAAACTTTAAATTAAGTTTCAGATACACAAATTCAATTTAAAAAATCGTAAAAGCTATTTCGGAAAATGTAAATGAAATTTCAGAAAAAGTTAAATTAATTTCAGAAGACGTAAAACTATTTCAGAAATCGTAAAAGCAATTTCAGAAACCGTAAATTCAGTTTTTGGAAACAGAAAAACTTTTTGAAAAAGGTAAATTCAATTTCAGATATATTAATTCAATTTCAAAAACGGTAAATTCAATTTTAGAAAAAGTTAAATCAATTTCAGAAAACGTAAAACGATCTCAGAAATCGTAAAAGCAATCAGATACACAAATTAAATTTCAAAAATCATAAATTCTATTTCAGAAATCGTAAAAGCAATTTTAACACGTTGGGCCCGGCGCCGGTCCCTGGGGACCGGCAGTGAATTTTCCTTATGGCCGGCGCCGGTCCCTGAGGACCGGCACTAAAATTTTCGTTTGGCTCGCGTCATTATTGAAGTTAAAAAATTATAATAGTCTCGATGAAATGTGATCAATTGTATCGCTCGCCGGCTGCCGGCTGAACGGAAAGGACAGCAAATTCAGCGCCGGGCTCAACATGTTAAAAACCGTAAATTCAATTTTAGATAAATAAATTCAATTTCAGAAACCGTTAAAGCTTTTTCGGAAAACGTAAATTCAATTTTAGATATAAAAACTAAATTTCAGAAAACGTAAATTCAATTTCACAGTATTAACTTTTCAGTGATCCATAGAACATAACTTCTGATCAAAATACATCCAAAATTGTTAAACAAAATGAAAATGGTTTAATTTCAATGCTTTTTTCAATCTTGAAAACATAAAACAAAAAATGATTTTGGAATCAACTTCAGCTCCTTCAGCCAATTCTGCTTTATTGCCTCAATCATCTCAAAACGCTTTCTGCAAAGTTATAATTGGAGTCGTGGGATTAGGACAAAGTCTCAAGAAAACATATTGGTATGAACGTTGAGATGTGTAAGCCGATGTTTTGTTGTAAAGAAGAAACCAAAAGTTGTTTCTGGTCTCTTGCAACGAATATTTTTCTTCAAAAGTTTGCTAGAAACACAAAATTCCAGAGAAAATCTTATCTGAACTAAATTCGACATTTCGAAATTCACAGAATACAACCAAAAACTGACTTGTTTAAGCTATCACGTTTAAACTCTCGACAGATGGCGCTCAACCCGATATTTGAGCACCAAATGACAGGTGTATCAACTAGAGCTGCAAAACTATCGATAGTCGAACTATCAGATAGTTTGGAAAAAACAATCGATACTATCGAATCTAACGAAACTATCGCATAGCATCAGATAGTTTTGATGGTTTGGAAAAAAATATCGATACTATCGATACTATCGCAGCCAAAAAACTAAACTAATTGAAATTTTTATTTTAAAATTCTTTTTTAAGTATATTTTTGAACATTATAAAGTATATTGAAGTATATTTTCAAACATTAAACGTTATCAATGTAATTGCTGCCACCAGCACTACAAAAACCCAGACTCAAGAATATGTTTCCGCACTTGAAGAAACATGCACATAAGTCGTCTTACTCGCCCTTTTTGACAAAACAACAGATACTAAGTAGAATGTCAGCTTCTCACGTTTCGGTTCAAATATTTATATCACCGGTCATGGTAAGCATTTCTTTACAATCTTGTCAGACTTCTTATGTTATCTGACAATTTTTTCACGAATTAAAGAAGACACATAAAGTTGTCCGAAAATCGACCAAATTGAAATAAAATGTACCAACCAGCATAAAATAAAAATTCAAACATAAATCTACCAAGTTTGTTAGAATTCTACCAAAGCGACAACACTCGTGTTTACCTAATCGAAAACACAGATGGCAGCGAATCGATAGTATCGATAGTAACGAAAACCATCGATAGTGAAGTAAAAATGAAAACTTTCGATACCATCGATAGTGCCATCGATAGTTTTGCAGCCCTACCTACCTACCTACCTGCAGCTCAACCTATGAAAAATAAAATTTTGGCAATATCTCAGGTATTTTTTTATCAGAAGTTTTATTTGGTGTCCATTCAGTTATATCACAATGGGTCTATTTCGGGTCTAAGTATGTCCTTTGGTAAGATGTGATGTCCAGACAACCAGGTTAAATAAGGTTAGGTTGGGCTGGTTGTCTCGGTATGAGACGTTCTTAGGCCTTAGGCAAACAATATATGTGGGATGTCCCAGTAAAAAAGCAGAATTCAAATTATGTAGAAATTTCTATGCAAATGGCAGCTTTGAAATGAAGCTGAAAAGGGGAAACGAATTGGAATTAGACCCATGATTTCCAGATAGGATCATCGCTTGAAATTCTTCCATCAACTGGCTACCAATTTTATACAATTGAACGCTGTGCTATTTCTTTCCTTGGGGTTTTTTGACATTGTTGTTCTACGCTAACAAAAAACAAAAAATTCCTCAACTCAAGAATGAGATTCAAAGAGATCTTTGCCAAAATGCTACATCGAATTAAGTATGTCGATTTTATTTCATACTTAATCGGAATCTCGACATTGTCTTCTTTACAATGAAAAAAATATAAGGGAGAGGGCTAGGGTGTGAACCGGGTTTTGTTTTTTGGCTCTAACTTTTCACAGAATAAAGATATCGAAAAGTCGAAGATACCGTTGGAAAGGTAAATATTATGCGCAAATTTGTTATGAAGACAGATTACCGTTTTGATTAACATTTAACTCTCTACGTCCAATTTTCAAAGGACGTGATTTTTCGCTTTTCCAAAAAAGTGGCTGGGTTGTGAACCATCTGGCTAATCGCAATTATAGTCGGAAAGTACGAAGAAAACTCCCATAATTTTGAAATAAGTTGACAATTTATTTAATCAGGAAGGTTTAAGAGGTGAAAAAAGGTTATAATGATGCCACTTAGGCCAAATAATCGCAATGAATGCAAGTGCTCAATATTTGTTTTTTTTTCATCCTAATCGGTGTCGCAATGTTTGCATATGAAATACGAACGCGTTCTCGCATTAGCCCTCTTCAAGTGAACTCACCGAAATCGAGTGATATTACTTAAAATTACTTTATTTTAATAAATCCGGCGATATTTGACCATCCTAGTGCAAATGTAGTACGAAAACCAGGTGGTTCATAACCCAGCCCCCACAGTGGTTCACAGCCCAACCACGATGCCATTTTGGAAACTTTTAAAATAACGACTCTTCCAATCGTATTTCAACATAAACAAATATTGGATCGTATAATAGCATCAATGTCCTAAATAAATATGTGTTACACTTACATTTTTGGAATAAATTCAGTCACTTGGATAGCACTTTAAAAAAAGCAAACAAGTTTTTGCAGTCGACTTTCAAACACGATGTCTGTAGCTGCCACAAGCAATGCGTGTTAACACTTCGGTGTAACCACAAAAGCAGAGTCCTATCAAAAGACAAACTTGACAGTTGAAAGATTGGCGATATGTCAATTAGGGAAAGAAAAAACCGTAATGGTTCACAACCCAGCCCTCTCCCTTATAATTTTTCTCTCAATAAATATGTGTTTTATTTTTCAATTAAATATAAATTTTCTTCCACTAAAATTCTTTCCCCTCAACTAAAAAACCTGTGCATGCCATTTTCAAAGTCCATGCAGGTGTTGGTTTGCAATTGAATCGATTTTGTGAAACGCAGTTCTCACCTTTGACACTTAACAAGTCTGCTTTCTGTGTGCAGTGCTGCACTTTGCTTGTTCCGTTTAGAGTTTTTCACATGTTTTTTTGTTTTTGCGCACGCTGCAGCACTTCATAAGAACTCCCCGACCCGTTCAACGTTGTGCGTGATATACGCCAACAAATTCCACATTTCATAATGTCCCAGCACCTACTCCACTGCCCCCCTCCCGCACCAAATGTGCATATTGCACTACACAAGCAATCAATGCTTTTTCTTTGCCGGCAACAAAAGGCAACACTCGAGCAGGCATTGTGCCGCTTGTCGGCCACTGGCTGCTGACTACCGGCTGCCGACTGCTGGTGGGTGGTCACTTATGTTGCCGGCAATTTCCTGTCATGCAATGCAACGACTGCAAATATGAAACTCTTCTGTGCGTTTGCTTCACTTCTGCTTTTCTCTCTTGCACTTTATTTTCTTTGGCTTTGTTTCATTGCATCGATTGGCTTCCAGCCCACACGTGCTTATTATTTGTGTTCCATATTGTCAGCTGAAGCTGAAAAAGTGTCGAAATCCTATTTGTATTCCCAACTGCAAGAAGCCGATTTCGTGTGCAGTTGCGTTGTTTTTGTGAAAAAATGACCTGTCAGCGGGTCTTAGGGAACAAGAAAAAGTAAACAAACACGGCATCAACAGTTTGTTGTGGCTGCAGTTTGGCCAACCGTTTGTCACAGCGGCGACTAATCTAAATGCCTTCGAATGTGGAGCAATGCGTCGTGTCAGCCGAAATGCGTCAAGATTTCTGTCAAGATTTGTTCTTGTATTGCTTGACGCGCGCTGCTGCCCACCCACGTGTCCCACACACAAAACGACATAAATACTTGGCATATGTGGGCTCAGAGTGTGTTTTTGGTTGGCGTTTCATGCATTCCAACTCAACTCAACTTGACGCTTTATTGACTTCCGCTGTCGTTGCCCCACAATGCACAGAGTGCTCGGCTCGCCCTGGCATGGCATGGAATTGATATCTGATATCTTTTGTTTCTTTAAGTTTGTTTATGTATTTTTGATTTTGTTTTTTACTTTTTGTTAAAATACAAACACATATCATTAACCATAACGCTGATAGTGTAATTGTACCCGGACGTGCTTTCCGCGGCTGCCTTATCGATGCTCACAATGCTGATTAAGTTACGCGGTTGATTGCAAGATTTAATGATTCATTTCAAAAAAGAGATCAAAGTTAATTTTCTTATGGATATTTGTAAGAACAAAGAAGAAGAAAATATCATATTTTATTAATAAGTTAGGATAGGTTAGGTTAGGAAGTGCAGGACAGCAAAAACGGTTCACTGTCAATGCCTTCTTTTTGTAAGCCACGTTCTCTGCCACTGCCCGGCTCTCAGAGGAAGATGGAAATTCTTAGGCTTTCACTTCTCCTACAACTTGGATAGTCTCAGTTCAGTCCACATCAGAGACTTACTATGATTTTTTCGATTCATTGTCAATGCCTTCCTTTTATACTCTGAAGAGCGAGAAGAGATTGTAAGCCACTTTTTCTGCCACTTCTCGGCTCTCTCCAGAGGAAGATGGAAATTGGTAGGTTTTTTTCTACAACTTCAGTCAACATTAAAGACTTGCTTTATCCGATTCAATGTCGGTAGCATTGACAGCATTTTAATACTCTGAAGAAGAGGAAGAGACCTTCTCTGCCACTGCTCGGCTTTCTCCAGATGAAAATGGCAATTACTAGGCTTTCCGTTCATCTACAACTTGGATAACCTCACTTCAGTCAACATCAGAGACTTACTATGATTTTTTCGATTCATTGCCACTGCCTTCTTTTTATACTTCGAAGAGGAAGAAGAGACTGTAAGCAACCTTCTCGGCGGTGGCCCAGCTCTCTCCAAAGGAAAATGGAATTTCCTAGGCGTTCACTGCAACTTCTAAACTACTGTCCAACCAACATTAGGGACTTGCTAGGATTTATCCGATTCATTGTCAATGCCTTCTTTTTATAGTCTGATGAGGAAGAAGGGTCTATAATCCACTTTCTCTGCCACTGCGCGGCACTCTCCAGATGAAAATGGAAACTACTAGGCTTTTCGTTCTTCTACATCTTAGATAACCTCACTTCAGTCAACATCAGAGACTTTGCAGTGACGTTTTTAAAAAAGCTATTGTTTCGGCCAAAAACACTTTTCATTTCCCAACCTAGTCTCCTTTTAGCTCCAGAGTTTTTCAATTTTTTTTTGTACCTTCCAAAGAAGGGTCTCTTTTCAAGACCCTCAAAACAGGTATTTGCCCTTATTCAAATCTTGTATCGCCGATAAATTTTTTTAGGTTTTAAAACAAAAAACGGTTGCAAGAGGCTAAATCTGATTTGGTTAGCAGTTCGTAGTCTAATTTATGGATCCGCCAGATCAATTAGTCCCAATCCGATTATTCCGATCACTGACTGATAAAGAAGAGCTGAAAATTTAACTGTATCCAATATGACTTGCCAATTAATGAACAAAGCCTCTTTATAGCACAGAGTCCGATAATGACGTCACCGAGTTGTCGTAAAGGTAACTCAAAGACAATACAAATCGCGTTTTCCTTATGAACAGCGAGGGTCATAGTTCCCGGCAAGAGCCGCATTCGGTTCTTCTATGAACATACGTATGTTTGCTTCCTGGTCCATATCCATTGGTTCATATCCTGGTCCATAGAAAACCAATCATGATTCTCAGTTGTTCTCCTTTCAGTCTTGCCCGACCAGGATATTTCCTAATAGACTTAGGAGATTCTTGGCCTTTTAGGAAGTTTCTGCTTTTTATATGATTTAGGAGAAAGTCATTTCAGGTATCTGGCAGCACTGTCTCTTTTAAGTGCGATTTTCTTCATAGAGAATTTTACTAGTAGGAACCTTGTAACTAATTCCTAAAGTCAAAATCTCTTACTAAGTACTCGCATTTCCCCTTCACACCACTGTCTGGTCATGGATTAAGCGCATCACACCCAAATGCTTTCAACGAATTGGATATTTGGTTTGAAATTTAAGTCGCATCGTGTCAATGTAACATTAGTCTGCATGACTTGTCTGACACTTTAACCCCTCAACAAATATTTAAATATTTAGTTATTCACACACACACACTACTTGTACATATACACACACGCACAGTTCAGTTATATTCAAATATCCGAATGCATTAAATGCTCAAACACACCCACTACTCAGTCACTCACACCCTTCACACTGCACACCCAAACCAAACTACCCCTGTAGCGCCCATAAAAACGCACTTTTGTTATTTAAAAAAAAAATTCCCAAGAGTTTCAACTAACATTTTGAAGCGTCTGCCTTGCGTCCTCTAGCGGTCATTGTGCGCTGCATTCAGTCCTTTATGACGTTTGTTTTTATCGCATTTTGCTTTGGTGCTTTTCACTTGGACTTTCAGCTGCAATTTGCTATCGATTTTTGTTCGCGCTCTAATGTATCCTTTTGCCGTATGGCAGCGCTGACGAATTGCTTGAATTTGCTATCGATAACGATAGCAATAGGTCGCCTAGAGTCATTCGAGTTGGGGGTGGGTTTCCTTTCCACTGCTGACAATCCGTGACATGGGTGATAGTTGTTACTGTTGTTGACACAGCGACGTATTGGGTTGTTCCGTTATGTTTTTTGGGGATGTAGAATTGCAAGAGAGAGAGAGAGAGTTACAGAAATTACAAACATTACAGGGTGGATTTCTCTCAAAACAAACAAAGAGAACGCGAAATTGTACCGTGAAGCAAGTGTGGTCGGAATGAATGTGTACGAAGCAAAGGTGAAATTTGAACAACTGAGTTGGTTTTTATTTTGCATATAGATAGAAGGAACGTACTTAATATAAATTAAAAAAAATATGTTGCAGAAATTTAGTTTAACACATATATTTCCATGAAGATTAAAAATATTGAGAGGAATGTGCAAAAATCGATTGTTTTTAAATGTTCAGTTATTTAATATGGGTTATTATTTTCTTAGATCTAACAGTACATATAGACACAGTTTGATCAGATGTTAGTTCATGGGAGATATCTCTTTAGAAGACGACTGGTAAACCATGCACTACTTTGATTAGATTGCTATAGGAGGAGCTATAGGAAAAGCTGCGGGATGGCAGATTGAGGATAGATTTAGGGTATTGGTTTGTCTTTGTTGGCAGCCAATTAAATTTTCAGGTTTTGGATGCTGTTTTTTCTTTCGGCGGCTGTCCTCTCAGCAGGAAATGGCAAACCTCTGAGAGTAAAATTGCCTATGAAAAAGCTCCCAACTCGCCGTTCGGAATCGGCATAAAACTGTAGGTCCCTTCCAACCTTGTAAAAACATTCGCACGCACAAAACGGTTGGTTCGGGTAGTTAGGCCTTAGTCTCGTAATCGGGCCGTCGTGCCAGTCAAGAAGAAGAAGAAGAAGAAAGGGCCTAGTTGAGAACCATGATTGGTGTCCTAATAAGTCATTTTCTCATAGGTATTTTCGTAAAAAGTTGCTAGAACTATTTCCAAATAATTTTTGCAAAAGTCGCATGGATGAGGGAGAGGGGACGGAATATCTCGAGTTTCTAGAACCAGCAAGGGCTGAGGACCATGACTGGTGTCCTAATGGGTCACTTTGTCATGGGTACTCACGCAAAAAGGTGCTGGCACTATTTCTCCAATCATTTTTAGAGAAGCTGCATGGATGATGGAGAGGAGACGGAGGAAACATACTTTATCTTTAGGAGAAGAATCGCTTGCAAGAGTGATTTCTAACACTCTAACAATGAGTCTACTTTAGTACTTTATTCAGAGTAAGAAAATAATACTTTGAGATTCGTTTTTTATAATTATTCTTGATTCTTGGTCGTCACTCTATCTATAAGATTTTATCTCATAATTTAATAAATTATTCAGAGCAGTAAAATTGAGGTTATTTGAAATTATTTTTTTATATTTATTTCTTGATTTGTAAGAAGTTGGCTTAAGTAAAATCTTCAAGCTAACTAATGGTGTCCCTCATGGCAGCGTCATTTTTTTGAATTCTGAACTTCTCCTTCTCTGAAGCTGAAAAGTTCAGTAAATTACGTCTCCAACTTATTTTCAAATAATTCAAAATTATAATATGTTCTCTAAAATTCAGTAAAATCATTACAACTCTATAGCAGTTTGATATTATTTTTGTAAGAAATTTTTCCATACGTAGTTCTAATCTTGCGACACTCATCAAATCTGCACTTGGTGGCCAGAACTTTGATTGAAGCTATTCATTCAATGATTTTCTGATGTTTTTCAGTTTAGAAAACATTATCACTTAAATAGGGGAAAACTGTGTCCAAGTTCTTGATAGCTACGGTATATCGAAAGCAAGCACACGTTACTCCACAAAGTGAGCATAACTTCGTCCGTTCAGGGAGCACAGGACTCGAAGCGCGCCTGCGCAAACCTGACTGGAATGATAACAAAGCGAATTCCTATCAAACATTGACAAGAAATCAACAAATATGCTCCAAGTGCACAAATGACAAATTACACAACAAATAGTTCCAATCGCGGAAATAGTTTAGTCGAGAATATTATCGCCTAAGCGAAAAATACAGACCGGACTCTGTTGAGTCGAGTGATTTTCGGTGAACAAATTCAGTTGCTTGCAATTTGAATGCTTTGTGACCGAAGACCGCCAAGCTCGTTCCACTTCGCGCTTCCAATTGGATATTATTGTATTTGATTATCCTGCCACGGTGAAATATTTGACAGTGCGGCTGTGGAGAGTCAAGTGGCAACGTTGCAGGCAGCAGAGAAAAGCGCAAACAAAGCGCACGCAAAGTTCACTCGTCTCGGGCCAAATTACACCAGAACACAGTCGTTTTTGATACAAAAGTCATACACGCAGTATTACGCAATTTTTGTATATTTTTTCTAATTGCAAAATGCAACAAAAATTGTTAGGAATAAAAATCGCAGTGGGCGTGTGGGCGTGTGTGGGCGCTGTTTAATGTGCGATCTGGTGCCAGGATACACACAAAGGATTCGAGTGCCACCCATTGGTATAGAAATAGCAACAACAAAAAACTCTATTGTGTGATTTGGCAGACGGCAGAAATAAATAATAGCAGAAAAAACGGACAATCGGCGTCATGTGTAAGTAAGGCAAAGGGATTCCAAAGGGATGAGTGCTGAATGTGTGTGTGAAATGAAATGAAATGAAATGCGACAAATTGGCGGGTGTGAGGTGTGAAAGACTGTGCTCAGTGTTTACGGAAGGAAATTGCTGATTTTGCATACGTTTTGTATGCAATGCTTTTTATTAGTGTTTGTGTGTGTGTGTGTGTGCCTGTGTCATTTCCCATGTCAACACGAATGGGAAGGACAAAATTCTACGAGACGCTAATGACAGACCAAGGAGCTTTGCGCCGCCTCTGCAGCCGTCACTCAAAACGAGAATTCAACTCATTTCAATATTGACAATTGTGGCTGAAGGCGATAGGGGGGCGGGGGAGATATGAAGGAAAAGGCCGCCCTCACTTAGCAATGCCACTTGAACATATTTTCCGTGTAATTGTGCTGAAATAAAACAACAATAAAACAAAAGTAAAACCAAAAAAAAACAGGACCCCAAATAATGTGAAAACAAAAAAGGGGTGTGGCTGTGACTGTGACTATGACTGCGGCACACGCGTTCACTAATGAAGTGTTTGCATGTTAGCTGCATTGTGAAGTGGCTGCATTGTTGTTGTCGTGCGTCTTGTGCTAAGTAATGTTGCTGTTGTTGTTTTGATATTGTTCACAGCAATGTTGTTGCTTTAACCCCATAGGCGAAAGTGCATGCATGCTGCATTTAACATCGAGTAGCGATGTCAGATGTGTTCGCGACTTTAAACACGTTTCCGGCGTCCGCGTGTCACAGTTCATGTCACAAACAATGGCATTTTGTTTTAGGTCATAGAGGAAATTGGCACTTGTTGGTTGAGAACTTGACAGATTGGGTGTTCAAGATGATTTATTCGATCATAATCAAACAGATTTAACCCTTCGAGGTCTAAATGTGTGTCAATAATCAAACGGACAAAGTTGGCACTCCTTGGCTGAAAAATTGACAGAATAGGTGTTCAAACTGATTTTTCGATCGATTTATAAGCAAACAGTTTTAACCCTTTGAGATCTAAATAAATGTCACCAATCAAAAGGACCAATTGGGCACTTGTTGGATCTAAAATTGGCAAATTAGATGTTCAAACTGACTTTACAATCAATAAAAAAATCAAGAAGCTTTAGCCCTTTCAGGTCTTAACGTATGTCACTAACCAAAAGGACAAAACTTGCACTTATTGGCTCTAAAACTTTTAGATTTAAGCGTTCAAACTGATTTTCCGATCGATTTATAATCAAAAAGTGTTAACCCTTTGAGGTCTAAGAGTAGGTGACCAAAAGAATTTACTAACTAAAATGGCACTTGTTGTCTCTAAAATTGACAGATTAGGTGTTCAAATTGATTTTTCAAAGAATTTATAATCAACAAGTTTTAACCCTTTAAGGTCAAAGAGAACGTTACGAAAGAAAAAGAACCTCAAAATCAACAGATTGAGTGTTTCGACTGATTTTTCGATCGATTCCTAATCAAAAAGTTTTAACCCTTTGGGGTTTATAATATAGACTCTATCTACATGTACATGTCACTAATCAAAAGAACCAAAATGGCATTTGTTTGCTCTTAAATTGCCAGATGAGGTGTTCAAATTGATTGATTTTTCAAGAAGCTTTAACCCTTTGAGGTTTAAAATTGAACCTGGTGGCTCTAAAATTGACAGATTCAAACGTTCAAACTGATTTTTCGATTGATTCATAATCAAAAAGTGTTTACCCTTTGAGGATCAAAATGGTACTTATTGGATTGAAAATTGACAGATTGAATCTGATTTTTTGATCGAAAAAGTGTATGTCCTTAGCGGTCTAAGTGTGTGTCCATCAATCTATCGTAACAATCCGCATTCAAAAATCATTATTTATCAAAGCATTCAACAAGTCCACCTGTCTCGATGGACGTAAATTTCGTTTGGATTGAAAGAAAAAATAAAAATAAAAACATACAAAGATTTTTTGCAAAAACTCAGCTGTCGATGCGCTTGAGCTGTATCTTTCTTTGGGACTGCATGAAAAAATACTAACAATTTTTTGTCCTAAAGTTCAGCTGTTTCCAAGAGTATCTGTAGATTCTGGCAAATATTCTAAATGCTGTTATTTACTGATTCAAGAAAACTTATTTATTACCGGAATTCCTTATGACATCTAATCTCTCTTTGAGCTTTTTGTGATACCAAGCGACAAAATATACTTTCTAGAGATGATTCTGATTCAACTCTCTCATTCTTAAGATTCCCCAACCTTCAAAAGGATGTAATTTTCGTTAAAGCTCGCTCGTGTTTGTCATTATTGAGATTCTTCAACCTTCAAGAAGATGCGTTTTTCATTAAATCTCGATCGTCTATTACAAGAAATTTACTGTGTTCTACATACATGGTGTTTTGTATCTCCCACAGCTGACGGTTTTTCAAATACCACATAGGAATCAAATAAAATGTTATACGAAGTTATTTTCTTTTGCGAGTCTGTAGAAGAGAAAGAAGGCTAATAGCACTTCACTGCCAAGCGCTTAGTAGAAAAAGGCTATTCACAATAGGACACAACCATTTCTACAAAATTTCGTGTTTATATCTTATGGAGATGTTAGGACCTTCTCAAGTTCATAAGATTGAAATGGCATCTTAGCATCGCTGCACATGGCATCACAACCATACTTATTTTGCATCTTGGTCAATGTGAAGAATAAGCCAGTTCAATCTAACCTAACCAAACTTTCTATCAAAGATTTATGAGGTAAATTCTTTAAGATTCCTTAAGATCCTTTACGAACTAATTCATTATACCAGTAATTCATCCTCCCTCCACTTTTTATCCGCAACAATACCCTGAATATAAATCATCGCCGTTGTTTCTCAGTTAAGAATTTCATTACTCACAACTTTGTCTAAATATTTAAATGTCAATAAAATATTTATTTATTTTACCAATTTTTTCCTTCATCTTCTTTCAGCTAAGACCCCATCGTTTGACAAAGATCGCGACTACATTGGCTTTGCTACGCTACCCGAACAGGTGCATCGCAAATCGGTTAAGCGTGGGTTCGAGTTTACGCTAATGGTGGTTGGCGAATCGGGTCTGGGCAAGTCGACGCTCATCAACAGCCTCTTTCTGGGCGATCTCTACAAGAATCGCGTCATACCAAATGTCGACGAACGACTCGAGAAGACGACACGTGTCGAAAAGAAGACAATGGACATTGAGGAGCGCGGCGTGCGTCTGCGGCTGACTGTTGTCGATACGCCAGGCTTTGGCGATGGCATCAACTGTGAGGACAGTTGGCGCGTATGCACCGCCTACATTGACGAACAGGTACCATTGTCTGTCGATTGAAGACTCCATGTAAATTATGTACACTTTGTGATTGCAGTTTCGTCAGTATTTTACGGACGAGAGCGGACTGAATCGGCGCAACATTCAGGACAATCGCGTGCACTGCTGTCTGTACTTTGTGCCGCCGTGGGGCCATAGGTCAGTTGTAATAACCAATAATTAAATGCAATAACTTATGTGTTTTTTTTCACAGCTTACGACAAATGGACCTGGACCTCATACGGCGACTGCATCGCAAGGTGAACATTGTGTTGGTGATTGGCAAGGCCGACTGTCTGACCAAGACCGAGGTGATCAAAATGAAGGAGCGCATACTGCAGGATCTCGAGGACAACAAAATTCAGCTGTACCAATTTCCCGAGTGCGACTCGGACGAGGACGACGATTTCAAGCAGCAGGATCGCGACCTGAAGGCATCGATACCGTTTGCCGTTGTGGGCAGCAATACGATTCTCGAGGTGGCCGGCAAAAAGGTGCGCGGCCGCCAGTATCCGTGGGGCGTGGTCGATGTGGAGGATCCCGAGCACAGCGACTTCAACAAGCTGCGCACGTTTCTCATTTCCACGCACATGCAGGACCTCAAGGACACCACGCAAGATGTGCACTATGAGAATTTCCGTGCGCAGTGCATCTCGCAGATATCGCAACACGCGCTGCGCGAGCGCGGCAAGTTGAAGCGCGACTCGATCAGCTCGCAGAACGGTTTCGATGCGGCCATCACCGAGACGGATCGGCTGCTGCTGCAGAAGGACGAAGAGATACGACGCATGCAGGATATGCTCACGCAAATGCAGGAGAAGCTCAAGCAGACGCATCTCATGGAGATGAAGAAGAACGACAGCGTCATCGATGTTTAGGCGACGCTCGGCCTGAATTTCGTCTGCGAATGCGGCCGAGCGGATTTATGAATTTCCCCAGTAGTCATTACTCCGCACAGTTACCCTCAGCAACAACAACAACTACAACAACCAATTTCCAAATTAGTTTTTTTCGAATAGAAAGAACGAACCAACTTATAGCCAGAGAAACAACAACGATCAGGATTAGTAAAGCACAACAAAATGAGACCAATTATTCGGATTATTCGAAACGGGCATTGGAAACCGAGACATTTCGTTGTATCGCCTCACTTGCGGTCACACCAAACGGCGACCAATTCCAATTCCGAGACCACCACCTCCCATTTTACAGACACCGACTTGAGCGTACCCACACTTTTAGACGTAGCGCAAAGTATGAAATTTTCGACATTTTAGACCATAAAACGCCATTTTGCATATTAAAAGTTCAATTTTAATAATGTCAACAATCCATCTAACTAAAAAAACCCATATAACGAAAACCCTACGTGAAAAGTAGAAACGAAGTAAATTCAAAATACCAAAGTATTGAAAACGTCTGAGTTGCTGAACTATTCACATTCGAGTAGTTCAAATCAAAATTGTTGGCAAGCGAAACACACTCACACTCTCACACACAATAAATTAAGCTGCAGTTAAAATTGTAATCTGTAATTTATTAACGTAATCAATCAAAATCAATTTGTTTTGTTTTCGAAAACTTAGTTCAATTCTGCACGAAACATTCGAATATTTTAATGATATCCGCCTACGACAGCGCTTACTTTATACTATACTCGTATCTAACTAACTGTAACTGCGACTACTACTTTTGTATTATAATTATTTGTAAGCTCGACTTTCAGTACGACATGAGAAACTCGCTTTAATTATGTGAAGTATGTCAAGTGAATTGATAATGTTAAGTTTATTTAAACACACAAAAACACACAAACACACACACACACGTATCCGCGATAAGTTCAAATTATGTTAGACTTAAACTTTGTTAATCGAACTTGTCTGTTATGTATTCTCTACACTATTTTATTCAATTCTAGTTTCGAGTTATTTTCCAATAATTTCAAATCTACATTATGTACTCTCTACATGTAATATCCTATTTGAATAAACAATACGATTTAATTAGCATTTTAGAATTTTAAGATTGAAGCTCATAATAAATTATTAACTGACAAAACATGAGAAAGGAACCAATGACTTAATTACTTTTTAATGAAACCTGAAGTACAAGGAAGTATAAAATTATGTTCATTGTTTGGAGTTTATTGAATGAGAGAAAAATAGTGTCAAGAGTTTGAATCTTTTGGTCCCAAGAGACATTTACTTACTTAGCTGGTCATAACAAGCAGAGTTACGGGGTTATGGTCTACCGAAAAAATTCTTTCCAGGCGTATCTGATAGGTGATAGGACGTCCTCAACGTGGTCTTTCCACAGGAGACATGATCTCCTGAACACCTTTTTCACCCATAAGACATTCTAATCTAAAACCAAAACTAATTTTCATCAGTTCGAAGCTCCGAAGGCAATGCTATTACCAACTTGTCTCTTATACTTAGTTGCAATTACGTTAAAGAAGGGAAGTGCACATCCCATCGGATACCCTATTGGGTCCATTGTGACCATAAGACTCTTAGCTGAAGTCAAACATGTATTTTGCCCATAAACCATTGTAATGTAAAAACGAAATCAATTTTCGCTACTCCAAAGCTCCGAAAAGCTCTTTTGTCATCTTGTTTCTTGTACGTAGGTTAGATTAGGTCATAGAAAGTTATAGATTAGGTTATATACGTATCCACCAGGACCTAATGCGACACCTGCTGGGAACTCTGGTTCTTCCTGGCCATGAGGAAAACTTACCGAATACTTTCTATACTTTTTATATACAATTTATGCTGTCCCTGAGTCAATCCTCCATTTGGCAGATCGTTGGAGTCATTACTGGACTCTGCGCTTTTGGGTCCATGCCCATCGAATAAAGCCTCTCGTCTAGAGATGTCTGCAGAAGTTATGGTGATAAGAAAGCATTAGAAAAGAAACAACATGTTCTGTGCTACTTTTCGACTCTGCAGGAACGTTGACTTCAGGTCAAACAGGTCAAACTGTTTGGCTTTAGATTGAAATAGTTGGTTAGCTCCAGAGGAATTCAAAATGAGCCCTTAGTCTCCGAGTGGAAAGGCACTCTGTCTCTATAAAATTTACTTGTGAACGTAGACTGTTTGGAAACTGTCAAACTGTTTATGTTGTCCACATTGTGTACATGTTGTCTACTTAAGTAATTTGACGGAGCAAATTTTTACCCAACACTGGCAATTATCAAATTCACTCTTAGTGGAGACAAATGCTGTGATGACAGGGTGTCACAAAAACTTTTAAACAAGTCTACTGTAACTAAATATTGCAGCAAAGAAAACGAAGAACATTTTTGTGATTTCCTAGTTTTATAATTAACTGTTATACTCACATTTCTATGGACACACAACATCTGAAATACATTGTAAAAATCCAAGCCTAAAAGTAGACAACATATTGTGTTACTTGTGTTGGACAAATTTCAACGCACTAAATTATGCGATTTGCAAAGAAGAAAGATAGCAAAAGAGAGGATAGAAAAAGATAAAAGAAAACTGATAATAAAGTGAAAGTAGGAACATATATATTATTATCCTGATTGACTGACTGATTGTCGCACTGACCGACTGATTTATAATCACTCAGCCCAAACCGCTGAAGCTTCAAACATGAACATTGAACTATTAGTTAAGGTTAAGTTTAGAAAATTAATCTCCTCTTCACGGTAGGCAGGAAGCATCGATAGGTTGCACAAAAATGTCGACGAAAACTGTAATCGGGGTTGTATTTGTTGATGATTATAGGTGAAAAATCCGTTCGAATTGAAATCCGACCTGCTTCTTCTCAAAAGTTATTCATATTTTTATATTTCGAATCGGGACAATTTGTAACACAGGACAACAAAAAACCCTTTTTTCTGTTGCATGGAGTTTTTCTACTGTTTCTTACTGATTTGGGTGCGCTGATTTCGAATCTACCCTCAGATTTTTTTCTAGCAGCTCTAGTTAGTGAGATATAGGTACCGTGTAATTTTTTCAGTTTTTCCTCTACTTTTTTCATATTTTTGATCGTAATTTCTAAACCAAAAAATTGATTGACATGATTTTCACATTATCGCATTAACAACACCACACGGCTTCTTTTCCGATGTAACTTATTTTTATAAGTTTTAAAATGCCGCGGTAATTGGACCTCAAAGTCGGGAAATATGGAATTTTAAGGGGTTTTCTTTGATGGTCAAAAACATACACATTTTTTGTAAATCAGTTAACGATTTGATGCCAAATTATTTGCCGGAATATACATTCGCATCGAAATAATAGCAAAAATATACCATAGCCATTTTCATCACTTTTCATACCGGCAACCTATCGATGCTTCCTGCCTACCGTGTCTTAGGCGATATTTTTGGAAATTCGGGGTCTAAAAGGGTTAAGGTATTGTATGAAAAAACGTGATTTAATAGACCTATTGATTTAAAAATTGGGAAAGATACACCAAATCAAAAATAATTCAACACGAATGTTCAGTTTTTTGAAAATCAAAATTTGACGGGGTCAACAATGGGTTAAGGTTCGCATACGGAAAGACTATGAAAAAAAACATATCCTATTGATTTCGAAAAAAAATTATAAGACATGAGTTTTTATTTTTTTAAACGAAATCTAACGGAGTAAACCAAGGGTTAAAAGAGTTTGCATGGAGAAACATTATTTAATTGGTCTACTGACTTTAAATATGGTTAGTCCACAACGATTTATAGTTATTATGTTCAAATCATAAAGCGAAAGGTTTGTTGTTAACACTAGAGTGATCAATGGAGTAAAGATAGAGTTATTTCGAGTCAATGAGATTTTTTAACACGTTCACGCCGGCGTGGGCCACCGGTGGCCCGCGCTAGTCTGTCTCATCGGGCGGCGCGGGCCACCGGTGGCCCGCACTAGATTGTCACATCGGACGGCGTGTACCGCCGGTGACCCGCACTAGATTTTCTCATCGGTCAACGCGTAACGCCGGTGGTACGCATTCGATTGTGCTATTAGACGCTGAAAAGAAAAATATTGACAATTGAACGTATTTTCATTAAAAACATATATTGAAAGCCAGATGAAGCACAGCATTAATTTCAGTACGGCCTTACAGCAGAGACAATGAAAATCGGCCCCGGCGTAAAAGTGTTAAATAAAAAAAATTATTATATTATTATTAAATTATTTGCTTTTGCTTTACACGAAACTTGAATGTTGTTAAAATTTAATGTATAGCTTAAAATTTTTATTCAGATGATTATTTAATTACCAAAATTATTTAATTAAATTTAACTCTTGTGAATTACCTTCGAAAGTACGCAAACAATTCGAAGACCGCGTCATTGACAAATGGAACACAACTGTCCATAAAAATATCACATTGTGCAACTATTATGCGTGCACAGTTATCGCTGTGAAGCATCAAAACGTTTAAAACAATAAACAGTAAACAACAACAACAACGATAACAAAGCAACGCCCTCAGGACTGCCGACTGCGCACCTTGCACACACCTCGCAACGAAACGCACAGGAATTTCGGTGCGTACGTGTGTGTGTATGTGTGTGTGTGTTGCGTGACAGTAAAATAACCCAACAAAACCAACAACAACAAAAACAATACAAGAGCAACAGTTAAAATTAATAATAATAGCAACTTGAACTGCAAAACACACCCAGTTGTCGTCAACATTGGAGCGCAATCAACATCGATGCGGTTGCTGTCTGCTGTTGGCGATGGCAAATTATGGTGAATTTTGTTATTTAATAAAACCCAATGAAATTATGCACAAATTAAAGGTATGCAAAAACAATTTTGCGCTACTCGCAGTTCTTGTTGCTGTCAAAATTGTGACAAAACAATTTTGAGTGCATTTAGTTTTACGCGAGAGTTAACTAGTTTTGTTGTTGATCTTGTTGACACCTGCGCGCTGGCGCAAAAATGGAAAGTGCGCCACACCAGCCACCAGTGGCGTATATATGATTTTATTTGGAGGCGACCAGAGGGATTTGCATACATTTATTGAGCCCAATACTATTTGAAATCATATTTTCCACAAGCAATTTTTGTATTTGGGGGGAAGGGGGTTAAATCCCTAAAGCTCCTCCATGTGCGCTCGACTGCCAACCACACTCGGCTTGTTTTGGCCGCCTACATTTCACATACGGACCGCCACCCATTACAGTCGATTCGCTAATGAAAAAGAAAGACGTAAAAATAGTTTAATTGACAACTCTTTTCGCTACAGTCTGTGCAATAAAACCGATACTTTTGTCATTGACTGCTTTTGTCGTGATGTATTGTCGTAAGAAAATTTGTATTCAATATTTATTTTATTTTATTTTATTTTATTTTATTTTATTTCATTTTATTTTGTTTTATTTTTTTATTTTATTTTATTTTTTTTATTTTATTTTATTTTATTTTATTTTGTTTTATTTTATTTTATTTTATTTTATTTTATTTTATTTTATTTTATTTTATTTTATTTTATTTTATTTTATTTTGTTTTATTTTTTTTATTTTATTTTATTTTATTTTATTTTATTTTATTTTATTTTATTTTATTTCATTTTATTTTTTTTATTTTATTTTATTTTATTTTTTTTTATTTTATTTTATTTTATTTTTTTTATTTTATTTTATTTTATTTTATTTTATTTTATTTTATTTTATTGTTTTATTTTTTTATTTTATTTTATTTTATTTTATTTTATTTTATTTTATTTTATTTTATTTTATTTTATTTTATTTTATTTTATTTTATTTTATTTTGTTATTTTATTATATTTTATTTTATTTTATTTTATTTTATTTATTTTATTTTTTTGTTATTTTATTTTGTTTTTTATTTTATTTTATTTTATTTTATTTTATTTTATTTTATTTTATTTTATTTTATTTTATTTTATTTTATTTTATTTTAATGTCTTCTGTTCGGCCTTCTTTCGTCCACCTACAACGTTCACTTGATTGATGGATTTTGGTTGCCAAACGGTTTATCACTTTCGTTTTGGCAAATAACCGTTATATTTTTATATATTTTTACATTTCACACTAATTTTTGAATTTAATTTTTTTATTTTTTATTGTTGTAAAAATTTCACAACTTCCATTACAACCACTTGAAAATAAAAATTGCATTGTTGTTGTGGGCTTAAGTTCCTTTTATGGGCTCTGCAAAACTTCTGCGGCATGTTTTTATGAAAGTTGATTGCCAACTGTTTTGGATTTTGTGTCAAATGTGCGCGTTTATGTTAATGGTGTTGTTGTTGTCTATGAGTCAAGCTGCCGAAATGGACGTGTGGGTGGGCACTTTGGGCAGAATGTGTCAGCCACAATTAATTGTTTGCTTCCGCGGTGACCTAAAAACCTGCATTTATTGTATTGAAATTGAAAAATAAAATTTGTGAAATAGTGAGCGAAAGTAATATAACCAAATTTTAAATAAAACCTCTTCCTTTCTGTTCCCTCTTACTTCTCCTTGTCGAAAGTTAAACTGATCTACCTATGAGTTGGTAGTATTCCCTTTTTTAAGATATTAAACCTTCAGATATTTAATCATTTTTCAGGTATTAAAACATTTGAGTTTACTTCCCAGCTACTCTTCTTCCTTCTTCTTTCTAACTTCCCAATTTTCAGATTTTTGTTAAAATAATTAAATTTTTTCCCCTCCCACCTTTGGGTTTTACTTCTAGCCACTCTTCTTCCTTATATCTGCCCAGTTAACTAATCAGTACTTTAATGATTCGATTTTCTATCCCTCCCATTATACCAGTTTAGTTTCGAAAACTTCTCTTCTTCCTTCTAATAGCTCAGTTATTAGGCCAGTATTTCAATATTGAGATTTTCTTTCCCTCTCTCCCTTCGTTTTTTCTTTTCAGGCACTCTTCTTTCTTCGAAATACTCAGTAAAATACCTAGCCAGGTTTTTAATTATTTGATTTTCTTTAGTTCCCACCTTTCGGTTATACTTTTCAGACACTATTCTTCCTTCTAATAGCCCAGTTACCGGATCATTGCTTTAATGATTACATTTTTTGTCTCTCCCATCATTCGGGTTTACTTCCCAGCCCCTTTTTCCTATCCTTATTGTTGGATTTTTAATAATAAGATTTTCTTTCCCTCTCACCTTTTGGCTTTACCTTCCAGCCAGTCTTCGTCCTTCTAATTACCCAGTTAGCTGATTAGTCTGTCAATGATTCAATGTTCTATCTCTTCACTCATTTGGGTGGATCGAATTTCTCCTGATTAGAGCTTAAATGTCTCTCCCATCATTCGAGTTTTTTCTCTTCTTTCCACTAGAAGCTCAATTACCAGGTTTGTATGAAAATTCAAACTACCCAATCTGATTGTTGGTTCAATTATTCAATTTTCTATCTCTTCCATTTTTCTGAATTTCTTCCCAGCCCCTCTTTTCCTTGTTGTTTAATTTTCTTTCCCCCCACCTTTCTGGTTTTTCTTCCCGGCCACTCTCCTTCCTTCTAACTACCTAATTAGCAGTTTAACGATTCAATTCTCTTCCCTTCCACATTTTGGTTCTCTTTCTTTTTGTTCAATTTTCTTTTCCTACCACCCCTCTTGATTTTTCTTCCCAGCCACTCTTCTTGCAATTTCAATTCAATTTTCTACCCTCCCATATTTTGGTTTGGTCTTTTCTGACTGTTGTTTATTTTTCTTATCCTCCCTTCTTTTCTGGGTTTTCTTCCCAGCCACTCTTTTTCCTTTTAATTACCCGGTAACCTGATAAGTGGTTTATTTTTCAACGATTCAATTTTCTATCACTCCCATCATTTGGATCGATCGAATCTCTCCAGTTCTTCTTCGTTCTTTTAATTATTTTGAGCTTTATTGATGGGAAAAACGATCGATCCGCATTATTCTTCGGTATTTTAATTATTTAAATCTTTATTAATGGGAAAAACGATCGATCCCCATTCTTCGATCTTTTAATCATTTCGAGCTCTATGGATATATTCAACCATTGCAATGTTTTAGTTGGTTCTAGTAATCTATCTTGCAGAGGGGTACTTTTTCATTTCTAGACTCATTAATTCAACCAATCGATGGTCATTCTATCAATATTTAAACCTTCTTCTTCTTTTATATTTGAGTAGTTATTCAATTGTTCAATGGTTCACGTGATTCCCCTTTGCTTTGCTTCATTTTTTTAGGCCTCCATTCTCCTCCACTTCTGAGCCACTCTATCGTTCTTTAACCCTTATTGTGGTTCAACATCCATCAAATGACCCTCAGACCATTCCACAGTGATTCGTTCCATAGACAAAATTCAAAAAATTTATGGTCTCAGAATTTAACGATTTTGATGTCATTTGAAAGAAAAAACTCCAACTAAGAAAACCCCAGAAAATCTGTGCAAAAAATCAATTAGTGTCTGTTCAAAAGCGACTAAAAGATGAAACTTTTTTGTAAAAAAAATTGAAATTCATATTTTCTGTTTTTTAGTCGATTGAGTAAAAAAAATTGTAAAAATAAATGGTTACCAAGAAGTTGCTAAAACTTTCAATATAGAATAAGAAATAATGTGGCCATTTTCGCTTTTAATGTTTTCCCAAAATTTGCCAAGCTGAGGCTTTACTTCACTTTTAATTCAAACAATTTTCTAAATGAAAAATCTGAAAATTGGCAAAACTTAGAGGAAAATATCTAAAAAGTATGTGAAAGTATGTTCCTGGAGTTTTTTTTATTTTAAGAAGCATTCTTTCTTTGTCGGATAATGTAATTACATTCTCCGATATCTTCCGATCTCAGAAAATAATTCAATTTGAAAAGTGGTCTAAACACATATTTTTAGACGAAATTTATTATATTTATGCCTAAAAGTATGCAATCAGCACGAAAAATGATAAAATCTGCAAAAATGCAAAACATACATCTATTATTATCGTTTTTATTGCAAAACCAGAGGGTTCTAAGACAATTTTTGTTTCTCTTTGGAATAATCAATGTTGCCAAACTACAAAAGTTTAAGAAAACCAAATCAGAGATTTCAATTCAGCAGACCATGATTAACTAGTATGCCAAATTTTATGAGGAACGGACCACTCCTTCTAATTTTGTCCCGCGGTTGTATGGAGTCGAATCACTGTGCATTCCCATGTTTTACTAATGCTATCTATGTCCTTCTAGGTGGTCCAATTTAACCACTTCAACTTCAACTTCATTCAACTTTCTACCTATCAGACATGGAAGTTTTGCATTAAAATCCACTACCACTACGAGGTCTGCTGCGACATTTTCTACGACCACTAAACATTTAGTGATAGCTGAAATGTTTCTATTACTCAATTAGTTTATTAAGTGGTCGTTCAATTTTTTCCACAAATTTTTTTAATGGTACTTTTGCACCCTGTAAAAAGTAATAAATTAAAAAGAAATAAAAATTCAATAAAAATATATTTAGTGATAGTTTAATTTTTACTACTAATAACTAAGTTTGTTTAGTGGTAGTGCAATTTTCTTCCACAAATTACACAGTGCAACAAATTCAAAAAAAATTTCGAGGGACAAAGTCAAATCCATCTCATTCGATAGAGGATCTCAGTAGATGAAAAAGTGCCAAGGGATTTTTCCCGGAATGTTCGAGTTTTTTTTAAATTGAGTTTAAAGATGGCGGCTTAAAGCCCCTTCCCGAAACTTTTAAAACATCATATCTCTTGACTCAAATGTCAGAAAGGAATAATTTTTACGTCAGATGAAAGCTAATGAAATGAAGTCGATGACACAATATCCTTTTTGGAAAAATGTAAAAATTAAATTAAATAAATTTAGTAATAGCTGATTTTTTGTCCACTAATCACTGATCTTTATTAAGTGGTATTGCAATTTTTCCAACTAATTTTCTTTAATGGTAATATTTACCACTGTCACTAAATAAAGTTAGTGATGAGTGTTTAGTGGTAGTAAAAATCAGAGAGAAAACTATGAATTTAGTGACAAAACCCCCATGTCTGCTACCTATGCTTTACTATTTTTGTTGTCCCCTCCTTTCCACAGTTAGTTACTCTTACAAACATTTACAGTTTTTTACAAATTCCATTCAATTTCCATTATGTTTTCTTGTTCTAAATTCTAAACAAATTTCCAAACCTTGTTATCTTTCGATTCCCAAACAACGTACAAACTTTACGCACTTCTCACAGCGACGCGCCATCTTGCAGGTTTAGCATGCAAATAACTGTAACTGCGGCCTATCTACTTAGTCATTCAGCCATTCGCCGCTTTTCTGTGTAATTTTGCAAATCAAAGATTCCGCTTTAATGCATTCACCTGCCAGCCAACCAGCCAACTCGGCACAGCTGCAGCTCCAACAGCCGCAATAAGGCAACAATCAGCAAAATGAAATGTGCCAACTGTTCAAAAACGGTTAGCATTGCTACTGTGCTTTTTATTTTCCACCAGCAGTATTGAGCGTCAAATGTTTGAAATTCCGCCAAATCAACGGCAAAATATAAATTCCCAATAAATTGTCATTTCACTTGGCCCGCACCGATACTCGTTTGTGGCAGCCACGTTGACAGTTGCCATCGGCATTGACACGCAGCTGCGTGCCAAGTAACAAACAAACGGTTAGCGCTAACCTCAACCTCATGCAAAAATATGGACAATTCAATGCTGGCAATATTGTTGTTGTTATTGTTTGCAACCAACCATTTTGTCTCTGTTGCAGCTTTGCGCATTAATTTTGATTTTATACATTTTTATCGACGCGCACGAGTGACAACGCCAATGCTTCTGAAGTTGCACACTTGACATGTGCTGCATGCCGCACACATTCACTCCATGCGTTGTTGTTCGTATGCACGTTTTGCTTTCCTTCAATGCAGTCTGGAACTGTCGCGGCGAACCGTACCGGCTGCAACTTTTCCAACAGTTACTGGAGCGTGTTGCGCTTTTTAATTTTATTACGTGAGGGAAATGCTGCATGTGCACTATTGTTGTTGGTGTTATAATTGTATGTTATTATGTTGTTGTTGTTGTTGTTATTGTTATTAGCGTTGCTGCTGCCGCATCGAAACGCACTGATCACGTCGGGTGACTGCGGCATGATTGAAGCAAACAAAAAATATCCGCATACGGAGTCATTAATTTTATAATGAAGGGACTATCGTAGTTGAGCTGATTAGTAGTGGAATTGATGTCGTTTGATTGTTTTAGATATACGTAAAGTATAAATTTCGAAAATCAAAGCAATGCGGTTACTCGGATAAATCTATTCTTTGGGTAATTTTGACTGTTTCAGTCGGCTTTAAAATCATTATTTAAGTTTAATTGGAGTAATTGGACTGCGTAGCCATAAGTCAAGTTAATTTTTTTTGATAATGCCAATTGATTTGTTGACAGTTGCTTACCTTTTTTTTTATAAATCGAATGCAATTTTATTTTGGGTTGGAGATTTAGCTTATCAAAGCCGGATATATTAAAAAAAAAATGTATTAAGGTGAAAAATTAAATTTAGGAGCTCGTATGAAAAGCTTGGAGCTTGTAGAAAATACATATGTGTTGCAGATAGACCAACAATTTCTTTTAATATTAACCCTCCATGTTTTTTTTAGTGTAAATATTTGTTTTTACGAATTTTCAAAAACAAATTTTTGAAAATGAAAAATGAAAACCAAATTTAGAAAGCATTTAAAATCGGATGGCGTAAATCCTTCTTATGGCTTTTTTTAAATGAACTTTCTTCTCTTAATTCCGTAAAAAAAATTGTGTATTTTTCTGCCTTTGGAAAATATTTAATTTTTTCTAAACTACTATCCATGATTTTTTAACGGAAATTGAGAAAAAAAGGAATATTTTCAGGAGCCCAAAGTGACTTAGACAGCAAATTTTCAGCAAATTAAGTACTTCTTCTATTTTTGCCTCAAGTCTGGAGTATGGAGTCGAAGCACTGTGTGACGCATCTGTCAAATTGACATTGACATGATAGAATCTGCTGAGCATAAGACTGAACAAGTATTCTGGAACTCACTGAAAACATTTCTAAGGCTACGCAAATGCCTTAGGGATACAATTCTAAGAACAAGTGCAGGGTTTACAAGGAAGTGGAAGAAAGTTAGGTTAGGTTAGGTTAAAGGATGGGTGTGTGCGGCATACAATTCCACTTGGAAGTGGAATGGGCCCTTTTGGATTCATTGTGAATCTTTTCATTTTTGAATCCAATGCTCAGGCAAATAGAAAACTGTTGGATCCAACCCTGTAGATCCAGACAAAATCCTTTGGAAATCATTTGGTTTTGGTTTTTTTTGAAAATTGTGAAGTTTTGAAATCTGTGCTATTTACGCAATTCCATTGAAGAACCTGGCCACGAGAATCTGAACCGGTGGTTCCTGTGGGAAATCGGAGAACACAGCACCATTGACCTGGGCTTTCTAGGACTAGACTCCAATTCATTGAGAACGCTTATTTAACGCTAAATTATATGGTAGAAATATTTTTCAAGCATATAACCAAACGTCATCGTCATCGACTCCAACGTTTGCAGTGTAACAAATAGAACATTTGATGATTTAATCTGCTAATCTGCTAGTTGATCGAATGACCAGCTGTCACATCGTTTGGCATTCGAACTGATTTCCTTATTTTGTCATTTTTAAACATTCGCTGCAAATGCACTTAGGAACATTTCTGTTATTCAAGTTGCTACACAAAATCATTAAATTCCAACATTCAACCAATGAATTGCCAACCAACCGGTTACTGCTTAATTTTTTTTTTTAATTGGGTGAAATGTGTAAACGGTCAACTTTTACTTTCCAAAAATGTATAAAAATCCCATTTCAACTGGTTTTATGGATTTTCTACTTTGGCATAACACTTCTTGGGCCATGACTTCGATGTCAACAATTGAGCGTCGATGTCGACTTAGTATGCGTGAACGCAGTAATCAGAAGTGGCAATCACAACAACAACAACCAACAACAGAAAGTACTAAACCGCCGAAACATTCCAAAGTGGCCGCCGCGCCGCCGTCAATACGACGAACTCGTAATTTTCTTAAAAACGAAACAAGTGTGGCGGAAACAAAAGCGGCAACAACAACCAAAGTGGAAGCGACACAACGAACGGCATAAGTTACCAAGCGGCAAATTGTTGATATGTGCTCTTATGACCAAATTGAGCGATGCCGCAACACAACCGCTGGCTGTCGAACGCGACAAAGCCTGCGGGGACCGGCGCATGGTTGACCAGTCGAAGGCAGAACTTTCACTTAAAAAAGGCAATGACGACGCAACGACGACGATGCCACACACACACATACACACGTGTACAGAAAACCAAATATAACTTTGTGTATGTGTATGTGTGTGTTCACTTGTTAGCACTTGGCTGTCATAATAGAAACGTATGAAAGAAAGAATGAATAGGTTTTCGTCGACAATTTATACACAAATTGTCTTGGTTTCATTTATTGAAAAAGGTAAACACAAATTTCTACAATACGCAATGCCAAATAAAAATCACAATATTCAAAGTGCCCAGCAAAAATCCATAGCAAATTAATATGATTGTTGTTGTTGCGCGTTTTCAAAGTGAATGAACTGCTTGCAGCGGCAACGTAAGTCAGCGAGTTGAAGAATTTAAGAAAGTTTCGCTTTTGTTTTGGGCAAACGGCAACGTTGCTTAAGTTGAATGCCAAAGTGATTTAAGTATCGATAATAAGTGGTTGTTGTTGTTGTTGTTGTTGTTGTTGATGGTTTGAGATTCATTGATGATGGGTTGAATTGGTAAAGACAAAAGCCGGTTTGTTGTTTAAGTCTTTTGATTGAGAGAAATGATTTGAAGTTCGAGAAGAATGTGAAGAAGAAGAAGTCTGTGGTGGCATTATGTGACGGTTGATAAACCTTATCACTGCTGATTCATATTGACTTCACTTCATTTATCGAGAGCTGAGGAAAAAATTTACAATTTCTGTTCATTTCGTTCTGCGGATTAGAATTTATTGAATTCTACTAAGTAGGCTTGAAGTATTGATTTGATTGATTGATTATTAATTTTCCGTTATTCTATTAAGATTAATGAATCGTATGACATTAGGAAAGTTCAGTCAACCTCGACTCAACTAATGCGAGAATATTAAGAGTTGTGCAGAAGTCGAAAAAGGTGATTGCAGATGTTTGGAAATAGACAAAATGGAGAGCAAACAAGGCATACAAATAAAGTTAAGATTGAAAACAATAGGAAGTAAACTTTATGCTACAAACAGTGAATATGTAAAGTCAAAAAAATAAAAGTAACTTCCATTATTTCAAAGTGGAGTCAATCAAAAATGCGATTTTTGCTACTATTTCCTACAGGGACAACAGCCATTCAACTACTTTAGTTAACCTTAAACATTGCACTTGTGCCCAAACAACCAATACAGCCAGAGAAACACACACACTCACACTAATACGCCGAATAACCATTCAAACCAGTTGCGAAAAGTGAAAAAATTTCACTCAGCCAAGTGCCAAACGAAATTCCTAGCAATCGCGCTGTGCGCTTCACACATTTATTTATTGTATTCTTTGTTTATTTTCTGTAGTACCAAGTCAACTCCCTTCGGATGCGGTGTGAGATGAGCGGCAAAATGAAATGCAAAACGCGTTCACAAACAAGTTTGACATTTGACATTGGCCATTTTCACTTTGGCGTCCATGTGAACCGTTGTGGCTTGGTGCAAGTGCAGCACTAACAACAAAGCCAGCAGTAACCAGACTTGGTGCTGGTGCTGTCTGTCAAAGCGCGCAATAAAAATTGACAACACTGAGCTGTGATATTCAAATTTAATTTTTGCAGACACATAAATTTCATTGATGCGAGCCACAAAATTTGTACTTTTGCCACTTCCTATCGTCACATTCCTACATATATTTGTTTGCTTGTAGCTCATAAACTTATTTCTATTTATTTGTCTGACGCATTTACACCTTCGTGCAACTTCTTCGTTCGCAGTAAAACCTCACCTTGTGTCATGTTTGTTTTACAATTTCAAGCATGATTCGCTTTTGCTTTTCTTTTGCTAACAACACAAATTTGCGCCAAGCCAAATAATATAAATAACACCAACTTTCAGCTGTTACAACGAAAACATGAATGACTAATGCCAAATTAGCAGCAACTTTTGCTCATGTTTATTTGTTGTTGTTGTTGCGGTTGTTCAAAAATGCCAAAAATATAAAAGTTTTGTCTGTTTGGTAAGTTACTTTTTCCTGCCTAACATCGAACAGTGCTCACGCCTTCGACACCCTTCTCGTGTGCGCCTTTCACTTTCGCTTTCATGCAGCTGCTCGACACGCTTGCCGCAGCGTCATCGTTCAACTTTGAGTTGCAGCTGACATTGTTGTTGACTGGCGAGTGTGCGGGTGCTGCTCTCCGCTGTCCGGTTCAACAACCACACAGCATCTCACCTGGGCTCTTTCGCTGCGTCTTCCGCAGCGCTTTAATGCGTATTGACAGCGAATTTTCTATGCTTTTCTACGTTTTACGGCGGCTTCAACATGAATCATTTCACACTTGACGCTGTGGTTAGAGATGAAAAAGTTAAAAGGGGTTTTGGGGTCCAAATATGCTATGGAGCTTGAATGCTTAACGAGTTGGTTGCATAAGCCTTTTGTTTGAGTATATAAATAGCAAAAAATTCTGTTTGCTATACGTAATCCATTACGTTTCGAGTTTGTTTCTTAAGTCTTTTGTATGAAAAGAAGTTTATTCTGGGCATTGACTGCACACATTTTTCGATTATTAATTTAAACAAACTGTTTTTAAAATTAATATTTATAGTTAGTTGACACATTTTACAAATAGTTAATGATGTTTTCCTTTACTTTACAAAAAACCATTTTAAACTCAATATGTGCTAAGTTTGTTTCCTAAGTCTTTTTTATGAAATAAAATGTATTCTGGGCATTGACTGCACTTAACATATGTTTTAATTATTTATTCGAACATATCGCAATTTAATTAAAATAAATATTGAATTCATTCATTTTTCTATTATTCAATTAAATATTTGTTAGTTTGTTTTATAGAAAAACCTGTTGAATTCAATATGTGTCGAGTTTGTTTTTTTTTTAAAGATTCTACCATTCTGGGCATTCACTGCAATCATTTTGTTATTGTTAATCCAAAGAAATGTTTGCTTAATTAATATAAACTATTTTTAGTTGACTAATTTTTGTTTCATAAAATTTTTTAACTTTAGTTTTACAAAAAATCCTGTTCAATCTAATATTAGTCAAGTTTGTTTCTTAAGTCTTTTGAAGGAACTGATACTGAGCTATACTGAGCTTAAATAAATGTTTAATTAATTAATTTGTTATTAATAATTCGAACAAATTGTTTTTAAATTAATGTTTAGAGTGAATTTACTAATTTTTGAATTATTTGATGAATTTGTCTTGGTTTTTTACCAAAAACCAAAATTGCTAAATTGTCATTTATTTAGTTCTTTCCTTAAGTCTTTTGATGGAACTGAAATTTATTCTAAGCTTTAACTGTACTAATTTTTCAAAAATTAATTCCAACAAATTTGTTTGTAGTGGGACCTACTGAGCGACTTTCCTATAGGTATACTGAGTTGAGATCGACCAGCCGTTTGGCTGGATTGGTTTAAGAGAAATCCGACTTTGAAGTTTACTCATTTTAGTCGAGTTCGTCGCTTGAGTCTTCGAACGTGTAAATGCTAATAGGTCCTAAATCGCTCCGAATATCGCCTTACTCTCTTTGGCAAGTTTGTAGATATTTTAACGACCAACAAATTTTCTTAAGACACCAAAACAACAAAATACACTCAAACTGTATTTTCGACAAAAATGCCCCAAAAACACCACTTTCGTCGAGGCATAAAAACAGTACAGTGAACCCTCGTAAAAAAATAAATGCGTATGCTTTTTTATAGAGGGTCGGCTCCTGCATCTCACAAACTAAAAATTTTGCCTGGGAAACGCCCATAAAAGGCGTGGCTCGGCATCAAAGTTCAAAGTTTTTATCAAAAAAACTCAATTAATCTCCAACTGATTTACACGATATGGGTATCAAACGAAAGGTATTTTGTAAACCATTCCTTTTATGTGCAACATTAGATACGTAGTTTGTACTAATAAACAGTTTTAAGCAAACAAAACTTTTTTTTATAAATTTTTTTTTAACGGATTTTTTTCTCGAAAAAATCCATTACTAAGGTACAATAAGTTTGTTACCATATTGTAGCCTGGCTTAATACAAGGAAATACTAACATAACCAGGTCCAATTAAACACTTATTTTTCAAAAAGGAACATGTCACTGACTACACACCCCGTGTGTTTGATAGATCAAATTCACTGTGGCACACTTGAGTACTAATTGAAAAACCTTCATCCACCTAAAAACCAAATGTAAGACTACTTAAACATTTATTTGAATGAGACTTGAGATCATTTTGCAGCACGCCACTGCCTACAGTCAATTTGTTCGATAGGCCAAATTTGCTGTGGTAAATTGAATCGGCCGCAGCGACACACAGCGTGGCCAAACCGCATCAAAAGCCTGAACAGCGGCATCGCATTGACTGCTGCCAGACACATGCACACACATGAATATTTACATATTTGTGTGTGTGAAACAATAGCAGCGTGCAGGCATCGCGCATCGCACGCATTCAAGTTTAGGGCGCAACGCGTCGCATTTTCAGCATGTTTATAGTTACCTACTCATTTTTAGGTTGACGCATCCAATTGGTGAGTTTCACTTTCTTTTGAGTCATGCGCGCACTTTCCATACCCAACGCTTACAACAATCTCAAGGTTTTTGCTTCTGTGGACAGCAATAATTTTGTTGATGTTGTTACAATGCAACCGCGTTGTCTGTTGTCGCTGTTGAAAGTGTGTAAACGAATGAATGAATGGCTGAATAGCCAAACTGTTGAATGCTGAATGTTAAATGTTGAATGTTGAAAATTGTTAATTGATGCCAACTATTTATGAAAAGGCTTTTCAATGGCAGCGTAATTGGCGCAACAAAATGCACAAAAAACTAAATGATACAAATCGGCTGCCGTCCACACACACACAGACACACATTATGTGCAATAAACTAACTAATGAGTTGTTGCGCTGCGCTGTTTACCATATTTTCTGTGGTGTGGCAATGTTTATGCAGTTGGTGAGGTGGTGGTTGTTTGTGTTTGTGTTCTTTTTTTTAAGCACAAATTTCCCGCGGCAACTTGCCAGAATTGCTTGGTGGCTTTTATTAGCGTGAAATTTTTGTTTGTTTGTTTGTTGGTTGTAACAGCATGAAATTATACAGAAAACTATTTATGTGCAACAATAAAAGCGGCATTTATGACAGCTGGCCGATGGACAGTTAGATAATGTTGAAAAAAATGTTCACAAGTTTTCAAGGTTTATTTGATGGTCAATTTCTACGAAGAATATTTCGTAACGATTTTGTATAAATGCCAAAAAGTGCTAACCAAACTTAATGAGATGACAATGTTTTATGTTTTGAAGGAGTGCTGAGAAAATATTTTCGAAAAATTTATGCATTACATAAAATGTGAGAAATTCCAGCGGGTGAAGTGGTCTAAGCATGGGCAGCTGGATCAATGGTTACTGCTTTGAATAACAAGTCGAGAGAGTGTTGCTTGGTTTAAATACTGAATTTTATATCGAAGAAAGAAGGGTTGTATAGCATATGATTGATTTGGACCCGCTTTTTAAACGTTTTTTAATCCAGATTAAAGTCCCACACACAAATTAGAAAAAATGCAAAGCCAACTTGGTTTTTAGAATATAAAAAGGTTTGATTTCGATAGATAATATTCAAGAAAGAAAGTCATGAAAAACAGTTAAAAATAATAACAAATTAAAAAAATGTCAGAATTAAAAAAAAAATTTGGTCGAAAACGTTTAAGTTACGTTCTCTCACTAAAAACTTTAAACCTTGTGACTATGGAAATTTTCCAAATGATTTATTTGCATTAACACTCTCTTCTTAACCTCACTTTTACTACTTTCGCTCTTCTTCAGTGACATGAAATAACCCATTACACCGAAATCTTGTTATAAATAAAAAGACGTGAAGTAAAAATTTGCAAACTTTCCACCACAGAGCGACAACAATGACAAAAGCAACAAGCAAACATAAATAATTTTGTAATTATGCGTTGGAAGTAATAAACGACAACGAAATGCGTAGAAACCAAAAATTGCATGCAATGCATACGAAACATTCAGACACACAGACATATGGCGCTCGGCAACAGTCAACTCACTATGGGAATCGTAAATAGTGCAGACTGCAACTTACACACATACATACATATACAGACACAAATACTAAAAGCGCCAGCAGACAATGCAACTTTTATCAACAAATCAACAGGAAAATACACAAACATTGAGAAATAAGTACTTGTTGTTGTTGTGGTTGTTGAGGAAAAAACCAACACACACATACAACAAGTGGAAGCAAGAGAATGTGACAAAAAAAACTAAAGGCAAATAAAGACAAAAACAAAATATAGGAAGACTACAAAATATGAAGAAAAACAACTGAAAAATTATAGAAAAGACAGAAAACATGTATAGAAATAAAGAAGACTGAAAAAAATGTGAAAATAACTGACACCAAATGCGAAAAGTGTCGAGGCGGAAAAGCGTAGTCAAACAAAAAAACCAACAACTGCCGGTGAAAAGGGTAGAAGAACGGTGCCGCCGAATAGCTGCTGGTGACAGTTGTAATTGCGCCGGCAATTATACATACAACAACAACCACTTTCACTTGTCTGTTGTGCGTCTGAGCGTTTGCTGTTCACGCTCAAGTGACGAGCCACATAACCAACGAGCAGCTAAAAGCCAATTTCCAAACATCAACAAATGACACAAACAAAAAGCAACAACTCAAACAGCAGCAGCCGGTACGCACTCGACATCTATCTGCATGTGGCGTCGTTAGAAATCATTGGAACAGCACAGTTGAGCTGGCGGCTAAACGAGAACAATTGACATGTTAGCTATAGCAGTTAAAACTGAAAGCAACCACAGCAACACAGAACCAAAGCAAAGCAGTCAAAACTGAAGCCAGAAAGCAAATCTTTGCTGATTTGAATCTGCTGCCAGTTTTACTTTTCATAAATGCTAAAAACATTTATGTAAATTGTGTCGTTGAAAACACTTGCTACATATTCTTGCTACTTGTCTTTTTGCTGTATTAAGTGGAAATGTAATAGCAACACAATTTGTCAAGCGATCCCAACGAATGGGTCGAACATGGGTTGTGCTCCTCAGAATGTAAATTGTTCTGCTTTTATGAGTAGCTGAGCTTTGATTACTTCATAAAAGTGAAATGCTGTGCGGAGCTGCGGTTGTTAAGTTCACTGAGTCGCATAAATTCCAATTTGGGTGTAAAAAAATTGAAAGTTACTTTAATTGTACATTTATGCGGTCTGTTAAGTTCTATAAGTCGTTGAAAATGTACTCTTGTTTTAAATTTTTTTCGCAGGTGAATTGCATTGCAAGTGTTGGTTGAAAAGACGAAATTGTTGGGTTAAGTTGAGTTAATCTTAGTTAGGTTGGGTAATGACTTATTTAAAGTATGCGCAATCGCAAGGGGGTCGTAACCTCCCTTAAGGGGGCAGTAACAGTAAAGTGATAAAAACGATTTAATACGTTTGTTTTTTTATATTTTTCATGTAATACACCGTGCAACACAAATAAAAAAAATGTTCACACCGGAAAAAATCCACAAGGGCGTGAAACTAGAGACCAAATATAGAAATACTGCGTACTCAGGTTTTTATTTCCACATCCTTTGTCCTTTTAAAAGGACTTTAAAATTTTGAAGTGGATAAAAGATGAAAAAATATAAAAAAATACATAAAGTATTTTCGTTAGAATATAGCGATATGTATATCAAATGATAGAGGAAAGGCTCAGGAATTTAAATAAAATTGATGTTTTATCTATTTCTAAAAAAAAGGATATGAAAAAGGTCCTTTGAAAATTTTAATCCTTTATATCCTTGAAAATTTGTATAGAATTTTCTTGAAAAGTAAGTATGTTAAAACCTAAAATCTCCTTGATCATGTGACAAAATTTCATTACTCTCGCTTCATTAATTTTGTAACTTTAACCAATTAAGTTAGAGTTTTTTTTCTGGTCTCTAGTTTCACGCACATATGGATTTTTCCCGGTGTGAAAAATGCTGTCGCATGGTGTTATTTTTCTAATATCTGTGACGTTAGATTTGGAGCATTCATGAAAAATTCTTGTAAAGTTGCACATGATTGGTGATCGTAGAATGATCTGAAACAAAAGGTAGGTAGATGTAGCTGGTTAGCTGCGTTGGCTACTTAGTGATAACAGATGGTGATGCCTTCTTAAGTTTTCGTAGTTTTCAATTCTTCCGAATTAACACTGATACTTTCGTTGTTGTTGTTGCAGTATGTAATATGGTTTCTGAAAATCTGCTGCAAGCTGCTCAACACAACTTATTGAATAGGAAGGATAGAAGCCTGTTCAAATGTAAAGGATTTGACTGGGTAATGCTGAAACAATGAACAACATTTAGAGGTTAGAAGAAATTATAGATTTGGGAAAGTGCAGAACCCAGCCATGTATGAATCGAACCTGCGACCTCTGGGTGGAAGCTCAGTGCGCTTCACGCTACGTTACCGAAACAGTCATTCATTCAGTGATCCATTACAAGACGAGTATTTTTGAGAAACCTAAGCAAGGATGTCGGTCCTAACGATAACACCTCGCCTAGTCCTGTAAGCTCATGTGCGCTCAGGGTTCTCAAGGGTTTCGATAGTAAGACAGAAGACAGAAGAATATATCAGGTGCACAACTTTGCTTCCGCCGTTTTCCGATAGGTGGCTGTACCGGCTGAGGCTGGTTGAAATACATAGATGGTAATGCCTTTAAAGTGAGTGTGGACAGTGCCTAACGAATTGTTATCGCCGTTTCAGTGACAGTTGTTCTTGTTTTCGTATTATTCACGCTCGAAAATGTCCGTTTATGTGCCCAATTCTCGCCATTTGCGGAAAGTTTTACTTTTCTGTTACAATTCGAAAAAAAAATGCAGCTGAAGCGCATCGAATGCTCTCAGAAACTTACGGTGATGCTGCTCTGAGTGAAAGAACGTGTCGGGAGTGGTTTCAACGTTTTAAAAATGGAAGAGCGACATGACAAAGTCATCCTCCAACACGACAATGCTCGGCCTCACGTCGCAAAAGTGGTCAAAAAGTACCTGGAAACGCTGAAATGGGAAGTCTTGCCCCAACCGCCGTATTCCCCAGATGTCGCCCCTTCTGACTTCCACCTATTCCGTTCGATGGCACACGGCCTGGCAGATCAACATTTTCAATCCTTCGAAGAATTGGAAAAATGGATGGCTTCATGGATAGCGTCAAAAGAGGACTCCTTTTTTCGAGCCGGGATCCGAAAATTGCCGGAAAGATGGGAGAAAGTTGTCGCTAGCGACGGACAATACTTTGAATAATACATCTGTAAGCACTTTTTCGCAATAAAGCTTTTAATTTTGGAAAAAAAACGGCGGAAGCAAAGTTGTACACCTGATACTCCAATATTTTCTTGTTTCTTACACATTCTGCAGTTCTCTTCTTATCAACTAAATTGCATTCCATAAACACACTTTTTATCGTAAGTAAACTAAACTTGAAAACATATTTATTTTTTTAAACAAATATCATGTCCCAAAGTCAATAATATTAGCTTTATATGTTTGGATAATATTTAAGTTTCTAGCTACTTATGAAAAAATTTAAAACTAAGATGAACATTAGAAAACGTTTCATTCACATTTCTTAATAATTATTTCTGTGAAAACTGAATGAATGAGGATGAATGAAATGAAGCGCTAATGGATTAAGCAGAAATTTTAAATTCAATGCGTTGTCCTCATTTTTTTTTTTAATTTTTATATTTCTGAAAGTAAAAATAATTCATTTAGATTCAAAGCCAAGCCATTTACCTTATATGTTTTTGACCTTTCCATATCTCTGAAGCTAATATTATTTCAATCAGATTATAACTCAAAGCGTTGTTCCAATTGTTTTGATTGAAGCTGGAATAACTTCATTACCACTAAAAAGAAGGTGTTTTTGTCGACTGAGACCGTGAAGGAAATTAATGGAAGAAGTCTAAGACAAGCCGCAGACAGACAAGACAGCTTAGGTTTTCTGCTGGAACTCGAACCTCTGACCATTTGAGTTGTATTTGAATGCTCGGCAAAGAAGCTGAAGATTTAAGTCATGTTGTCAAGTTCTTTGTTTAACCCTGAGTCTACGACTTTTGCAGGGTGTTTCCAAACAACTTCTTGGGTTGTGTTTTAAATACAAACTACGAGTTTCAGAGACAACTGAACGAACCGAAAGACACCAGTGTCCTTGCCATCTAAAAACCAAACATTTAATCAAAAAACCAAAGATAGACTCTAAACTTTACTATCAAATTTTTACTTCTCAAATGTTTTATATAAATTATTTTTATTTAATTAATAAGCTAACATTTTTGACTTCCAGAGCGCCATAAATCTTGCAGTTACTGCTTTTATTTAGTTGAGCACATTTTTTCTTGTACAAAATCGCACAGCAAATCTTTCACTTCCGGTTTTAATGGTATACAAGCAGGCAGCAACAAATATCTAAAGTGCAGCAGAAGCGTGAAAAGCATGCTTTAAGTTTTCTATATCCATATTTTCTTTTGTTTTTGGTAACAACTTGAATCATTCGAGCGCGAAACGTTGTTATCCCCCGAAACCAAACTTAAACTTTTCACACATATTTTTTTTTGTTTTCGGTTGGTTAGTGGGCTGCTTCCGTTGCGGCAGCAGGTGGCATGCGTGCCATACGATTCGCGCATACCAGTGTCAGCTACTCAGTTGGTCAGTCAGTCAGCTAAGCGTCAGTCAGCGTTGGCTGAAAGACGGTTAGCATAATTGCTTAGCAACATTAAAAGCATTTAGTTGCGCTCTATGGACTGGATGAATTATTGTCTAGGCAACAATGACCACAACAACAACAACAACAAAACACAACCAGCAAGCAACACTTGACTAAAGAAAAAGCAATAACAACAAGAAATGTTGTCGCAGTAGAGTGGCCAATTCATTAGCAACGAAAGCAAGGCAAACCAACGTAGACAGACAGGCAGTCGGACAGACAGATGGACAGTCTAAAAGACGAAGACTGCTTGCATTACTGACAATTAACACATTCCACTCATACTTGGCACAAACTTAGCTATGCTGATGTGCTGTTATTTTTTCTGCATGTTGTTGTTGTACTTGTTATTTTTGTTGTGTTGTTGTTGAATTTCTTTGTTTTTAACTATTGGCGATATTTCGTTGCGATTTGTTCGGTTTGGTTTGTCGCCATAGCTGACGTTGTTGCTGCTGTTGCTTTATGTTGCTTGCTGTTGTTGTTGTTGTTGTTGTTCTGTTATGGAATGCTCAAATTATAAGCTGCGGCAGTGGCAGCCACTGTCGTTCTTCGACTGTATGTCTGTCTTCTTGTGATGGCAGCCAGCGGCCAACGCAGTCATTTTGCTCAGTCATTTCTAAGCGATTTCTAAACGATTCGCTATTCGCTGCTCAATTGTGAGTTCGGTGTATGCAGATGAGCTGACGGACTTACTGTCTGTCTTTAATATCGACTGTCTGTATGCTTATGCCTCGTGCTTTGTGTATTTCATGGCGTGCATTGGTTTAGTTAGTCAGCTCGAACTCGAACTCGGACTTTTCGCGCTTCGGCGCAGCTAGTGACCCTAAACAAATGTCTCTGTTGTTGTTGTTGTAATCTTTTACAGAGTTAATATTTCTTCTTTGTTTTTGATTTTTTTTTGTTCGATAATTTTTTAAGGAATTGAGGCCACACTTGTTGGTGTTGGCTGACGGCTTAAGTGCGACTGTTGTGCATATTTCAGCTGTCATGTCACTGATTGCTGTCGGTTGGTGTGTGTGGAGAAAGTCTGTCTCAGATTGTTTTACATAGACTATTACGAATTCATGTCTTAATTGAAATATATTAATATTATTTAATGACGGAAAAATTATTCATCTAATGACAAATTAAACTAAAAAAAATTTTAAAGTGAATGTAGATGGAAAATTTAATTAAAGCTTGAATACAAAAAATTTTAATTTAATTTTATTTTATTTTAAAATTTTATTTTATTTTTTATTTTATTATAATATTTTTAAATTTTGTTTTATTTTAACTATTCGCTAAATATTTTGCAGATATATGATATATTTAATATTATGATTTAAAAAAATTTTAATAAGTCCTTATGTCTCCATTTTTAAACTTGTATCAACAAGTATTTGTAATTCCTACTAAAATTACTGCTTGACGCAATTTTCTTTTCCTTTTTGGGCATTTATAAGTTATTTCTAGGAATAGCTAACTTAGTCTCTACGGTCATTACTGTTGTACTAATCTTTATAAAAGAGAGAAATAAATTATTAATTTGAAGGCATCTGTCTAGGTTAGGCTTTAGGTCTTCCAATTGGAGACCGAAATGCCCAATGACCGAAAGTGATCTCTGAAATTTATTTTGTTTACAATGCAGTCACTGCTATCGAATCACCGCTACAAGTTTCACAATTGCGCAGCAAGTCCAATTGATAAAACTTTATTATAAAAATGTACTGCAGTCCGGTGTCCATCAAAGTCGTCTCTAACATGCGGGGGCCAATGACAGATCGGTTGAGAACATCACCGCTGTCCACAAAAGTGGGCAGCAAGGCCTGAGGCAGTCAAGTCCTGCCTTGCATACTTCAAATTGGCGAATTTTGCGTCGAGACTTGAGTCTGCACCAAGAACCAACTGATCCAGAAGTAAAAATTCAAAGTGAATGAACACCGACGACGTCGTTTGTTTGCTGACTGGGCTTCGGAGTGTTTGGAAGAGTAAAAAGGTGATCCAAATGACCCAGAAGCTGAAAGTTGATGACCATAGACCACGTCGTTTGTTTGCTTACTGAGCCCTGAAGTGTTTGGAAGAGGAAGAAGTTATCCAACTGACCCAGAAGCTACAAGTTGGTGATCATTGACCACGTCTTTTTCGCTTTCGCTGACTGGGCTTCGAACCGTCCCAGAAGCCCAAAGTTTATCATCATTGACCACGTCACTGTTTGCTGACTGGGCTTCGGAGGGTTTGGAAGAGGAAAGGTGATCCAACTGACCCAGAAGCTCAAAGTTACTCATCATAGACCACACCGTTTGGGTTGCTGACTGCGCTTTGGAGTACTTGTACGAGGATCCCATCTTCATCATACAAGATCCAACTGTCCCAGAAGTTCAAAGTTAATAACCATTCACCAAGTCATTTGTTCGCTGACTGGGCTTCAAAGTGTTTCGAAGAGGAAAGGAGATCCAACTGACCCAGAAGCTCAAAGTTAATGGCCATTGCCCACGTTGTTTGTTTGATGACTGGGCTTCAAAATGTTTAGAAGATTTGATCTAACTAACCCAGAAGCTCAAAGTAAGTGACCATTCACTTCTTAATTGGTTTGATGACTTAGTTTTAAAATATTTGAAAGAGGATCCCAACATTTTTAGTGAAGAAGCGAAATTTTTAATGAATGGCTATGTCAACTAAAATGTTGTGAACGGTGGGACGCCAACCCACACGAGTTTTACTAAAAGTTACTTTTTGGTGTGGTTTTTGGGCAGCGGCAGCGGCATCTTTGGTTCGTATTTCTCCGAAAACGATGTTGATGCGTTCATCACTGTCCACGGCGAGCGCTACAGATAGATGAGAACCAATTTATTTTGGCTCAAATTGAACAATATGGACGTGAGCGATAAGGGGACACACAATGAACGCCAAGATTGACAAACTACATAAATGATTTGAGGTTATGGCTATCTTCCACGAAAGTGACCATCAAGATTGTGCGATTTGACACGCTAAACTTTTTCTTGTGGGGATTTATGAAGTTCTGTAAAGTTATCTAAAGTCGCAAATCTTAAAGTTTTTAGGAAAGTTATCATAAGTCCCCATCGACCGATGCCCTCAAAGTCAACATAAACCAGGCCATTGCTCAAGTTGAGTCAAATCTATGCAGCAGAGACATTGACAATTGAACCTCTCGGTGTCGTCACACCGTGCGAAGCCAAGGCAGCTATTTGAGCTATGTTGCATTCCATACGTAATTTTTTTTTTAAGAAAATCATTTAATCAGTTAATACGTACCTCAAATACAGCTCAATTTAATTTAATTGTTTGCAAGTTCAGTCAAATTTACAATATCGATTTTCATTGCTTCTTCATTGCTTTTTCATTGCTTTTAAAATTGAAGTAAAAATTTAACAATAAAAACATACAACCTCATCAAATCCTCACTGCGTACATTTTCAAATCCACAAATCTCTCTTCCAGCCAATTAAAGTCAAAATATTCACTTTCTTTCGCCCATTTGCCAAGCGAGCAAAGAGAAATTCTGCCCAAGTGCTGCAACGTATGCGGCCTTCGAGTGCTAATGCGGCGGGCACGCGTGTCCGTAATGCCAAACTCACCTGGCACTTGCCATATGCTACAGAATCGCTCATAAACAATTCATAACGCACATCTGCCTACAAATACTAACGAGCCGCCATACCAATCAAATGTGGTAAATGTTTGCCGCTAAGAATGCTTTAGCGCAATTAACGCGCTGCCGCTGCCATAGTCCGGCGGGGTATTAAACTCCAAATGCCACTGCGCACAGTTCTATCCGTGCGGACATTGAGCTGCCGGCCAGCCTAGCAGCGGCATTTTTAATATTTGGCACGCGTGGCGCAGACATTAATTGTGGCCCAGCCGCAAGCAGCTGGTGGCAACAGACCAACTTATCGTCGGCTGTTTGTATGCAGTAGCCACTCACAACAACAACAACTCAAACATCAACGATGCACAGCAGAGTGCAGCCAACAAGTGCCAATTGCCCTTTTGGCCGAAGCCAAAACGTTCGGCGGCCAACCATTAATGTCTGCCAAGCGCAAGAAAGTCGCCAGCCACATTGTTTATTAAAGAGTGAAAAGAGAAATTATTGTGGCAGCGCGTTAATAAATAATGGAAGTTAAGCATACGCGCACACAACCACAGACTTACACATTCACACACACATACACAGATACGGAACGCTTTTAATGAATTCTTTGCACATGTGAGCGCATTCGAGTGTATTGAGAATTGCTTAGAGTGCAGTGGGCGAAGTGAGGCGCAGTAGCAGGAGGCGTGTTGCTTTAACTTTGTGGCCAAAAAGCCTGCACATTCTTGTGGCTTTTATTCAAAATCGTATGCGGTCGTGTTGATTAGCCTGCACGTACGCACGTAAGTCATGCGCTGCAACTTTCATTTGTGTACTTTTCGTTTGTAAGTTTTTGATTTTTTTTTTGCCTAAAATTTATTTAAAAAATAAATTTTAACGAACTAAATTCAGTGCACATGAGTGTGTTGTGTTTAATTATGTTTAGAAAACGGAAGTTTAATGCTTTTTCGTGATTATTCCGTTTGTAATAAGTGCAGAAAAATGTTTGCTTGAGCATGACTGCAGTCACGGCACGTACATCCTACAAATTTTTATGGTCGAATGTGCTACATTTTCTCAAAATGCTTTTATTGTCCGTATGACACTCAGAGTGAAGTTGTAAACTATAAAATATTTTGGAACAATTTCGCCTTTTCTCTACCAAAGATGAACAAAAGACTTAAGAAACGAACCTGAACTCGAAATGTGAATTCATCTAATTTTTAGTTATATTGAGAGCATATACACATTTTTGGGGAGCAAAGAACTCAAATAGGGTTTAGTTGCCTTGTATTGGTTCCGTTATGCGCCAAGGTTGTCTTGGCTATCGTTAGCTGTCATGGGTGATGGGGCTGCTGCTGGTTTGTAGCGCCGACTTTGCATTTAGTTGATGCTGATTGGAGTGGAAAAGACCTGATGAAGTGGACTTTGGGTTGGGGGCGTGATTCTAGCTGTAGCTCCTGGTGGTGCTATGCATTGATACATTCGCTTTTAGCTACAATTTAGGCTGTGCTTCAAATCTTTCGAATGACTGGAATGGAAGAGTATTCAGAGACTGTGGAGTAAGTTGAGAATTGTAAAAAGGTTAGAAACTAAATGAAGCAAGGGGAATTTGCAGAGAGGGAAATTCAAAAATTGAAAAAATGCAAAGAGCATGCTTGCCGTTAGATTCGAATGCACAGAACGAAGCCATTAATGGTGAGGCAGACTCATGCACTACCACTATGTTTCTTTTCCCTTGTCGGAACAGCCCAGCAAGCGCAACAGTCAGACAGAGATACATTCATTGCACTACGAGCTGATGTTCTGTGTTAATTTGTTTTACATAAATCTTACTCCGAAGAAATCTGTGTAGATCCTGCGTGAATTTAAGATGTTCACTTCTCAAAATATTACTGTCATACGTCTGAAACCTGAGTCGAAGGTACACGAATCGGACACACAAAAAGTACTCCGCTACGTCATCTTCCTTCCCACAGGCATTTTCAATGTGATTTTTCCATAGAAAATATCTGCCTACAATCCCTCTTGCATAGGGAGAGAAGAACCTGTAATCATTGGTCTGAGATGACATGAACCATAAGTTTCGCTCAACTGCAGCCGCTCTCAGTCTGTAACGCTCGCTCCTGAATTAAAGTGACCCATTTATTAACAGTGGTTTTGATGGTCGCAGATGGGAGTGGCAGAACAGATTCAAGGCCGATAAATGCAGCCTCAAAGCCTATTCCAGCTAGGAAGTCTGAAGTATCGTTTCCTGCAATTGCTACATGTCCCGGAGCTAAGTAACCGTCAGGCTATCATTAAATTGATAGCTTGATTTGATTGATTGACATGATTCCGTTCAGATTTGTAAGACACGGCTACCGTGGAGGTGGTTGGAGGGCTGTTCAAAGCTATAAGTCTTTCTCTACAGACACAGATGGATCGGCGTCTATACCTGCGATCAACACATTACCTGAAGTATTGAATTCACCTCTGCCTGAAACACACAGAACTGTAGAGTCCCAATTGATTGGACGTAGATGTCATAGCCGGAATCTTGTTCTCTTTTGTAGTCGTTCGTGAATATTCGGAAGCATTCTCAGGGCCCATTCTCAGGAACTGATCAAAAGTGAGCCTCAGGCAGTATCCCGTATACCGTTTTTCTAGTATGAAGATTGATTCATAGAATAGGATTTGATTTTATTTTTTTTTATTTATTTTATTTTATTTTATTTTATTTTATTTTATTTTATTTTATTTTATTTTATTTTATTTTATTTTATTTTGTTTATTTTATTTTATTTTGTTTATTTTATTTTATTTTATTTTATTTTATTTTATTTTATTTTATTTTTTTATTTTATTTTATTTTACTTTATTTTATTTTACTTTATTTTGTTTTATTTTGTTTGTTTTATTTATTTTATATATTTTATATATTTTATTTTATTTTATTTTATTTTATTTTATTTTATTTTATTTTATTTTATTTTATTTCTTTTTATTTCTTTTTATTTTATTTTATTTTATTTTATTTTATTTTATTTTATTTTATTTTATTTTATTTTATTTTATTTTATTTTATTTTATTTTATTTTATTTTATTTTATTTTATTTTATTTTATTTTATTTTATTTTATTTTATTTTATGTTATTTCATTGGATTGGATTGGATTGGATTGGATTGGATTGGATTGGATTGGATTGGATTGGATTGGATTGGATTGGATTGGATTGGATTGCATTGGATGGGATTGGAGGGGATTGGATTGGTTTGCATGTTTATAGAAATAAGTAAATTTAACTTATTTATGTCTCTAACTTTACTTTTTATTATAAAAAACCCAACCAAATAATTATTTGATTGCTGACCTCTTAATTGTTACATCTTTTTGCGCTCGGTTGGCAGTAATTTGTCAATTTAATACAAACACAACCGCAACAATGACGCATTTCCTATTTTACCAAAATCGTGTTTGCTCTCTCATCCATTACTTGGATATTGTTTTAATTTTTGAATTAAATTTTTTTTCTGTTAATGTGGAAATTCGGCAGCGTTTCCTGCTTTGCAATGACGAATTGCAAAAAGCACGCAACTGAATGGAAGCAATGATTTCGAGGCAATTTCGACACTAAAAATAAAAAAAAAAAACAATAGTGGATTACAAAAAAACATGCTTTCTGTGTGCATAGATGTGAATAGTGGGTAGAAAACAATTGCTAACAACTTTGGGACAAATGAACCACTTAATTTGCTAATGCAGCAAATTATTGTGGGGCAGCTGCGACTGGCGTTGGTTGATGGTTAATGGTTGTCGGTTGCAGGTTGCCGGTTGCCGATTGCTGGTTGTCGTTGTGGCGTTGATGGCGAAGGTGTCGGTTGGGGCTGATGCTGATGCTGAATCTGGCTGATGGCTACCATTGATTCGCCGCGATGCGCCAAAGTGGTTGCCATCTCTTTGTTGTTATTGTTATGATTGTGTTGCAGCTGAAATTATGACACAACTAAAGCGCCATGTGAACTTTCCGTCTTTGTTGCTGCCGTCTCATTATGTTGCTACGTTGTGCTGTTGCTATTGCGACTGTTTTTACATTTTTGCAACAGCCTCGGCAGCTGGTCCACATTGTTAATGTAGTTATGAATAGTTGTAGGTATGAATGCAGTTGTTGTTGTTGCTACAGTTTTTGGTTACATAAATAATGAGCTGAATGCGCGCCAGACTCATTTGCGGCACACATTGACGCCGCCGGTCATTAGTGTCCAAATTAAATTACACTACAAATATATTGAAGTGTGTTTTCATTTGAGTGTGCGGCAACAATTGGAAATATTTCGTTTGATTTTTTTTCTAAGGCAAATTGGTTGGCTTTCGAACAAAACAACAATGGTTAATGGTGGTTTTGTATTACAAACTTTGTTGTATATTTTGTTTGCTTTTCTTTTTTCGTGAACGTTTTAACAAAATTTCGCAGCGAAATTCATTAGACAATTTAAGTGGTGAATGAATATCGGCTGCTGCGGCAAATTTGTTGTAGGAAGCAAAGATTGTGTTTAGTTTATTCAACAAAATGCAAAGCAATGCGTGCGAGGGTTGACGCTGGCATGGTTTGAATGCCAGGAAGGCGTGAATTTTCAAGCCGATTGAATAATAACTTTCATGCAACTGGGTGACCGTATACGTAACATTGATTGGGCTTAAGCAGGAAGTTTGCAGCTGCGTAAAGTGGAAAGTACATGAAAGTTAAATGCTAAGTTTTACTCAAGTAAAAAGTTGTTATGGCTTACAATGATTATAGTGTTTAACTACACTATTATTTTTGGCAAATATAACATTTAGTGAATGTCTAAATTTTATCACTGAATGTTGAGACAATATTTTTAAAAGTTTTATTATTTCAAAATAATTTTTTTACAAGTCCATTTAAACAAGTTTGGAACTGTCTTATTTAAAATTGTTGTACAATGTTTGAGTGATTATATTAACGTATAAATACTACTATATAAAGTTAAAAAATTAAACCAAAAAATCCAAATCTATAAACAAAAAAATTTAAACTAAAAAGTAAATAAATTGTACCAAATGTAAACAACAAAAAGCAAACGTATTGTTTACTCTGTCAGCCACCGTCCACTGTCTGCACTGCACTGACAGTTTGATTGAGTATTTTATTATATAAATTTTACTTCGTAAAATTAAAAAATTAAACCAAAAATCCAAATCTATAAACAAAAAATTAAAAAAAAAAGTTCTTCCAAATGTCAACAACAAAAAGCAAACGTATTGTTTACTCTGTCAGCCACCGTCCACTGTCTGCACTGCACTGACAGTTTGATTGAGTATTTTATTATGTAAAAATTATTATGTAAAATTAAAAACTTAAACCAAAAAATCCAAATCTAAAAACAAAAAATTAAAAAAAAAAGTTCTTCCAAATGTCAACAACAAAAAGCAACAGTATTGTTTACTCTGTCAGCCACCGTCCACTGTCTGCACTGCACTGACAGTTTGATTGAGTATTTTATTATGTAAAAATTATTATGTAAAATTAAAAACTTAAACCAAAAAATCCAAATCTAAAAACAATAAATTAAAAAAAAAAAGTTCTTCCAAATGGCAACAACAAGAAGCAACAGTATTGTTTACTTTTTGGGCCAACGTCCACTGTCTGCCCCGCACTGACAGTTTAATTGAATATTTTATTATATAAAAATTTCTATGTAAAAATTATTATGTAAAATTAAAAAATTAAACCAAAAATCTAAATCTAAAAACAAAAAATTAAAAAAACAATAAGTTCTTCCACATGTCAACAACAAAAATCAACAATATTGTTTACTCTGTCAGCCACCGTCCGCTGCCTGCACTCTACTGTTGCCATCTAATCATTTACAATTGTAATATTTTCCCCTTTTCCATATTTTCTCCATTACTTGTTTATTTTCACTCGAAGCCATCAGTTTAATAGAAAATAAAAAAAGCCAAGAAAAGCCACTCGTTCAGAACATTTAATTGCGGCAGCCACAGCAACCAATCCAAGCATTTCCTACCTTCCTTGGCAACAATGCAATTCGTTGTGCTCTGCTGGTGCCAGTCCGACCAACATGCAGCCACAGTTACCATTCGAAAGCTGTAATTAAATGCGGCAATGCTTAGAAGTGGTCGGACCTAACCTCAAAGAACAACAAACTTTAATAGGCTGAAAATTGCAATAAATATGCCATCATGCCACGCAAACTAAATTCATCGCCAACACACACATTGGTGACTTATTCAATTGTAAATGGTTCATTCTTTGCAAGTTTGCAACAACACTGCTTTGCTTTTGAGATTCTCGGAATGCGTGCAATTTCATTCAATTAAAGTCTCATTCATTCTTTCGGTTTCAGTTGAGTTTTCAGCTCGAATTGCTACAGTTTAAACGTTCAAATGGCACAATTCGCAGACACCAACTCATAGTTAACTGTTCATTATTACTAACCATTGTTGTTGTGATTGCGGTTGCTTCATGATTGACCGTTTCTTTCATTATTTAATGTTTGTCCAAAGCTTTGCTAATCTTTCATTTTTCTTCAACGTTTTGAGTATTTATTCATTTGTTATTTTAGGCAATCATTGAGTCATCGCTTGTAATTAGTTAGGCTGTCAAATGACACAATTTTCAATTTATTTTAAAGACAAAGTGTAAAAACCATTATTTATCAATTAATTAACTTGAAGCATAACTTGAAGCAGTTTGAAGCAGTTTGACAAACTTACTTAATGCGTTTTTGACCCAAAATACAAATTAAATAAATTAAGTAAAAATTTTAACTGTTACAGAGATTAAGTAATGTGTTGAAATTGAGTGTGAAAAGCTGTCATGAAGAGAAAATAATTATGAAAAAATTAATGATTTTCCGTAAACTTTAAATTGAATACACCAAAAGCATAAATTATGGTTAAACTTAATAGTAACTACGCTCAAAGGCGACTATCACAATGCACTATGAAATAGTATGGAAGGCAGTAAGGTAGGTAGGAGAGGCAGCCTCAAGGCAGAGCCTACTTAGACCATGAAGTCCCATTGTCATACAACAAACAATCGAACTCAAGTCTTCTTTCTCATTGAACTCAAACTGATTCAACCGATTCTTACGAAGACTACTTGCCGGCCTCGATAGTCAAGCGGGTAGCGCGCTGGCTTCTCATACCAAAGGCTCCAGGTTCGATTCCTGGCTCGGGCTGGTGAACAACTCATCTACTTCTATCGCTATCCACATGAAGGGAATGAGAATTACAAGAATCGCACAAGTGCGCTCTTGGCAGGCAATGGCAAAACCTCCAAGTGTGAACGAAAAACTGCCAATCGCCGTTCGGATTCGGCGTTAAACTGTAGGTCCCCCCCCTTTCCCCATCCGCTTGAAATGTGTGCTGTAACATATGTTGGCAAAACAGTGTTGCATACACAGTTCAAAAACGGGTGAAATATGTGGCATCACAATGGGCCTTTCAGGCCTCCGAGTGTGTCTCTCATAGAGGCAGCCACCGCAACCGAACCTAACCTAACCTACGAAGACTACTAGACTGTGAAAAGTCCAAAAGTATGAAAAAAAGTGCACAACTAATTTCAAATAGACTAAAAATTGCTTACAGCAACAACAACAATAACAATTATGCAGAAATGTGTAAATGAAAACAAGAAAATACTGAAAAAGTCCATCCACCTACAAGTTCCAAAAAATTTCAAACCAATTTGCTTTTATTTTTACCCAAATTTGTACTTCTGAACAAAATAAATGCAATTGATCATAAACAACAACAAACAATTTTGCATCCTGTGCACAGAAATTCTACATGGACCTAAAAGAGAGTAAAAAATTGAGTCGGTGTTGTTGTTGTAATGATAACAAAGGGTAGCAAAAATGTTAAGTTAAAAATTTCAGTTGAGAAAGTCGAACGTTCTGGCAGAAAAGTTGCGCCTGCAAAGATAATCTTAAATGTTCACTAAAAGCCCAATTGAAAAGGATACCCAATGACTATAGTAGTGTAATTGTAATCAAAATTTGTGTTTTGAAAAATTGTGTCAAACAAATTGTGTCCAGGCAGAATGACAGCTTCGTTTTTATATGGCAAAAAGAGAAGATGTTTGAAAAAATACACTAAAATTATTAAAATTTTAAAAATTAGATTAGAAAATTAATCATAAATAATACAAAATATATAGTTTGAAACTTTAAGATAACTGTAAAAGTTCCAAGAAATCATTGACAAAAGCATCTTACATGACAATTTTTATAGTTGTGAGCACGAGCGTGAGCATAAAAGTGAAACAGTATTTTCAGCCGACGTTTGGCAAGCAGGCTAAAATCTGCAATTGAATTTATTTTTAAGATATTCGTACCCTTTACAGGAATGTATTTCTTACACTTGTGTTTCCACTAATATGCAAAATTTATGGCTACTCACAAAGATTCAAAATTAAAGAACAAAAATTCACAGATTCAAATTTCAGTATGATTTTTAAGTTCTAAAGTTTTACGTTCACGTGTCAGAAGCTCTTCAGCGGAAAAGAAAGATCCGTCAGTTGTGATGGCGATGACAGTCAAGCGTGCAAAGGAAGAAGGCGAAACCCCGCGCCGACGACAGCTACGCGACGGCGTTGCCTGATCACTCGTCGCGGCGGCGTAACAGAGCGTGTACGGGAAGGCGGCGTAACATCCCCTCCTCCGTAAACTTTGTGCTTCAACGAACGGGGTTTACTCTCTTAGATCAAGTTTCGCCAGCTTCACCGAGGGTCTGGTGAGCAGTCCGTCAGCTGTTCGGACAATTGCGCTGCGTACCACTCCATCTTTGGCGCACTTGACATCGATGACGACTCCTTTCCTCCAGGTGTTTCGCTTTGCGTTATCATCGACGATAATAACGACGTCATTTACTTTGATTGGATCGGGAGGGGTTTGAAACCATTTGGATCGTCGTGTGAGGCATGGTGCATACTCCCGGATCCAACGCTTCCAGAATTGATCAGCAAGCTGGGAGGCGATTCGAAAGTTTCTGTTCAGGGTACCACCATCCCCAGTTGCCGCCTCATGCTCCCGTATTCCACTGGAGCTGCCTACGAGAAAGTGATTAGGCGTTAATGCTTCCATTTCCGGCGAATCGAGGGGAACGTAGGTAAGAGGACGTGAGTTTAGGATGTGCTCCACATCGGCCATAGCTGCCCTTAGCACTTCTTCGCGTAAACCTGTTGTCGGTATAATGTCCAGCAGCACAGATTTCACAGAACGGACCATTCTTTCCCAACAGCCCCCCATATGTGGTGTGGCAGGGGGTATAAAATGCCACTCGATTTCAGGGTAACGATGTTTAAGTTCATTTGCCGAGAGGCGCTCGATTTCGCTCTGTAGGATGCGGCTCGCTCCGCGGAAATTCGTGCCATTGTCCGACCAAATGCATCGTGGCGCGCCGCGTCGGGCGATAAATTGCTTCAGTACTAGCAGGAAGGAGTCAGTAGCAAGCGAAGGGGCTATTTCCAAATGCACAGCGCGAACGGTGAGGCATGTGAATAACACTGCCCATCGCTTCTCTCGACGCCTGCCAATAACTATTTCAAATGGACCGAAGTAGTCGACACCCGTGTTGGTGAATGGTTGCGAAAACGTAGCAAGTCTTTCGGGTGGCAAGCCTGCCATTTCCGGAGGTTGAGGGAGTGCGCGGTTGTTACGACACAGTTGACACTTCTTAGCGGTTTCACGGACCTGTGCCCTCAAGCCAGGCACGCTATAGCGCTGCCGCATTTCGTTTACCACGATCTCATTGTGGTGATGATGGAATTTACGGTGATAAAAGTCGGTAATAAGATAAGTTACCTGATGATGACGAGGTAAAATTATCGGCCGCCGCGTATCGTAATCAGCATCTCGCATGGCATCAAGTCTTCCCTTCACTCTAAGCATCTCAAAGTCGTCTAAGTAAGGCGAATATTTGTAGATCGCACTCTTACGCGATATCGGCTCGCCGAGAAGTAGGCGCTTTATCTCTTCTGCAAATACCTCTTCTTGGCAGTTCCGTATGACGACATACTCGATGCTCTTCATGTCACTTAGTTCGGCTAAACTTACAACTTTAGCGGGTCGTCTGTATTTCTGCAATAATATGCGTAGAAACTTCAAAACATACCTTTGAGCATTTCGCAGTTTTTCCCACCTACTAAAGCGCATCGGATCGGGACTAATGACTGCTAACGACGGTGAGATAGGGCGCTTCACGTGCATGTGACCGACTAGGTCATGCGTGTTTTCCCCAGCGCCGTTGAGGTCTGTTTTTGGCCACGACTCCTCAGGCAAGTGCAAAAAGTTAGGCCCGACGAACCACCTGGATTCGTTGTTGAATTCCGGATGGGCGTACCATTTGGTGGCCTCGTCTGCAACATTGTCCGAGGAAGGGACCCATCTCCACTCTTGGATGTGGGATTCCTCGAGTATTTCACCTATGCGAACTGCAACAAACTGTTGAAATTTTCGTGCGTCCGACCTTATCCAGTACAGTACATTCTTCGAGTCTGACCAGAATAAGCGTCGATCCAAGTGAACAGATAATTCGGCGGTCACCAATTTTGATAGACGTAGACCCAATATGGCAGCCATTAATTCTAACCGTGGTATAGATATAGGCTTAAGCGGCGCGACGCGTGTTTTCGAGGCCACTAGACTGCAAGCAATTTTATTGTTTTTTATGGCGCGCAAGTAAACTGCAGCGGCGTAGGCATCTGTACTTGCATCTACAAAAACGTGTAGTTCAATCCGCTCTGCTGAACGTACCGAGTTATAACAACGTGGAATTCGCATTTCCCGAATAAAACGCAAGCAACGTATCCATCGCCACCATTTTTCCCGTTCTTCTTGTCGAATGGGCTCATCCCATGTTACACCGGAACGCCAAATTTCTTGCATCAATATTTTCGCATGAACGATGAAGAAACCCAAGAGGCCCAATGGGTCAAATACTGTCATGACGATCCTCAAAATCTGTCGTTTTGTTGGTATAACGCCTTCGTCGAAAACCTCTTGTGGAAATTTTACAAAATATCGTAATACGTCAGGCCCCGGCGACCACCACATTCCCAAAACTTTTTCTTGATACTCATCCGGCTGCTCAATATATTTATCAACCTGTTCACTCTTACCGGTTAATGCGAGCAAAACGTCTTTGGAGTTCGAAACCCAACTTCGCATTTCAAACCCACCTTCAGCATGGATTTTTCGTACAGTAGTGGCCAGTTCGATCATATCACGTTCTCGCTGGGCACTTTGTAGCCAATCATCTACGTATGTATTTTCTAAAATGGCCTTAACCGCCGTAGGAAGCTCTTGTTGGAATCGAAGTGCATTTTTATTCTTTACAAAATTTGCTAGAGTGGGTGAGCATGTTGCTCCAAATGTCATCACCTGCATTACGTACACCTCCGGTGTCTTTGAGTTATCGCCGTCTCGCCACAGGAACTGTTGTGCTGCTTGGTCTTCTTTTCTGATGCGCACTTGGTGAAACATTTCACGTATGTCGCCTGATAACGCTATGGGCCCCTCGCGAAAACGCATCAGCACACCTACTAGCGATCTAAGCAAGTCAGGCCCTTTCATAAGAGCAGAATTAAGGGCGACATTATTTACTGCCGCCGCTGCATCCCAGACCAATCGTTTTTTGTTTTTATTAGGATTGGAAACGGTAAACATCGGGATATACCAGGCTTTGCTACCCGCGCAAATTTCATGTGCCTTTAATTTTCTTATGTACTCTTTCTCCTCATAATCGTGGATGGTGTCAATCATAAATTTCTTTAAATCCGGATCGCGAGTCATTTTGGCCTCAAGGCATCGTAAACGCCGGCGTGCCATTGGTAGGGAGTCGGGTAGTTCCACCTGGTCATGCTTCCAAAGAAGTCCAGTTTCCCATCGTTTCTCCAGAGAAAGGTACTTTGTTGTGGCCGTCATTATGCGCTGCGAGCGCTCGACTTCCTTAGAAACGAGTGGTGCTGCTTCACGAATACCAACCGCCTCCAACGAAAAGTGTGACTTTACTAGCTCTTCCAGGCGCTTATCGCCATTACAAACACAAATGTGCATTAGTCGTGTGGAGATATCTTTATTTACATCGCCACGCCCATACACAGACCAACCGATTTTGCACCGCGCCGCCACAAGGTCGTCACGTTCGCTTTGTCGAGTTTCTTGGGGAATAACAAGCTTTAAATTGTCCAAACCGATAAGGATCCGTGCTCGTGCCGCGACGTACGGGACAATTGGTAGGTCTTTTAGATGTTCCCGTGCAGATATGGTAGTAATGTCTAGCGATTGTACAGGAAGCTTAAGTGTAGTTAAGGTGCGCACATTCTTCATATAAAATTTTTTGGCATGAGGCAATTGTGAAGAAATGTACAGCGACACAGATTGAGAATTCGTTTCATGTTGTTGAATGTCACCTGTCCATTGCAAACACAACTCCTCCGTTGGGCCGGCAATACCCAGCTGCGTCGCCAAGTCTTGCTCCATAAGAGTACAGGCGGAACCTTCATCAATAAAGGCCCACGTGTTGACAGATTTTCCATTGGCATGAAGAGATACACCAATATAGCGAAATACTGCTTGCCTATGATCTTTAGAATGAAACAAAACAGCATTTCGTACCGCGTCGACATCAGCTTCCTTTACTGTAGAAGTAACAGAACGCTCACGAGGTAGTGTATGTAAAAGTGGATTATGCGATCGCTGGCAGCCATCCACCCCACATTGTTGTTTAGAGTTACAACGGCGAATCAGGTGCTTCTTGAAACAGCGTATGCACAATTTTGCCTCTCTAATAAATTTCCAACGCATGTCTGTTTTAAGTGCACGAAATTGTTCACATTCCGTAATGCAATGCTCCTTTAAACATTTCGGGCAACTACTTTTTTCTCGTTCGCTAACCGTGACGTCATGTACCATTACTCTCTCATGCTGCTTCTGTCGAACACTTTTCCTCTCTTCGCTCACAGTGGTTGGCCTAGCCGCATAGCTCAATGACGTGACTTGACTCGCGCAAGTAGCTAAATTGAAAAGCCACTCATCAAAGATCGTTATGTCAACACGAGGACGAACCAACCTATAGCGACCCCAATCTAACCGTAAGTCGCTGGGCAATTTCATCAGCAGCTCGTTGAGAAGCATGGGGTCATTCAAATAATCTCCTAAATCAATCGCCTGCATAGTTGCCCGATAATTTTGCACCGCCAAGGAGAGGCTTATCAAGGTTTCCATATTTTCCATTTTTACGTTTGGCTGCGCCCTCAACTTGCGCTGCAGAGACTGATGGATGACATCGGGCCTACCATAAAGCATTCGTAGAGTCTCAATTGCATACGACACCGTACTAGGCATCATAAGCTTTCCCCGCACCGCTTCCAAAGCAGCACCTTTAAGACATTTTTGCAATCGTATCAAGTTTTCCTGGTCGGTGAATCCGCATCTTTCGGTTGACTGAATATAATTTGTTATAAAAATTGGCCAATCTTCGGGGTTTCCATAAAAAATCGGTAAATCTTTACTCATCACCTGCCGCGCAGCGATATTTGAAGAAGAGAGTGTAATGTCTGCCATCGAATGCTGTGCATAAGGGGCGTTGGTGTAATGTAGATTATGTGCGACACTCGCATTATGCGAAGACATCGGCGCTGCGAAATTGAAAGTACCGTTGCCTTGTAGACCCGCAGCAAAACCCGTGGAATGGTTTACATAGGTGTGTGGCCCCTGTTGTATACTAGGAATGGGCGCAATTGTTGGCGCCACCGCACGCAAAAATGTCGAAATATTTGATACGCCAGCGGCACCGGGTAGACTACCAGGGAAAGTACCACTAGAATGAAATGGAGCATGTGAAAAAATCGAAGTATTTGGAGCGTTAGCTGCGGTGGGTATGCTGCTAGAGAAAATACCGCTGACGTGGGGTCCACCTTTGAAGAAAATGTTCGATTGTGTTACAGCTTCACTCGGGGAAGCATACGTTGCTTCAAATATATTATGCATGCTGTGTTGTGGTTGGGACGCAGTAATGGCGTTTTGAAGTCCAAGACCAGCAAATCCCGCATTTAAACTACTTGGAATGTTCATTCCTGGAGCACCCTTTGCAGTAGGTACTAATAATGCATTCGCTGTAGACGTGGTCGTGGAAGGATACATCGTAGCCTGCGATCCAGCTACTTCCGCCTCGTTGATGGCGATGTCGTTGCGCGTTACGCGTGCACGCTTTTGCCCTTTACCTACACGAAGAGTCCCAGAGCGTGTACGGGAAGGTGAAACTTCAGTCGCTAGTGCGTTGCTTTCCTCATTACGGGAAACAGGCTGCCCGGTGGTCTGGCGCGGAGTTGACGCTACAATGGGTGCCTGTACTCTCGATAAATGTGCAGCGGTTGGCGCGTGTGCCACAGTTGGCGCGCGCTCAGCAGAGAGTGCTACGGCGCCGGTCGAGGCGTATGTGCCGGTTGGTGCAGCGATGACGGTAGTACTACCCGAAAGCGATGACGGTGATTCAGCAGGAGCGCGTGAAGTAGTTAAATGCGCTAACGTTGCGTCGGAAGTTGGAGCTTGCCTACCTTGAATCTCCATTTGCCAGTCCACAATGCCGTGCTTACCAAGTTGAAATTGAGGTTAGGGCCGATTAAACTTGTTACGTCAGCCCAATGATACAAGTAAACCAACAAGTATTTTAGAATTGTGAGCACGAGCGTGAGCATAAAAGTGAAACAGTATTTTCAGCCGACGTTTGGCAAGCAGGCTAAAATCTGCAATTGAATTTATTTTTAAGATATTCGTACCCTTTACAGGAATGTATTTCTTACACTTGTGTTTCCACTAATATGCAAAATTTATGGCTACTCACAAAGATTCAAAATTAAAGAACAAAAATTCACAGATTCAAATTTCAGTATGATTTTTAAGTTCTAAAGTTTTACGTTCACGTGTCAGAAGCTCTTCAGCGGAAAAGAAAGATCCGTCAGTTGTGATGGCGATGACAGTCAAGCGTGCAAAGGAAGAAGGCGAAACCCCGCGCCGACGACAGCTACGCGACGGCGTTGCCTGATCACTCGTCGCGGCGGCGTAACAGAGCGTGTACGGGAAGGCGGCGTAACAATAGTCTTCTGCAATTGTAAGTTGCAAAAAAATTATTGATTGTGTGAGTTCTACTTTAATGAATCATAGAATTAATTGAAATGAAATAAAGAAACTTTGTGATAAAATATTTGTCATGTTTTTTTTTTTTCGAAATCAAAATCTGATCTTTTGTACTCAGCCAATCATTCAAAGTGCAAAAAGTTAAATACAAAAGCTATGACGGCGAAAGGGAGAAAACGAAAAACAGGATCACAAAACTGTCTAAATAATTTGTTACAAAACTCGAATGCATTATGGACAATGACACACAGGCGGTCTTCTAACAACTTTGTAGACAACAAATAAATATAAAAGCACCTTCTGAGCTACGTTTACAACGCTTTAAGGTATGCTACATGCTACTTGTACGTATGAGACTTTCTTAAGGTTTTATTAAGGTTTTTGGTTTAAAAAAAAAAAATTAAGGAATAAAACAATCAGAGAGTTTCATTATTTACCCTGTTTATGCAACAATTTATGTCGCTATAAGTCAATGCGCATGGACTCAATACAGTCAAAGGAAAACGATTTCAAAACGCGAGTAAATGCGCTTTTTTATGTATCCTTAAATTTTTAAGTCGCTGCGAAAATGCGTCTAAACGAATAAATTTTTCTAAAGTGCTTTGAAAAATAAGTTTTTTGTGCATTTTTATCATTGAAAAAGTGTTTAAAAAGGAAGAAAAACACACTTTTTAACCCGTCTTCAGCCAACGTTATTCCATTTAATTCAATTCAATTCAGTTTAAATTATTTCAATTTAATTCAATCCAATTCAATTCAACTCAATTCAATTCAATTCAATCCAATTCAATTTAATTCAATTCAATTCAATTCAATTCAATTCAATTCAATTCAACTCAATTCAATTCAATTCAATTCAATTCAATTCAATTCAATTCAATTCAATTCAATTCAATTCAATTCAATTCAATTCAATTCAATTCAATTCAATTCAATTAAAGTCAATTCAATTCAACTCAATTCAATTCAATTCAATTCAATTCAATTCAATTCAATTCAATTCAATTCAATTCAATTCAATTCAATTCAATTCAATTCAATTCAATTCAATTCAATTCAATTCAATTCAATTCAATTCAATTCAATTCAATTCAATTCAATTCAATTCAATTCAATTCAATTCAATTGCATTTAATTCTATTCCATTCCATTCCATTCCATTCCATTCCATTCCATTCCATTCCATTCCATTCCATTCCATTCCATTCCATTCCATTCCATTCCATTCCATTCCATTCCATTCCATTCCATTCCATTCTGTTCTATTCAATTCAATTCAATTCAATTCAATTCAATTCAATTCAATTCAATTAAATTCAATTTAATTCTATCCAATTTAATTCAATTCAAATATACTCTATTTAATTAAATTCAATTTAATGAAATTCAAATCAATTAAATTCAATTTAATTCAATTTAATTGAGCTCAAGCAATCGAAATTGAAAATTAGACAATTGCTCCACAGCTGCTCAAAAGTTGGTCTTAGTTGGGTATAATCTATGACTGACCTGAATTAATTTTTTCTTCTGAATATTTTTTTAACATACTTAGCCCCATCTCTAACCCTTAATGAGACCCTCATACAAAATGATGGTTTTAATAAATTAAACGGGCTCTCACTGCTTTCAAGTGCCCCCAGACGTATCAATTGTAATCTATTTGTTTGCTCTTTCGAACTTCTGTAATCAATATATAAACACCCTGCTCCAAAGTATATCGAGTTAATGCAAATCGACTGGGACTATCACAACAGTTGACAGGTAGTAAAAAGAAACTGTGCATCTAATGAATAAAAGTTGCTCCAAAATGACAAACAGACACACGGCATGTCGTATGTAGAGTTTATATTTTGATATATCTACTTTATTATTCTCTTCAGAGTTTCATGCTTGTTTTTTGGTTTATTTGAAACAAACCCAAGTTGAAAGTAACTAGTTGCTTCCAGACTATTTCTTCATTTCCAAGTTGATTTGCATCTTAATACAAAAATGCATTTAACCTTTCTTCACACTTTGCCTCAACTTCCTCATTAAAAAATCATACATTTTATATTTGAGTTCATCAAAAATTAGACCGACATTGTAACTTGACAGCAACGTCCGCCGTTTGCAGGTCAGCCAATACCACAGCTGACATAATGCGCCACCTGGCAGCCAGCTGTGTCAGCAAATCAGGTTATGTAATGGCAGCAGAGACGTGGTCAGTCATCACCAAAGACATCTCTATGGCAGCTGCAAGTCCACTCGCACTTTACATAGTTTCTTTCTGTAGCTAACATTAGATTCAGTTTACAAGTGCACATATTCACTCAACATAGAAGCCACAACGAAGTGTACTTGTCAACGTTCCTGTTTTCAACGTTGCGCACTTCTTTGTCTCTTTGGCGGCAGTTGCACTTGTTTGTTGATTTATTTGCTGCAATGCCAATGCAACAGTGACATTCATTTCCAGGTGCACAACTAGACTAACTGGGTGGAAAAACGCTACATTTGCATACTGTCGCGCATAACGACATCAAAAGCAACAATAGCAAAACTAACAAAACAACAACCGTTTGTAAGTAAGTCAAATGGTCAACAAAAGTGCTCAATGCAAAATTGTGCAAAAAAAAACCAAACGTCTGCAGCAGCCAGTTGGCCAATTGGTCAGTCAAGCAGGCAACAGGCAGCAGGCAGCGCCAGTGCCAGCTGAGCCGGATCGATTAAATGCCAGCGCAAAAATTAGAACAGCCAACTGGACAGTGTGGACAAATGCACTGAACTGAATTACCATGTCGACGACAATGTGACCGGGCGGTGCCAAGTCGCAGCGCAGCAGCGTCAAGCGACAGCGTCATCTGATGTGCATAAAGTTGCCGGTGGCAACAAGTATTAAATAAAAATGAAGAGCACATAAAAAGCAACTTGTAATAGCGACTAACTGTTTGGGCTCGGAACGACAGCGCAGTTGAACTGGCTTTGCATGAATGGGTACCAGAATTATTGGGGACACCAATAAGCGGCCAATAGATGACCAGATCCACATGAGTTGGGTGACAAATGCTCAGTTGTTGAGCACTTTTTTCAGTCATAATTCGCTTTTGTTGCTTGAACGGTTCGGTGGCTGCTCGTGTGTTGCACTGTGCATCCCATATTTGTGGCCCAGTTTCAGTGCCCGTGACCGGCCTTTGCGAAAATTTACTGCAAATTTCACGCCTCATGAAACATGGATATGGGTGGTGAGGCCACGAGCAATAGTTCAACTAGTTGTATATGTGTGAGTGGCTGACATAGTGTGCACTGTGTTGCACAGTGTAAGCTGGTGAAATTGCATTTATTACTTTCGTCTGTGCAGCAAAGAAGCCATTGCATTTATTGCTATGCATTGCATACATGAAATATGAAAATATGCAAATCAAAAGACTTAAGCCACATACTCGTTCGATAGCACCTGTGCATGAAGTCTCACTGCGTCCTTTCGTTCTCATCACTGCTTCTTATTATTTGGCAGGAGCTTATTTTTTGGAAAAATATGCAAATCAAAAGACTTAAGCCACATACTCGTCTGCAAGCAACTGTTCATGGAGTCCCACTGCGTTTTGCCAATCTCATCACTGCTTCTTATCATTTGGCAAGCAACCAATTACGCAGCAAATATTTATTTCCTTTTGAAAAAAGCAAATTTCCACAATTATTTGTTGCTATTTTATTATTATTTCCACTTTTTGCCAGTTTAACCCACTAAACATTTTGCCAGTCAAATTGCAATTTTCAACATTTTTTTTTCGTTTTGCGTAGACAAGTTTTTCTATTAAAACCATAATTTTTGCTAAGCTTTTAGATTTGCTATTGTGGTTGCGGCAAGTTTGCCCAATTTTTGCTGTCGTACTCTCTCACCTCAGGTGCCTGACATACAACATTCCACCAACAATTATGCGGTGCGCTGCCAATGCGTTGGTCAGAACTGCAATTGAAGCCGCTGTTGCTAGTTATTTTGCTGTTAATTTTCTTGCTTGTTGCAAGCAAAATAAAATTAAACAGCATTTGACAATTAAAATTATGTCGGCAACTCCTTGTGCTATTTTTACAAACATTTTCAATTTTTTTGTTTATTTTTGTAGATTAGTTTTGAACTTTTTTGTGCAAAACTAATTTTTGCATTCATGTGGTGTGCATGTATGGGTTGTTGTAAGTAATTGCTTTGTTGCTTACAAGGAATGAGGTTAATAACTGAGGCCTGGAAGTGACTGGCATAGGCCGCATGACTGTCAACAAATTACGAACTACTTAACAGATCATAGGAAAATTACTGAGTTAGCAGCATTTAGTCGCTGACTGGTTGATTTGGACTTTAATAAAGTGCACTCAATTGTTTATTTATTCGCTTTTGAAGAACATTTTTGACATATGTAAACGTTTTTGAAAACATGCAATGTAAATAAAATTCTCTTAAGAACTCTAATTTCTCCCAAATATTCTCTAACAGATATTGAAGTCTGACTATAATCTCCTCATATTCTGTACTCATTCTTCTACACGATGTGCTACTCCAACAGATGCTCACAGCTGATCAAAAAATGTAGCCGTTAGTGATTAAAGCTCAACTCATGAGTGATGACCACTGCAGCACACCACGTAAGCCTTTGAGTCCACAAGTCACTAAGCTAATGAGTGCACATCCATTTGATCACAATGCACTCGCGCCCAACCCTCGCTGACACAATTTCCACTTATTCATTGTTTACTAACCTGCCAAGACCGACAGCAGCATTGCACTCACTTGCGTCCAGCTGCAAAGCGGTCAAAATTGTTCAACAAAACAACAACAAAAATGTCAAAACCAAATATTTCGCATACCACAAAGCCGGTGTTGCGCTGATGAGGAACAGTCTGGAAACGAAACCTCGCTTGGCCGCTTCAATGCGAACATGTTGCTTACAGCCAAAGCTACGACGAGCTCAGCTTGCAAACCAACATGTTGCAGCCGGTTTAGGCCTCTTGAAGCCGAACTTACCACACTCGCTTGTTGGTCGCTTATGGAGCTCGTTGTCCGCTTCGTCTGTAGTCAGTTTTCTTTTACCACTGCAGCGCATCGGTTGGGCCGCAGCTGCTAAGACTTTTCGAACGTTTTAAAAAACTTTCGGCCACTGTATTTCTATGCCGCATTTGTTGCGTCAGTCAGTTGCAAGCGGCGAAAATTTTTGTCGAGTTGACTTAAGCCGACTTAAGCTCTGCGCAGCACTAGCGCGCTGCATTTAGTTGTACGAGACAAACGAACGGGTGCGCATGTCTGGCGCGAATAACGAGTGTGCGCGTTGCAACTGTTGAACATAAACGAAAAATTAAAAAAAAAAAATTTAATTCAAAAAATTTTCAAGTCTTGCAAAAACCAAAAAAATAAAAATTCAATTTTGAAAGTATCAATCTGACATATTGCTGCTGGATTATTTTCGGTGTGAATTTGGCACTTTTGAATACAAAAATAACAACAACAAAACACACAAAAAGCCATACAACAAGAAAAGAAAGTTACGAAAAAAATTGAAGATTGTGGAAAAAGCAACCAAACGAAGAGCGAAACGTAAAAAGTAACGTTCGAAAAACTTGCTGCCGCTGTTGTGCTGTTGCTGTTGCTGTTGCTGTTGCTGTGGCCGCGTGTAACGGTGACATACTTACCACTGCTGCGGCTTCTTTTCCCGCTGGGTGTTTATTGTTGTTGTTGCCGCTTTGCACAACTTCACCTGTTCGCGCTCGACGCTGTTGTGTTATTCTAGACGATAGACGCAAGAAAGCGGCGCGCTTTTTTTATGACCAAAAAAATATTGCACACGAAAAAAATTTAAGCAGCAGCAACAAAAATTGTGCGACATCAGCTTGACAGCTGGTCGAGTAGTGGTGGGGCTGGTGAAAAGTGTTGTGCCAATTGTTGTCGTTGGCCGAGTGTGTGCAAGAGTTTCGACAAACAAATCAACTCGTCGAGTGCGAATTGAGAAACTGCAGCGAAAGGATTTGAACGCGTTGGCGAAAGGCAACAAGAAAGCGGAGTTGAAAGAGCCTTCAGCGAGAATGCCGCGCATTAGCACACAACTGATCCTGGTGATCATCAGCCTGCTGGGCTATCACGCGCGCATCGATGCACAAAATATCGGTGAGTGCAGTTTCAGTATTAATTTTTTGCATGCGCGGCTTCTGACTTGGCCAGGGTGGGTTCGGCCGCAACGTGCAAGTATGAATGTTAATGTATATGTGTGTGTTTGTGTGCATGTATCTGTGCTAATGAACTTTGTGCAGTTTTTCCCACGTTTATGATTTGTTGTTTTCCGTTCTGATTGTTGTTATTGTTTTGTTCAGTCATTTGTGCAAGTTGTTTGTTGTTTTGCCCGCCTGAGCTCTACAAACACCAAATGGCGACTTCGCATGAGGTGGTCACTCAGCCGGACTTGAGCTTTTCCGCACGTTGTGCATGACATTTGCATTTCGCTTTTGTCTTATTTTAATTCCAAATACGGAAATGACGTTGCTTGGTGTGGGAAAAATTTGCTTACTTACTATTTTGTTTGCGCTTTCTTCGAGCAAAGTAAATATTTATGTTTAATTTGTTGTTGTAGTGGTCGGTTAAAGTTCTGTGAATATGTTGGAATTCAAATTTCATTGCATTTTGTCTTATGCGAGTAAAATTAAGAAAAAACATAGCAGGTGCAACGCGGGGAGAACTTGTGGCTGTAACAAAGGACTTAACACACAAACTAATTTCAATTTTAAAACTTTTGCTTGATATTAATACTAAAAATATATTGTTATGTTATTCTCATACAAAAATGTTCAAGTAATTTAAAATTTTTTAATTTTGTATGACAAATAGTTAATAATAAATTTTAAATGTTAAAGTTTTTATGACAAATAGTAATGTTAAATTTTTTTTAATTCAATTCAATTTAAAAATTTTACATTTTTAATTTTAAATTTTTTTAAGGAAAATAGTTAATAATAAATTTTAAATTTTTTATAAAAGTTCATATTAAATTTTAAATTTTGTGTGACAAAAAGTTAATATTATATTTTTTGTTGAATTCAGTTATCAAAGTTATAAGTTTTATTTGTGTTTTTTGTTTTTTTTTTTGTTTTTTTTTCGTTACTTCGGTTATTTTGTTGCTAAAAATTTGTTATATATTGTATAAAAAATATTCTAAAAATACTAAAAATACTAGTTAATAGTTCTTTTTGTGTTTCCAATAATTTGTGCCGCATTTAAATAAACAAATCGATAGTAACAAATAAAAAAAATTAATTGTATTAATAAAAAAAATTTTAAAATTAAATTAAAATTTAAAATTAAAATTAAAAAATTAAATACAAATAATATGTATTGCAAATAAATACTGTTTTTCTCAATTTTCTGGCCCGGTTACTTTATTTTAAGTTTTTTCAATATAAATAAATAAAAAAAAAAAATAAAAATACTAGTTAATACCAGGTAAGCGCCTATGAAACCGTTAACGACATCTAGCGGTAAATAGCTGAATATTTATAAACTTCGGAACCGTACCAAATGTCATGTTTACTTCTTCTGTCATATGTCAACAATATTCAGTTCACAATTTGTCAAGTTTCATCCAACAACGCATTGTTTGACGCTCCGGAAAATGTCGGATTACGTGCCTACAAATTACGATTTGCGGACACAGTTAATTTTGTGTTACCATTTGAAGAAAAAAACCTTCTAAAACCTGGTGAAACGGTTAACGGTGAACGTTACCAACAACGATTGGCCGATTTGAACCGTGCTATACGCCAAAAACGCCCAGAATATGAAGCCAGGCAACACAAAGTGATTTTCCTCGATGACAACGCACCACCACACCGCACTAGAGCCACCAAAGAATTGGTTGCATCGTACAACTGGGAAGCTCTTGCTCATGCGGCTTACTCACCAGACTTGGCGCCTTCGGATTATCACATGTTCGCATCGATGGGCCACGCATTAACGGAACAGCGCTTCAATTCTCACGCAGAAGCCAAAACATGGATCGATGATTGGTTTCAGGCAAAAGACGAAAAATTTTTTTGGCGAGGCATCCATAAATTGCCTGAGAGATGGGAAAAATGTGTAGCTAGCGATGGCCATTACTTTGAAGAATAAAATTGTAATCATTTCCTCACAATAAACGTGTTTTTTCAAAAATAATTACCGGTTTCATAGGCGCACACCTGGTAGTTCTTTTTGTGTTTTTGAATGCGTATCGCTGCATTTTAATAAGAAAATTAATTGTAAAAAGAATTCCAAAAAAAATTATTTTTGAAAAATATATCTATTTAAAAAAATTTGCAAAAATAATTTTTTGGTATTTTTTTTTGGTTTCTCCTCCGGTTACTTTTTTGCTAAAATTGCTTATCAGTACAAAGAAATACTTCAAATTCATTAAAAACCCTAGTTAGTAGTTCAATTTGTGTTTTCAAATGCTTTTCGCTGAACTGAAATCGTTATAGTAAAAAATTAAAAAAAAAACTAAATTAAATTAATTTAAAATAAAATAAAATTCCAACAAGATATGTTTTTTTAATTATGACCTTTTTATTTTCTTACTAAACTTATTTGTTATAAAAAAATTCAAAAAATACTAAAAACAATAGTTAACAGTTTAATTTGTTTTTAAATATAAAAATAAAATGATAAATTTAAAATTACTTAATGGAAAAAAATAAAAAAAGGAAAAACAAAAATTTCCGTTTTGAAGTGCTTTTTGATTTAAGTGCAAATCAGAAGTAACAACATTTTTAAAAATACAATTTCAACAAAATATATATATTTTTTTTTAATTCTTTACTTTACTATTTACTTTCTATTTACTTTCTTGCTAAAAATATTTCTTATTATTAAAAAACATTCCAAAAAAAACAACTTAATATTTCTATTTGCGTTTTTTAATGTTTTTAGCTGCAACTAAAATAAGGAAATCAATGGTTAAAAATAAAAAAAAAAATTAACTTTTAACAACAAATCGATCTAATTATGTGTTTCGTTTCGTGTTTAAAAAAATTATGTATTATAACATTAGGATTATATATTTTTGTTTGTTCTATATTTTCATTTAACCGAAAACTTCAAGAAATTTCTAATTCGAATTTACAAAATAATACAGATTTCACTTTTTATAGTTCAGTTACCATACTCAATAGTCCAGTTTGTGTTTTCAACTGTAAAGTTAGGTAGTAAAAAATTTTACAAAACAAATTTTCAACAACAAAACAACGACTGTGCCTTTTTCCACTAACTTTCCTGCTAAAATTATCCATCATTATATAGAAAATGTCTTTATTAAATTGAAAGCAATGGCAACACTAAAGAAAACTGAGCGAAATGTTGAGCACACAGCAACCAGCAAACAAGTACATCACAATAGTTGAGACCAATTTCACACCTGTGGTTTTTCAACAGCGCACCGCTACGTGCATTGTTACGTACGTTGGCATGAGTACAACACTACACACATGTGCACACATGCACAGCGAACACAAGTTGATAACTTTCATAGCACAAGCACTTGTTAGATTCTTTCAGCTTTTATTATATTTCATTTGATTTTTTTCCATTGCATGTGTTTTTTTTGTATTTTGTGTTTGTTGTAAATTTTCTCACTTCTTTTGGCTTGTGGAAACTTCAGCTACCTGCACCATGTCAATTACGTCTAACAGCAACTAACAGCAATATCCAATTACCAAGTCGAGCACCCATGCTGCGCAGCTGCGCGTTGCTCGCTTAAGTCTTTCGTTTGAGTCAGCGCAGCAGCCAAGAACTGTTGCTGTTGCTTGCAATGTTTATTACTTCTTTGAGCTGCTTCTTTTTGTTTGCTGAATATGTGGAAATGAATTTGAAATAAAATACGTAAAAAAAGGTATAAAGTGCGCCTTGAACTTGAACGCCGGCAAATGAAATAAATACACACACTTTGTTTTGTCTGTGCGGTCAACACTTCCACTCTTATTGCGTTGGGTTACATTACATATTACAGACAGATAGCTCGGAAGTGCAATGCTGCAATTGATATGTTGCCGAGAAGAATAGCTGTGTGGCGTCAACAACTGTCAACAAAATTCATAGAAATAAAGCAAAAAAGTGATGATGACAAAAAATTAGTCAACTAATTAATAAATCAGAAATACGAATAATTGATGATGACAAAAAATTAATTTACTAAGTAATTCATTAGGGAGTTATTAGCTTTGCTAATTGGGCAAAATATTTGAAGCATTCGAGTAGAAACAAGAATGCATTTTTTCCATATTTTTTTTTTACATTGAAGGTTTGAAGTGCAGCTAAGATTTTTATGAAATTGAAATCTGTAACAAAACAAAAACTAATTTAAAATTTATTCACAGTTTTTTTTAAGGCTTCCATTTCACTGGTTTTCAAAGGGGAGAACAGTTTTTTTTAATAATTTAGACTCTGCAACATGACAGTGAAATATGAAAAATAATTTAAAATTAAGTTAAAGTTATTATTAATAACTTTTCAAAGAAGCAATGTGAGCTAAATTTCATTGTCTTTTCTCGTTTCTCGCACATTTTTTCACATTTCATTTCGACACCGTTCATTCATTTCATTGCCCTCCCTGCATTTCACATTTTTCTTATGAATTCTCATAGCTATTTCAATCATAAATAACACCTTTTCCTCCAACGCAATCCGCATGCGTCCGCACCTTCTTGCTCAGCTCTTCTATTCTAACAGTGCCCCGCCTTCGGATTCGATTTCAAATTCCAAAACAGCACTTATTTAATTTCCTATCATTAGGCCGCTCATGCACCACCTCTTTGGTGTTATTGTAATTACAACAATAACATCTACAGAGATGAAATTGCTTGCATTTCAAATGCACTGCTCCCACCCAGCAGTCAAAAAGGCCAAATCATGATCATTCTGATAGCTGAAATTGGCTTTTCTAATTCACTTTTAAAGCCAAACGAATTATTCAATTTTTGATTTTCCTCTGCACTCATAATTTCTACACTATTCAACATACAGAAAACCCTTTTCTCCTCCATACTTTATTATTAATTTGCATATAAAAGCGGCGGCATGCAGTATCGGCTTGTTGCCTTTATCAGTTCGTGTATTGTTGTTATTTGTGTGCGTTGTTGGTGTTATTTATCACCGAGTATAATGCACCATGAACACGCAAAGCAGCAATTGTTGTGTATATCTGGAGGGAAAGAAGATGAGAAGAAGGTAGGAATAAACAAAAAGGGCAACTGGGTTGTTCACGTTGCACTTGTGGCGATCGCACAGAATTCATTTGCTTACTTTATCAATGAAAATTTATAAACAAGAATTTATCGGGGAATATTTATACAGAAAAGAGGCGTATTTGAGATTATGAAAATGTTAAGAACAACTTTTATTTTGTATACAAAGTAGTAGAACCTCAAATGGGAAATGAATGGATGTGGAAAAATGAAATGAATGGTTGTGGAAAACCACTTTGCGTGGGAGTTGCATTGCTTTTAAATTGCCTCATAGTTGTTGAAATCTTAAAATTTGAAATTAGAATATCAGTTACTCATGCTGCTCTTTCTTTCGTATCTTGTTTACTACACTCTGGGTAGAGAATACTCTCGAGTGAAAAATTTGTGTAGGTTTGCTGTGGGCTTTCATGTTCAAATGTTTATTGCCTGGTTTTGTTTACATCTCGTCTTTGGTTTTATGTAATTTTCAATGGTTTTTGGTGCTTTTAAACTTTTACAGTTAAACTGCTTAAGAGATTGAAAAATTCTTGTTGCATTTTTGCCGCTATGCTTTGGTTTAGTTGGTTGCATTAATAAAAGACTTAAGCAGCGAACTTTAACTGTTTGACCATAACGTTAGTTTTAATAACAATAAAGACTGTTTTTGTGATGAACGGTTTGCTGAGTATGAACTCAGCTTTGTTAGGTGTGACGGCATAGCAACATTTCAGAGAACTGTGGAGCGGACAGGATACTACGGCGGTAATTGGTTAAAATGTGGCAAAAACTAGCTTCAAATGAGCTTCAAATTAGAAAAACTTTGAAAAAATTCTGTATTAAAAAAGCATAAGCTGAGAACCTTGAGGAATGCCGGTTCAGTAAATACTCACAAGAAAATGTTGGGTCTGATTTCTAATGGTTTTTTGAAAAGTTGAAGCATAATGTTCAAGTGTTAATAGAAATGGAATTTTAAGTTGGAAGCTTTTTCATAGACAATTTTACTCTGAGAGGTTTGCCATTTCCTGCTGAGAGGACAGTCGCCGAAAGAAAAATTGCTGTTTTTCTTTATTTCGGTGTTAACGCAACGGAGTATTGAACTCGCAGAGTCTTGACTAGCGGCCCAACGCACTAGCCAGCTGAGCTACGGCGGCTCTAGTAAACTTGCAAACTATTAAAATACGAGAAAGAGAAAGAAAACACAATGCATGTTCTGCTTGAACTGCATTCTCTATGAGACGCAGGACACACTTCTTCTTCGACAATATGAGCGATCTTCTTTACCTATGTAGACTATTCATAGTCCACTTCGTTTCGATAGAAGCTCAAACTGGTTGGTTGATTGGTTGGTTGGTTCTAGTTGCTATGTTCCGACAATCAATTAGCGATAATTCAATTAGTTTTGTTACCACTATTCCCGGTAGATATTTATTAGATATGTTGCTGTGCCGACTTCTGGACTATGTATATGGTTCCTATATTCAGTGCCAGAGGTTAATAAAGACGAGTAGCGAGTTAACAGTGCACTTTGCTATTGCCTCGAAGTTTTGAATTGTTGACTTGCCAAGCACTTTATATTTCCTGCCTAACAGAGCCGAACAGGCACAGAGAAAATGATGCACAGTTTCCTTGTCGTATGGATTCCTGCAGCTGTGGCAGCTGGTACTGAAGAAAATTCAGTAGAAAGGAAAGGGAAGCGAACTGGTACTGTTGATTTTTTTTATAGATATAGAAAACATCGAGCGTCAGGTTCTGTGAGTAAGAAGATCTGAGTCTGAAAAACTTTATTATCAAAGTGGGCCTCTATGACCTACATAGCAACTCTTACCTGCCTAATGAATGAATGAATAAAATATTAAATTAAAATATTAAAAAAATTTCAAATTAAAATAAAATTTCTGTGCAGACTGTTGAAAACTTGCTACACTTTTCACAGTCTGGTAAATTAAAGAGTTTTTCAATTCAAACAACACAATGTTGACAACATTTGCTGCATCATTTTCACTTTTTCGAGTGTCGATTACTTTGTTGGGCCCCAACTACAACTGAAACATACAACTTAACTACTTATGTCTTTTTTTTTAATTTTATGACATTTTAAAGACGCCTATCATTTACATAAAACACACACTTACAAAGAATGTTTATGATATTTTAAAGACGCCTATGATTTCCATAAAACACACACATACAAAGAAAAAACTCCTTTAAACGCTAAGTGGCAGCTTCACAAACTTTGACTGGTTGTGAGCACAAAACACATAGAAATTATATTGAAAGGAAAGAAAATCTAACAATGCAAGTTAACTTTGAATATGATTTTTCAAATAGTTTTGTGCATTAAAATTTCACAAAACTTATTTACTCACTCAGTGGACAGGGACATTTTGGGAGTTCAAAACTCCCAAAGACAAAAATTGCAAACAAAATATAGTTTCGAATGGTATTCGGCTCAAAAGTTGTTAAAAAACCCCACCCCCTTTTCACACAAATGAAATCCTATGTACGCCACTGCACTCACTAACTCACGCACTGGCGCAATTGAGCGCCAGCCAACTGTCGACGAGAAAGTACGCATTGCACAGCTGCGCCAAATCGGCTGACGACTGCAAGTGCAAACGTTCGGCAAAAGTAAAAGTGAAGTAAAAAAAATTATGTCGCTTTGTATGTGTGTGTGTCATGTGAAAATTAATGTGGTCGCATTGTCGCTGGCGTCTACGTTGTTGTTGCTGTGGCTGCTTTGTGGCCAATAACAATAGACGGAAAGTAAAGTAAGACGAAGACTCTACGCGCATTCAGATTGTGAGAAAAGCATGAAAAGTTCAACAATAAAAAACGAATTAAAAAAACACAGGAAGATAATTAGAAAGAAAGAAAAGTGATGGCAGAAAGTACAGAAAAAAATTGTCGCGCGCATTTTTGACAGCAACACAGCAATCAGTCAAAAGTTGAAATTTTCGCAGTGCATTCATATTTTATGCGGGAAGTAAAAATTGTATATTACCGACAGACATTGTTGAGTTTTGTTGACGGAAACATTTCACTTTTCTGCTTGGCAAAGCCCTTTGCTGCATGCTACGACCGCAAAGGGAAGTTGCTATGAAAACGCAATTAAAGCGCAACGGCCGCAGACTGACTGCACCAGAAGCGCGCTTTATTGTGCTCGGTGTGTGTGTGTGTGTACTTAAGTAGGCAAACAAAAACCGCCACCACAGCGACAAGGAAGTCGAGCGCAATGAGGAAGTCACTTTCGTCACTTCGCATTGGCAGTCACAGTCAGTCGCCATTAGATTTTTTATTGCATCAAATTGGGCCATAAAACTGCGCAGCCATTTAGTTTTACTGTCGCACAACATAATCTTGTCGACTTGCATTGCATTGAGTGACCAGCGGGCGGCAAGTGCGCCTCATTAATGGACACCATGGCTGCAGTCTATTTTCAAGCAATTTTCTGCTTTTAGCTTTCAACTTTTGCTTTCGTTTTCACCCAAATGCTCGAATTGTTTGTTAATGTTTCTTGGGGATTTTCAAACAATGCCTCTGTACTTAATTTGCTTTCCAATTTTTGGGTATTTTTGCGCCCACAAATTTCCACACTTGCAGCACTCAGTCTGCATGCTAATCCTCCACTTAAGCTTTAACGCATTTTATGTCGTCTGACCTCGCGCGGCTGCACAATGCAGTCGGTAGCATGTATGCGTGTTTGTTGTTGTTCTTGTGAGTGTTTGCTGCCTGTGTTACCAGTCGGCCTCCTGTTTGACTTGCGTGTGCGGGCTCTGCGAGCATTATTAACACATTGGGCGCCGAAGTTGCGTCATTACGTAAGAAAGACGCTTAGACGCTTATGAGCATTTAAAGTGGCAGCGCTGCAGTGCAGTTGTTGTTGTTGTTGTTGTGCATACATAAAATAATTAACAAAACAGTTAACGTGTACTTGGCAACGCATTTCAACGCGTTCATTAAATTATGAAATTTACAACTTAGAAGATGCCGCCCATTGAATTGTTGGAGAGGAGGAAGTGTTGCAAACATTGTTTGGCGTAAGATGTGTGTGAATTTATGTAACTAAGTTAGTGTGAGTAGGTTTTGGCAATGTTTTTTGTGTGCTAAATAAACACAAATAGTAATGGAGCGATCAGTCTTGGTGTCTTGAAGTCAGCACTTCAAAGTGAGACCAGCAGTTGAGAAATAATTTCCAGTAACATTAGCAACACAATGAACAACTACAATGTGAAAACCCAACAACAACAACAAATTTGTTTAGTTTAAAACGTAAAAACTCAGTGATTTAAGTTAAGCAGCATATGTTTAAATCAAATTTTGTCTTTAGGAAATCTTGAGTTGCAATTGAAAGTTGACAACGTTGGCACAAAATTAAAGCTTATTAGTGATTTTGGAGAAGCTAGACTTTCAAAATATGTTTCAAACATTCTTGAAAGTTAGAAAGTTATTAAAAAAACGCGGAAGCTGCAATTCTAATGAAGTACAAAATTCTAATTTTTTGAGTATCAGTATTTTAAATAATAAAAAGATACAAAATCAATGAAGCTAGAATAATGAAATTTTGACACGTGATCAAGGAGATTTTGGGTTTTAACATAATTACTTTTCAAGAAAATTCTGTATACATTTTCAAGGATATAAAGGATTCAAATTTTCAAAGGACCTTTTTCATATCCTTTTTTTACAAATAGGTAAAACATAAATTTTATTTAAATTCTTTAGCGTTTCCTCTTTCATTTGATATACATATCGCCATATTCTAATGAAGTTAAGTATTTTTTATATTTTTTTATTTTTTATCTCCTTCATAATTTTGATTTTTCCGGTGAAAAATTTTTTTATATTTGTCGCGCGGTGTATTTTAGGGACTTCTTTTTTAATACAGAACTACGCATTAAGTTGCTACAGGCATTTTATCGATTTTTGTGCTTTGGAGTAGTCAGACTTTCAAAATATCTTCAGGATATCTTTGACATCCACTTCATTTCTGAAAGGTGTAACCTCCATCTATATGTAAAGAGGTTTTTTAATAACATAGACGACTTATGCATTCAGTAGCTACAAGCATTTGATCATTTTTTATTGATTAAAAGTAACCAGACTTTCATAATATCTTCAGGACATTCTTGACATCTGCTTCATTTCTGAAAGCTGAAGACTCCAGCAATATTGAAAGGACTTATTTTTTAATACAGAACTACGCATTCAGTTGCTACAAGCATTTGATCGATTATTATTGCTTTCGAGGAATCAGACTTTTAAAATAGCTACATCTTTGATATTAGCTCCATTTTTCAAAGCTGAAGACTTCAACTACATTTTAGGGACTTATTTTTTAAATCAGACCTAAGCGTTCTTTAGTGCTTCTTACAGAGAAGTCAAGGAAATGAAGAAATTGAGCTTCTTAAAATTTGTAACAAATACAATTTTTTCCTCTCACAGCACAAAAACAAAGTCACATGTACTAAGTCATTATATAGGAACTCCATATATATTTAAACAGGGTTGTTTTAAACACACACCTACGCATTGAGTTGCTACAAGCATTTTTTAGTTTCGTCAGACTTTCAAAGAATCTCCAGGATATTCTTGACATCCGCTTAGTTTGCGAAAGTTGAAGACTCCAACTACATGTTAAGGCATTCTTTCAATACAGACCCTTAGAAGCAATAAATTCTTATAAAGAATCAAAGAAATTGAAAAATTTAGCTTTTTAAAAACTGTAACAATTACAACTTTTCCTCTCACAGCACAAAAACAAAGTCACATGTACTTTTAGTAATTAGATTTCCACCGTTGAATTGAAATATTTGACAAACATTTGTTAATTTTCTCACACTCATTATTTCCCTCGGATATGCCCTATGAAGCTTTACTAATTGTTAATTACACAGCTCACTTAACCTTAAACTATTTGACTGCCTTTAAAAGCCTTTAAACTTAAACTTTAAGTGCTCTAATTACTGTTGCAAAATCGCGCAGTGACCTCAGTCAATGCGCTTAAATTTAATCATAAATTTTAACAAATAGAATGGTGCGACTCCCTTTCGCAATGAAGCGTCTGACCCATTTATCATTGTCTCGCTGTGCCAATGACGCGACAGACCTATTTACGTGCGCCCTTCAACGGGCTGTAAGTGCACCTTTAACACGACAGTCAAAGCAAGCAGACAAATCGAATAAAATGCCTAAATAAACAGCGGCAAACAAATGCGACTAAGTAGTAAAAAAAAACACCAACCAAAAGCAAAGCATAAAAGAAAAAGCAATACAACTTGCAAGTCGCAAAACGTGCAATTGCGTAAAAAACAAAAAAAAGTAAACTAAATTAAAACAAAAAAATAAAACCAAAAAATAAAAAAAGACTTAAAATTCAACAGAAAACCACAAAAAAAAAATTGTGTGTAAGTCAACTTCACTTACCAAGCTGACAGACCGCTCTATGCAAGTACACACAGCAGGCCAACAGAAAGTACAACAAAACAGATAGGCAAGCAGTGCTAAGAGTTGTTGAAAAAAAATCAAACACCAAAAACTAAACAGCAACAATAACACAAGACGAGTTGCAACTTGAAATGGTGCACTTTGCACGTTTTGTGGCGAAATCTCTGCCAGACACAAAAGTTGCTCGACGATGCGCCAAACTCGTTGAAAATCGTTTTCAATTTTTAATTTATTTAATTTGAAATTTTATGTGTTTGCTTGTTGGTTGTTGCTATTGTTTTTGTTGTTGTTGTTGTTGAGTGGAAACGGTAGTTGCCACTTGCATTAAGTGTGCTCGAGTTGAGGCCAACAGTTGAGTTGGTTTTATTTATTTATCTCAAACGGCGCTTAATTAAGATTAAAAAAAAACTAGTCTGCATCAAACTGATGGACACTTCTAGCTCATTTATCTGGCTTTCATTGTGTAATGAAGCAATTAATAAATGAAAGTAAAAGCTGACGCAACCGCCGCAGACAACCACAACCATAGATAGAAGAAAGAAGCAGCAGCCGTTTGAAGTCAAACATGGTAAAGCAATAAAATTTGAGACCATAAAACTCTCACTCTTTACAATGATCTAATTAGTTGGGAGTGGTGAAAAATTGCTGGAAACAAATTAAATAAAACAAGACAACAAAAAAAAATAGCAGATACAAACTGGTAGCCGACATGACAGCAGCCATTAATCGAAATTTTATGAGTTGATCAACAAGTTGATCACAGTTTGAGTTAAGCTGACTAAGTCAGCAGTGTGCGTGTGTGTCTGGTTTGCTGGGAAAGTATAATAAATTCAAATTTTAATCGTATTAGTAAAAACGAAATGAAATGCATGAAAACTTTGATTTGTTGAACAACAAATCACAGCTCATACGAATTTCTGGAACCGACTACACCGCAATTGGAACCAATGAGCTTAAACATAAACAGATTGAACGCTAGTAATGCAGCGATTACATGTGCTGATCCCTTGTCTGGCCTTCTTTGGAAGATTATTGTTATTGAACATTGGTGGTGAATACTTTTGATCAATCAAAGAATTTGAAACTCTAATACCGTGTTCCATTGCTTGAAGCATAGTGCCTCAACAATACAACTGAAAGTGTTGGTTGCATTAATTGGGTATATTTTGTTTAACTGTTTAACTCTCCTAAACGTGTGACTGCTGTGAACAAACAGGGACCCTTTATGTGGTCCATTTTTGTTACAATTACAACCAAACTTTCAACATTTTTTGTTGACAATTCAAAAGAACAGTGGCACAGAAATAAGTTCATTTGCCTTTCTATCATTTCATATTTCCTCCATTAAAATTATAAACAAAAAGCCTTATAACTTTCATAAGAGTCTTTACTGTGAAATTGTTCAAAGAAATTTCAAAATTGAATTCAAACTCAAAGCAAATTAATAAAATAAATAGTTCAGCTTAACTAACATAACCTCAAATATCAACTTCCTCTCCCTCGTTAACCTCAAAAACGGCTCTACTAGTTTATTGAGTAAAAAAACGCGCACAAAATTTGCCAACTTCAGTTTATCTTATCGCCAGCAATGTGAACCACATTAAACAACCAACTGCAAGTTTGTGTCTTAAGTCTTTTATTTGCTTTGCGCCTACACTTTCGCCTTTACATAATTGTCTGTAATCTTGGCACTTTCAATTTTCCACCGATTATATTAAATGTCATTTTTGTACTATTTATGCAGCATTTAAACAAACACAACAACAACAAGGAAGACATTATAAGAAAGAAACTATGTACAAGAAGGAAAAAAGTGAACAAATTGCCACTAATATGCAATGCACATTGCTATTTAAAAATGCTATTTAAACCTCACGCACACACAACAAACATTCACTTAATTAAATTTCGCTATTTAAAGAGGATGCAAAAAAATAAGAAACTACTGAAGCAGCATTTACTGAAAATTCTTTTCTGGTCTTTTCTTTTCTGTGCGTTGTGCAAATTGCCTTCACTCACCACACATTTACAGACTTGAGGGAACATTTTTGCCGATATCGCGCATGCGCGACGAGTTCGCCGCACTGTACCGGCGCCTCGAGACGCTCGGCAGTCCGGTGGTGTTCGCCCACTACTGCATGTAGTAACACCTAAAATAACGGGAAACTCGTTTTCTCTTTCGGTGGCTGTTCTCTCAGCTGGAAATGGCAAACCTCTGAGAGTAAAAATTGCCTATGAAAAGCTCCCAACCTGCCGTTCGGAACCGGCATAAAACTGTAGGTCCCTTCCACCCGCGTACAAATCCACACGCACAACATGGGTGGTTGCGGGAAGCTAGGCCTTAGTCTCGCGTAAGCGGGCTGTCGTGCCAATCAATTATTATTATTCTATTTAAAGTCAACAATCAATGCCAAAGGAAAGGCGCCTTTCATTAAGAGAAAAACCATAGCAGCAGCGAAGTCACCCGCACACACGTCTTCACTCGTTCATTGATTCACTCACTTGTAACTGACCTCAGTAATCGTGTAGAGTTTGAGCATTTAATTGCTCAATGGGCAGCGCATAGAAAATGCCAATTAAGCACACTTGAACATTTAACAATTTGTATTTATTGTTGATTTTTTTACGGTGCACCAATTTCAATTCAATTCTTCACAACTCGACGTGCACCACAGCCAAAGGCGCAAGGCAATACTGGTGGCCAGCACTGCACTGAATTTGTATTTGTATCTATGTATAGTTTTGTATATGTTTGCACTTTGTTTATACAACACTAAGTTTGCTTTTGTGCTACTGTTCAACCGTCTAATAGTCGGAAGGAGGCCATTGTGCGCGCGCATAGAAATTGCGAAATTGTGGAAGTGAAAAAGTGATTTGTGCTCGCCCAAAGTTCAATGCACCGCCGCTGTGCAAACGAATGATAGACAAACAGCCAATGCAATGGATAGATGTACAAACTAGAAGAGTTGGCGGCGCAGGGGCAACCAGCACCAGCAGCTCGATTGCAGTGGCAATTCAATTGGCACGGCTGCCAGTTCACTTGCAATTGGCAAAACGCATGCAGCCGCTTAGAGGCGCCGCTGCCAAGTAATGTGCGATACCAAGTTGTGGCATATATGCGTGGCCGCAGTAATACAATACAAGGTAGAAATTTAAATGCGCATTAATAGTCGAAATGAAGGAGAGGCGCCGAGTGCGTGTGTAATGTGTTGTGCGATTTTGCATGAATGAATGAAGGCGTTAAAATGTTTGTGTGGTGGGTTGAATGAGTTTGCGTAAGACAACAAATATGTGAAATATTATAAATTTATATCTGATGCGCAATGCATCTGTGACAGTCTGTGCATTTGAATTTATTGAATTAAATGTTTAATACTATGTGACAAAAATCAAGTTTTAGCGGTGCTCCAAATAACAAATAATACGTTACTAAAAAAAATAACAATAACATTGGACTTTTAGGGGAGATGTTTTCTAGCATTTGAGATAATTTGTTGCAACAAAGCATTGAATTCATGTTACTAAAGCAGTACATTCTTTGGGTTAAAATGTTACTGATGCCATTATTACCAGTGATGAGACATGATTCTATAAATAAGACATTGAAAATAGCTAACAATCATCTGAACAGCGCTTCTCAGATGAGTCGAAACTGAAAACAGGCGACAGAGTTTATAAAAAATGTAGACTTTGTTAACATTTTTATTGATTACTGTGGAGTGATCGATCCACTTTTAATTCGTTCTACTAGACTGAACAGTAAATAAGGAGTAAATATGAGTTGTGCTTATTAAACCATTTAAAGAAAAAATGTTCGTCGTCAGGGGTCAAAAGTGTAAAAAAACAATTCGAGGTTTCTTTACCACGACAGCGACTATTTGACCAAACACAACCTTCAATACCATTCAGCAAGCTATTATTTTCAGAACACATTCACAAGTCTCCTTGTGACTTTTTTCTATTCCCGCAACACAAGTTACTACTTCACGTTTTAGGACGATTGACGCAATGAAGGAAGGAGCAGAAGGATCTGAAGGTGATGCCACAATCATCATAAAACATATAAATTTTCAAGAATTTTGAAGAATTATTCATTAAATTGAGTAATTTCTGGTATTTTTTGATTGCTGGAGGTCTTTTAAAAAATAAATTTCTTCTTCTTCTTCTTCTTGACTGGCACGACAGCCCGATTACGAGACTAAGGCCTAGCTACCCGCAACCAACCGTGTGGTGCGTGCGAATGTTTTTACAGTTTTATGCCGATTCCGAACGGCGAGTTGGGAGCTTTTTCATAGGCAATTTTTGCTCTGAGAGGTTTGCCCATTTCCTGCTAAGAGGACAGCCGCCGAAAGAAAATTTGTTGTTTTTCTTTTTTCGGTGTTAGCGCCACTGAGTATTAAACTCGCGGAGTCTTGACTCGCGGCCCAACGCACTAGCCAGCTGAGCTACGGCGACTGCCTAAAAAGAAATTTTATAAATTTAATTTGGAAAATATAAGAAAATATCATAGGAACAGATGATTTTGGTAGTCTATATTTTACGTTGAATAAGTGCAATCGGGTTGCTTTAGATTGCGTTAAAAAGATACAATTTCATACTAAAAAAACTTCTCAGACAGTTTTCTAATTGCTTGACTCAGTTTTGCTTCAGCGCGCATCAAACATGAACAAAGGAAAAATGAAAAAAGATATGTTTTAGAGTTTTTCTTCGATGGAGCCAATAACGCAAGCCAGATAGCTGAAAATTTGAATAGTGTTTATAATTTCGATTCTAAGTATGACAGCCAATTATGAACAATTTAAGTTTTATCTACTCGATTCTGTTCTGATACATTTAATGCCAAACTTGTCCTTGGCCTTATCATAAATTAAAAAATTGTACAGTAAAAATAAATCTACATATTAGTTTTACACGAAATTGGAAGATTTCTTTAGCAACGTTAGAATGATCCCATTGAGGTCTAATATGCACTGTTTTGTTCGATAACTTGTTGCAAGTATAAAGCCTCTCCCATTGAAACCCTTAACTCTATGAACATAAAACTGGGACAGTCGATTTTTACAAGCTTCTCTTAAGGCAAAATTTTTACCAGCAAAATCATTCGCCATCGAGAGAAACAGTTGGTAATCACTTGGTGTCAGGTTTCAATTAAAAAGTTTACTATTAATAAAAATTGTTTCTCATTTAAAAAAATTATTGACACACAGTGTAGTTGTGCGCGCAATTGCTGGCACTTTCCAATAAATCAGCTTTTAATTCGCTTATGATTTGTTTATATATATCTGAATACAGCGCTTTTGATTTTGCGGTATTGATACACTTTTGTGGCAATTAAATGAAATACGTGATTGCAGTCAGAGCTGAATGATATTAAATTGCAGGAAGAGTTTATGCATTGCTTTGTGGTAATTGCAAATAAATGGTAGAAAACGTAGAGTAAATGCTTGAAGTGTGTAACAACTTTATGAAAAGTAAATGTGTACTTATCGTAAAATAAAAACAATTGTATTGATAAAATTATAGTAAAATAATAAATAAAAAAAAAATTAAAAAAATAAAAAAAAAATAAAATAAAATAAAATAAAAATAAAAAATTTGAACATTAAAAATGTCCATGTGTCTTAAATCAAAATGTAAATGTGGAAATGGAAGATAACGATTAAATCAAAATGTGAAAATGCAAAATGACGATTAAATCAAAATGTAATAAGCTGCAACAAGTCCATTCTCGATTGCCATCACATCATATGAACAGCTCAAATGTCATCTATCAGCTGTCAGTCGTCGTCTTCACTGCATTCTTCACTCGCTTACGCAATCGCCAAGCAGTCACACAATGAACCCTTTTTGTTGCCGTGGAAAGTGCTCGCTCATAAATGTTTCATAACATGAAGAAAACGTCAATACACACATAACAGTGCTTTTTTTATTTTTATACTTTTTGGAAAGTCCAAAATGTCATAACCCATGGCTGACTGTTCACCAATTGATTTCCAATAGGTTGCCAGACTTTCCCCCACACAGCTTAGATGAGATTAGATGAGATGAGTGGAGCTCTTCTCCTAACTAAACACGCCCAATCAAAGCAATTTGCATGCATATGAACTTCTTTATAGAAATTCATATAAAAGAGATGAAAAAAAAAACAACCCACATTCAAATACAAAATTATGCCTTTACCTTTCTTTGTTGGTTCAAACGTTGCCATCGAACGTGGCTGCTCTTCGGACTTTGTCATAAATAACTTTGGAGTTTTTGGTTTCTGTCTATGCAGCAGTAATTGTTGTTGTTATTGGTTGTTGTTCAGTTATATTTTAGTTGTTGTAGTTGTTGTTGTAGGATTAGTAAATGGCGCACAAAATTAATCGCTTCTCAAAAATCGCTTCTACCATTCGAAATTTGTAAATCTGCTTCATTGCTGTGTGTTGCTTGGTTGCCCCCAATTCCGTTAGAATATTATTTTTGTTTTTTTTAAATAATCGCGTGAAAGTTGCAGCTCGTGTTTTATCCAAGCGCTGAGTTTCTGGAAGATTTTGTATAGTTTGCAATAAATTATGTTTAATGAAAGCATTGGCTGGATTCTGATCAAAGATTGCCATTTTGTTTTAGTTTGATTTATTGCGTTATGGGGTCAAATATAGATTAAAAAACAACAGTTAAATTAAGTTTATAGGAAAATATATGTCAAGCAATTTTCGGAAACAACAAAAGAAAGAAAAAAAAACAAAGAAAACAATAAAAAACAAGGTTCTGGCAACAGATGGCAGACCTCGTATATCAAATAAGATTGTACAACAACAACAAAAAATTTACTAGGCTGTGCCAACAGATTCTGATAGAGAGTGTCAAAAAAATATACGGCGTTTTGAAAGATTACGCCTGAATTTTTTTTTAGTGGGAGTCTCAGTGTTTTTCCCTTTTGCCCATTTGTATGGTGAATCAGCATTTGAAAACCATGAAAACTTACATTTTTATTTAGCAATTAAACGTAAAATACTACGGGGAACATTTTCCTGAAACATCATAACCCTCTATCTCCTATTTTTATGCGTCAATTTGACCTTCGTTTTCTTTAGATGCTAAAAAATGTTTTATTAACAGGATTTTTAGGGAAGACATGTATAACTATTCGCCATAAAATTCTACTATATATACCAGGTATATCAGTATGACGTGAGCCTTTTTTGCGAAAATAAAACACTAATTTTTAATGGGAAAGTAAAAAACATTTTATTCAAAGTATTGGCCATTGCTAGCCACACATTTTGTACATCTTTCAGGCAATTTGTGGACACCGCGCCAATAGAATTGTTTGTTTTTTGAAACAAACCAATCAGATACCCAATTTTCGACTTCCTCGTAGGAATCGAAGTGCTGCTCAGCCAATGCGTGTCCCATCGATGAAAACAAATGGTAGTCGGAAGGAGCCAAGTCTGGTGAATGCGGCGGGTGGGGTAGCAGCTCCCAGCCAATTGCTTTGATTGTATCCTGAACCGGTCTTGCTTTGTGTGCAGGTGCATTGTCATGGAGCAAAATTATCTTGCCGTGTCTTCTGGCCCATTCTGGTCGTTTTTCATTCATTCGGTTCAAATTGATCATTTGTTGTCGTTGGCGATCAGTATTAACGATTTTGCCAGGTTTTAAGAACTCGTAATGCACCACGCCACTCTGGTCCCACCAAACAAACAGCATTGTCTCCTTGCCGAATGGATCTGGTTTTGCAGTCGATGTTGAAGGTTGTCCCGGATTAACCTATAATTTTTTCCATTTAGGATTTTTAAAATAGATCAATTTTTCATCGCCAGTAACAATTCGATGCAAAATCGATTTTCTTTCGTGTCTTTGAAGCAAAATTTCACAAGTATTTTTTCGGTTTTCTATCTTCCTTTCATTCAACTCGTGTGGCACCCATTCTCCACACTTTTGGATCTTTCCCATAGCTTTTAAACGGACAGAAATTGTGGCTTGTGCAACATTTAACATTTCTGCCATTTGCTTTTGACTCAAAGTGTCATTTTTATCCAACATCGTTTGCAATTCGGCATCTTCAAACTTTTTTGGCGGTCTTCCACGTTCTTCATTTCTCACATCAAAATCATTATTTCTGAATCGTTGAAACCATCTTTTGCATGTTGCTCTTGATAGAGCATGATCACTATATGCCTCGACAGCATTCGATGCGACTCTGCAGAACTTTTCTTCAAATGAAAACAAAAAATTAATGCTTTCCGCAAGTCATCACTATCTGGTACAAAATTCAATGACTTGATGTACACTAAATATGCTTGACAGATGTCATAGCAACAAAACACAAATAAATTAAGGCTCGTTTACAACAAATATTCCCTATCGAGGCATTTGTATCTTGAGGCTTACTTCATACTGATATACCTGGTATATAGTTTTGTAGACATTACTTTTATGTTTTTTTACTTTCAAATTTTTTCTTGTTATTTTTTAATTTTTTTTTAATTTTTTATATCCATATTTTCATAAAAATATTTTTTAACATGACCCCACAGCTAATAAAGAAAAGTAACTAAGCTTCAATCAATCACATTGAATACATCAAAGTTTAAATGAACGTAAATTCCACAAATGCACTCAGCACTCACATTTTAATGCAATAAATTCACATTGTTTGCACTCATTCCAAGCATCAACCTTGGCAACATACAATATGTATTTATGTATGTTTGTTTGTATGTATTAGCTCAGCAAATACGCACAGCTGCAGTTGCTGTCATGAAAAAATCATTGCAAATTAAATTCCCACACATCAAACGAATTCCAAGCCAACACTTGAAGCACTTAAACATGGCAACAGCATACAAATTGCAAATTAAAATATTTATGCACAAAAAAGAAAAATCAAATCACAAATTATGAGTCAAACTGTTGCACTTGCGGCGGTCAAGCGGCCGCTGTCAATGTGCAACCATCGCTGTGAAAACATCAGCATTGACTCGTAGACTTTTTGTTTCTCTTTCTCATTAAGAAAACAGTTTTTTTCATAGACATTTTTCAAATGTTTGCCGCCAAAAGCGTTGTGCGACAAAGCTGCCAGTCGGTCGTTCTATGCGGCGATTTGGGCATCTTTTGGTGTGTGCCGCTGCGATGCCAACCGCATGTCAAATGTGCAACTTGACAGCAACAAATTGGGCATGAGCACAAAAGTGGGTATTGCGCACGCAGATTCACACACACACACACATACACACATACTCAAAAAATGACTTTGGCGCACAATGGCGACTATTAATTGCTGGCATTTGCGGTTTTCACTTGGCTTTGGTTGTTTGGGCGCTTCAAATGCTATGCAACTTTTCCAGCAACCATGGCACTTTCTGAATACTTACATGCATTTGCGCGTATGTGTGTGTGTGTGTTTGTGAGTTTCAGCCTAATCACACTAAATGTTGTTGCGTTGCCTGAATTTGGTTGCAGGTGGCTCGGTGCGCGTTGACCCAGTTCTCGTCTGGGGCACGATTTGTTATTGCAATTATACAACAACAACCCATGCTGTGCTTGCCAGTGTAGCTGTGTTGGTTATTTGCATTTTGTTGCTGCATATTTGTGCGTTTGAGAAGGACGTTTGCTTTGGAAGTGAAGCGGCGTAATTGTTATCTGACTTTTGCTATTTATGATGACAGCTACTTAAATACCATAACAACAAATTGTTGCCAAAAAACATCCCAAAACATCTGCAACATTGTTGAAAATATTTGACGCAAGTCAATAGTTCAAACTTTTAATAAAACGTTAGTTTTTTGTTCAACTCATAAACGCAAACTTCAGCGTAATAAATTTATGCCCCCCCCCCCCCACGCCCGTTAATACATACAATGCACTGCCAAGATTGTTTCTGATCTGCCTTGTTGTTGGTGGCCAATCACCGCTACTTCATCGTCGACTAAACGGGAAAATGCGGTCAAATCCAAATCACCGCATCCAATGACCGAAATTGAACGAGCCAACTCCACCGGTTGCCGTGGAAGTTGCGCTGTTCATGTGTGTGTGTGATTCAGTGTGTGTATTGGTTTGGCTGTGTCCATTACCACTTCTTCAACGATTACTTCATACGTACAAGAACAGCAGCCATGGCAGCACAGACGCGTATCGCATTTGGCGTGCAGCGGTAAATGGGCAACGTGAAGCCGGCAAACCTGTTGCTCAGCCACGCTTTTGTTATTTATGCGTGAGTTGCTGTGGTCATTTAGCAGCCCCGGCATCAACAACAACAATAATATTACTAGCAACAACAACAATAACAACAGCAGGAAAACAAACCACAGCCAAGAATACCGCATCGAATGACTCTAAATGCCTTCAACAATTTTCTGCAACATTTGTTGGCTTTTATTGATGATTTTGGTGTTATGGCTGGTATTGTTGCTGTTGTTGTTGTTTCTGGTATTGCAACATTATACACATATGTACAACGTTTATGATATTTCAGTTGAGCATTTTATGTAACTGTTGAACGAAATGTGTTTAGTTATGGAAAATGGGCGCAGAAATGGAAAATCTCAATGTACGAAGAGAAAAGTGAACTGAGGAGTTTAATGCAAGAGGAAGAAGTTGCATGCAATAACGGCGGATTAAAGTAATGGAAAATTGGTTTTGTATCAGAAAAAGAAGAAACGGCAGAACATATAAGAAGTGGAAGAGGCCAACTAGAAAGTGGTAACTAAATGATAAAAGAAGTTGAAAGATAATAAATGTAGTTGAAGTTTAATGTACACAACAAGTAGCCAAAGTCTTGAGGAAAGGAAATGTGGAAGGAAATCAGATAGAAGATGCAAATGGAAAGAAATATTAAATTAAGTAGGTGTTATATGAAGAGAAGAGAAATGACGGGCTATTATGAAAAAGAAGGTGTATTGAAAAATAGCGGAAAATAGAAGAAAAAGGATTGATTAGGGGGGAATAATAAAAAGAGGAACATGAATAGCGAAAAAATCAAAATTAAAGTAAACGTTGGAGAGCAGAAACTGCAAACAATACATTGAGAAGTCGCATATGAAACGAAATAAACGTTAAAGTAGTATTAAATGTTAGACAACAGCAATGAGAAATAAGAATAGAGAAAGAAGAAAGGTGAGGTTCGAGAAAGGCGGGAAAGAGAAGAATGTTAAAATATTAGACAGCAGAAGCTAGAAATAAGTTACTGAGAAACAGAAGATACAACAAGTGGATGATAGGAGAAATAAAAGATTTAATGAGTGGAAGTTACAGGTGAAGTAAAGGTGAGATATGAAAGGCGAAAAAGAAATAAATGATATTTTATGTTAGACAGCAGAAGCTGGAAGGAAGTCAGTGAGAAATAGATGATGCAATGAATGAATGCTGGAGAGATGAGAATAATACTATTCAACTTAAGGCAGTAGCAGCAGGAAAGAAGTTAATGAGAAATAGAAGATACAACGAGTGGATGATTAAAAACGGCATATAAAAGCGGAGAAGAGAAAAGTAGTACTAAAAGGGAGACAGTGGAGGCTGCAAAGTTTACAATGACTTATAAAAAATGCAACGAGTGGAAATAAGAAGATAGATTATGAAAGGCGGAGAACAGAAAAGTTCTGCTAAATGTTAGACAGCAGAAGCTGGAAGGAAGTTAGTAAGAAATAGAAGATACAGTGGAAAATGGAAGGTGAATATGAAAAGCGGAAAATAGTAGCATTAAAAGGAAGCCAGTAGAAAGAGCAAAGAATACAATAACACATAGAAGATACAACGAGTGGAAGTACGAAATATGGAAGGCGGAGAAGAGAAGAGAAAAGTAGTATTAAACTTTAGGTAAAAGAAGCTGGAAGGAACTCAATGAGAAATAGAAGACACAACGAGTGGAAAATGAAAGGTGGGATTAGAAAGACGAGAAAGGAGAGAAATTATTATTAAATGGTAAGGACTGCGTCGAATATAATTGTCCGTCCGTCCGAAGAAGCTGGAAGGAATTCAATGAGAAATAAAAGACGAGTATAACTAGTAAAAGATGAGTATGAAAAGCAGAGAAACGAAAAGTAGAATTCAAAAGTAGACAGCAGAAGCTGAAAGAAAGTTAATGAAAAATAAAAATCGAGTATAAGTAACCAGGCTTGATAAGAAAGATGGGGGGATGGAGATGAAAAATGAAATTAAACGTTAGACTGTTGAAAGGTGGGATTTGAATGGTGGAGAAGAAGGAAGTAGTACTAAAGGTAAGGCAGCAAAAGCTGGAAGAAAGCCAATGCGATATTGAGAATAGAACGAGCGAAAGTAACAACAAAGACAAAGAAGAAGAGAAAAAAAAGTTTAAATATTAGTATTCTCAAAACGTAAGGAATCCAATGAATAATAGAAGATAATAAAGAAGAAATTAGTGAAATATAAAAGCCGCGTAAGAATGGCAAAAACAGAGAGAGAGCAGGAACAAAGAAGCAGGAACAAGAGCATAGTAAGTTAAATGAAAGACATCAGGTGATGAAAGTGATGCAATGAAAAATTAAAGATAAAACGAATGATAAAAGAAAAAAGATACAACGAGTGAAAGATAACAAATAGGAAAACGAAAAAGAAATAAAAATCAAATCATATGTTAGACAACAGAAATGGAAGTGCTACAAACAAAACTAAAACGAAGCCAAAAATTACTGGCGGTTTTTGAATGACGAAGAAGAGAAAAGTAAAGAAAGAAAGAGGAAGTAATGCGATGCAAAATTAAGTATAAAACGACTTAATAGATAAAAGGTGAGATTTGAAGTACGAAGAAGGGAAAAGTAAGGAAGAAAGAATGAAGAAGAGAAAAGATAGAAGAACTACTTAATACAATAGGGGTATTCATGCCAAGCTTCTTACTTTGTTGGTTCCGTACCCGGTGGTTTTGTACGTGCATTTTTTTATAGAAAAATTAAACATAAACAGATGAGTTGTTTCTGTTTTTTGTTTAAAAAAAAAATCAATCAAAAACAAAATACACGTACAAAACTAAAGAGTATTAAACTAAACAAGTAACAAGTTTGGTGAGAATTCATAGATAAAACGATAAAAGAAAAAAAATAACATACAATAAAATAACATAAAATAAAATAAAATAAAATAAAATAAAATAAAATAAAATAAAATAAAATAAAATAAAATAAAATAAAATAAAATAAAATAAAACAAAATAAAATAAAATAAAATAAAATAAAATAAAATAAAACAAATAAAATAAAATAAAATAAAATAAAATAAAATAAAATAAAATAAAATAAAATAAAATAAAATAAAATAAAATAAAAAAAAAAAAAGCAAAATAAAATAAAATAAAATAAAAAAAAATAAAATAAAATAAAATAAAATAAAACAAATAAAAATAAAATAAAATAAAATAAAATAAAATAAAATAAAATAAAATAAAATAAAATAAAATGAAATAAAATAAAAAATTAAATTTAATAAAAAATAAAATAAAATAATAGGAAGTTTAAAAAAACACCAAAAAATTTTAAAAATAAAAAAAATAAAATTAAAAAAATTAATGATAGAATGGCTTGAAAGATAGAAAGCGAGACTTGAATGACGGAGAAGGGAGAATTGAATAAAATTTTGGACTGTCGAACCTAGAAGGAATAATATGAGAAATAGAAGATATGAAACGATGAGATATAAAAGGTGGTAGAGAGGAAACTCAAATTAAATATTATAAACTATGTAGAAAACGAAAGGAATACATTGCCCAAAACTCATGTGGGATGTGAGGCAACTAAGCAAAACTGAGAGTTAAGTGGTGTTTTTGAGGTCTGTGCGATTGTCAAAAAATTGGCTATAAATTTAAAATACCAATAAATACGACTAAATGAAATGCAAATAAATTAAATAAAACACTTAAAATTGTTTAAATACAAAATTTTGTTTATACAAAGACATAAGAACCGTTCACAAATAAGTTAATCGTTAATTGTTAGTAGAAGAAAAACCTTAAGAATTCTTTGCATACTTTTGTATTTCCTAGAAGAAAGTATTCTGCTATTCTGCGCCTATAAGCACAAAAGTGCAAACTGTAAGCAGCGATTAAGGCTGGCGACAGCGAGAGCGCCAAAACAGCTGGAGACACTATGGTTTTTTGTCTAAAAATGCTAACAAAATATGACAAAAACACATGTCTGAAATGATGATTGTGTGTTGAAACCGTTAGCTGAAGTCACTGCCCATAAGGTTTTGATGAATTTATTTATTTTTCAAGTCCACACCAGACGGCTGCTGCGCGTCGTTGCGTCCGCTGCCAACTAAAGCGCAATGACTGCGGGCCAAACGGCTCGGATGGGTTTTGACTGTTGCGGCTGTTGTGGTGCGTTGTTATTGTTATTCTTATCATTGTTGTTAATATGCCTGTTGTTATTAATGCTCTGGCCACCTATTAGTGTTATGGTTGTTGCTGTCGGCGACGGTGTTGATGTCTCATTTAGTGATGATGAATGGCGATTTTAATGCCGTTCATAACTATGGCGCAAAGCTGAGCAGCGTGTGACTTGGCTTGTTGGTCAAATGTGTGAAATTAGGTGTCAGCATTAAGTGGCACTTAGTTGTGGCATGTCAGTCGAAAAATTACAATGGCGTCAAGTTTGCAAAAGTAGCGTTAAATGCGCAAGCAAAGTAGGCTTTTCAGACAGGCGGAAGAATGGCTAATGGAAAAAAATGTATACCAACAAAATAATTAATGCATTGCTTCACAGCATCAGGAAGGAAGTGTGAAATAGTTTTTCTAGCAGAACTATGCAGAAGAAGCATTGGGTCTTTCGACGGAAATGCTGTTGTGTGTATATAGATTTGTGCAACCCACATTTCTGAGTGCATGCACACTTGCACACACTCGGCGCCGGCAACAGGTTGCTGGCGCACAATTAACGGCATTCGCACCTTGCGCCGAACGCCAAGCAGCTGCTTTGTATGTGCACAGAGAAAAATTAAGCCACAACAACAATAACTACAACAACAACAACAACAACAACAACAATGACAGCAACAGCAGTAAGAACGGCAAGAAACGGTTAAGAAAATAAATAAATGAAAAATCATTAGCAACTGCGCAGTCGCAGTTAGCTACCGCAGCAGCGCAGCAACTCACAGCCAAAGTGGGTCAGCGAGCGCCTGCTGTATTGGCCAAATAGAACAACCAGACAAACAGACAGACAGCTTAGTCTGCTTAGGTGAGCTGCGCGCGCACAAGTGATGCTTTCTGTTTGCGTTTTGCGTTCGCCGCTTCTCTCATTCGCGCTGTACGAGTATTGCTGATGGCTTATTTACCGCCTACTGTTGTTGTTGTTGTTGTTGCTGCTGCTGCTGCTGTTTATTCAACGGTGAACGACAGTTAGGTGCACAGCACAAATGAAGCATTCAGCTGTGGAGAGCGCGAAGGCTGTTTACGTCGAACTGATGCCGAATGCAGCTCAGCATTTTGGCTTGTGGCATTGTCGGGCCACACATTACAGCGGCTACGAAAATATTTATGCAAATTTGGGCCCAATGAACAAATACAAAAATCATAAATTGAAAACAAACCTTAACGGTTATAGCGCCGCAGCAGTTCTGTTTTTTTTTAATCTTTAAATAATTTTTGAAGATTTCTTCATTTACGTAATGGATGCGCATCTCGCCTTGAGGCAGGCTGCGTTGACTTAGTGCCATTGAATTTAACATATGCCGAAGAGAAATCGTCTACTATTGACAGCAAAAGCGAAACGAAATTCCAAGCTTTTACAGATTTTGTGGAATTTTAATTTGTTCATCTGTTGACTTGGTAAGCATTATTAGGGTTTGGCTGTCTGACATGTGGCTGTGGGCAAAAATGCTGTGCTGCTGTAGGCGTTGCTGTGCTGTCGTTGTAAATTCTTGAAACGCTTACAATTTCCTTGCTAAATAAAGTGACAGACATTTTAAGCTTGTCATTTGTTTTTTTAGCTTTGAGTCAATCAAGATTGCAATTCTTTATACGTTTCTGCGTTTTTGCATTCTCCTTGTGAAATAAGTTTTAAACCGACATTAACACAGCCCAGCCCAACCCAGCCTATTCAAACATTCCAATGAACATATAGAATCATGTTACAAATTAGGAATAAACACATTAAAAAGATTTTTAATTGTTTTTTACTTCACTGTCATTAACAAATTGTAAGAGTCATACATGATTTTTGTTCAGTAAGCAATGCTATTAAATAATACAAAACACCCCAATGAAATCATTGTGACTCTCTTGGTCATTCTATAGTTAAAAAGACCGAGTGCTTTATTTTAATACCTCTTATATGTTTCAAAAATTCTCTCAAAAACTCTCTTTGTGCCATGTTGCCAGTCACCAGTCAGCAAACTGGGTCAACAGTCATTCGTTCAGTCCACTTGCACTTTTCAAACAAGAGCACCGACAACACCACAACCAACGCTAACCCAAACATTACCTAAGCTTACTTGAAGGCACATTAGTTGCTCAACTTTGCGCACCAAGACTAATTGTAGGCAAATAAACACACCAACTCTGACGCCAATCAACACAATGCCCGAACAGCGGCGGCTGGGAAGAGTTCTGAGCTGCATTGCATTGTTTTTGTGGCGCCAACGTATGCTGTGCCAGATTCCTGTGTGGCCGCAAGGGGCGGATGGTTGGCTGTAGAGCAGAATCAGTGCATGACGCTACGTTGAAGTGAAGTGCAGTGGAGCTCGTACTTGCCAAATCAAGTGCCAGCCGAGGCGCTGGCATGAGGAAGCCAGCCAAGAAGTTGCCAGCATAGAGAAGGGAAAGCCGCTGCCACAGTGACAGTGCACCAAACTGCTTCATTGTGTGTGTATGTCTTAGTGTGAGTGTGCTTTGAGGTGTGGGTGGGCTTTAATTGAATTTACTGCAGCCGCAAAATGCACCCACAGTCGGCAGCAATGCTTCTTCTACCAAAGCTTGAGTCATAGCCATAATTTCAGCTGGCTGCCAACGCTTCAGCACGTTCGCCTTAATGTCTCAATATAAAAAAAAAAACAATACACAATTTAACGAGCAGCGCCTGAGAAAAAATTGTACTTGAAATGCCGCAGCCGTCTGCTGATTTCGTTGTTGTTTATCATATAAACATTTCAACGAGCATACGGCATTCTTCGTCTACTTTAATGTTGTTGTTTTCATTGTTGTTGAATTGTGTTTTGCACTGCGCACCTGAACAATATGACGCGCCACATTATGGCCAACAGTCAACATTGCTTTGGCATTGCGTCGACGTATTAGAGTATGAAGCTGTCGTTTTGATGGCAATTTCGAATTGCCGATAAGCTTATATGGCCGTTTGGAATAGTCACATTAGATAGGCTGACAAAGTGCCGACACAGCTCATTTAAATAGAAAGTTGCAAATGTGATTGACGTGTTTACTAAATAATTTGACTAAAGTCGGTTGGATATTTTTTGCTGAAGTGATTGCAATCTATGGAAATTTATGAAGAAAATAAAATAATATAACTTGAAGTAAATCTATGGAAAGTTATGAAGAAAATAAATTTTGTTTATGGCATTTTTGTGCCATAAACTTGAAGTAAAACTACATAATTTCTACAGCGCAAAAGAAACGACTTGACGTTTTCAGTTCATTAAAAACTAAATAAGACATACAAAAGATTTGAGCAACAAATCTCTGAGATTGATCTGCTTAAATGGGGACTTTTAGATATTTGATTTCTCTAAAAGAGGGTAATTTGTATGATTACAATTTTCGAAAAAGTCATATTGATCCATTGAGTCCTTCCGCTATAAATAAATAAAATAAATAAGTTACTTGGGTTACTTATTTCTGGACTAATTTGTTTACCAAAAACAACACAATAATCATACCGTAGTACTGAACCTGGCTGGCGTTTAATTTTACTTGTTGCCAAAACTGAAAAGAGATGAAAGCATGGAGATTCACCACGCTTGAGAAAATGAAGACCGCATTGGGGGAAGAGCTCCAAGTCATTCGAAAAAGTGCATAAAAAGCATAAATGCCCAAAGAAGGTTTTGTGATTCCTTGCACCAGAAAATGTTTTAATTTGAATGATAAATAGTCAAAATGCATTTCCAATTGCGAGATAGAAACTCATAAACTCATTAGAGTCGAAATGTTAATAAAAACAAATGACTTAAGCAACAAACATGGCAAAGCTTACTTCATATTGCACTGCTGACCTTAATATTCTTTCATATATCACTACTGATCTTAAAAAACGTTTCTGATTTGTGTATATTATGTGTTTTCTAATTAAAGTCTAAATGACAAAAATTAACAAAAGACTTAAGCAACAAACTTGCTATCATTTAGTTCATATTTCAATGCTATTCTTATACAAAAATTCGAAATTGTTTACATATAGTTTTCAATTAAAGTCGAAATGACAAATTAAACAAAAGACTTAAGCAACAAACTTTCTGTGATTTAATTTTTATTTCAATGCTGGTCTTATAAAATAGATCTGTTTGGTTTGTTTTCATGTATTTTCCAATTATTCACAATGACAAACTAATTAAAGGACTTAAGCAACAAACTTGGAGGGATTTACTTTGTATTTTAATGCTGATCCTATATATCTTACTGTTCTGAGATGCTTCTTTTATGTGTCTTCCAACCAAAGTAAAAGTGGCAAATTAAACCAAAGACTTAAGCAACAAACTTTGTACAGTTAATTTCATATTTTATTGCTGATCTCATGCAATAATTCTGAATTGTTTTTTAATATATTTTCTAAAAAAGTAAGACATGACAAGTCAAACAAAAGACTTAGGCAGCAAACTTAGAGTGATTTACTTTATGTTTCAAAGATGATCTTACAGAAAAGTTCTGAATTGTTTGTTTTCATGCATGTTCCAATAAAATTCGGAATGACGAATCAAACAAAAGACTTGAGCAACAAACTTTGTATATTTAACTTCATATTTTATGACCTTATGCAATAATTCTGAATAGTTTTTTATGTATTTTCCAATGAAAGTAAGGCATGTCTAGTCAAACAAAAGACTTGAGCAACAAACTTAGAGTGATATACTTTTTATTTCAATGATCGTCTTACAAAACAGTTTTTTCCCCCCGTACTTTCCACTGAAAGGGAAAATGACAAATTAAACAAAAGACTTAAGCAACAAACTTGGTATGATTTACTTTTTATTTGAATGCTAATCTTATATAACAGTTCTGCGTTGTTTGTTTTTATGTATTTTTCAATGACAGTCAAAATGACAAATTAAACAAAAGACTTAAGCAACAAACTTGACATGGTTTACTTTTTATTTCAATGCATAGTTTTTAGAACAGTACTGAATGGTTTGTTTTTATGCATTTTCTAATAAAAATCAAACAAATTACGAGTCAAATAAAAGACTTAAGCAACAAACTTGCTATGGTTTACTTCAAATATCAATGCTGAGCTTATACAATTCTGAATGGTTTCATTTTTTTTTATTTTTTTATGAAATTATTTAAATCTCTTTTAAACTACCCACCTCTTTCCAATGCCACTCCTACTATCACGCATTACTACATTAAGTTCGTCGGCACGTTTTAGAGCTAATTCAATTAACATAAAAACCGGCATAATACACACATCAAGCAATACGCATTCAAATATATACAGTAATATAAATTACTTAATTAAACGCATTTGCTTTATAAACCTACCCACATAGCCTCAATAATTACAACAAAGCGTCTGAATATATACGCAACAGTTAGATGCGCCTCAAAATACAAAACAAATTGCGCACAACTCAAGAAAGCATAAGTCAACAACACCAACTAATACCACGACCCATACACTTTATACGTTTAGGAATTTGTTTGTATGTATGTTTCTTTATATGTAATCAAATGCGGTTCCTGGACAGTGCGCATGTCCAACAGCCGCAGCCAACGAAATCGACACTTACCAGCAGTCAAGTCAAAAAAATATGGGAAAAAAATCGTGGGCCCCAAAATTAGTTCGAGCTAATTTAAATTCATTACAAAATTACATTGTTTGTTTGTTTTGTTGCTGCTATTGTTATTCTTGTAATTTCTTATTTTTCTCCTTCTTTCCAAAAATTTCAATTTCATTTTCACTCCAATCGGCGGCAACTCCCACGCTGTGCAGTCACACAGTGGTAGCAAAAAAGCAAAACGACCTAAACAAAATTCTGCAAGATCATCTTTTGTTGGGCAAAATTTTAAACAAAAATAAAGCAAAGTTCTTGCTTCGTTTATTTTTCACGCTGTGCTGCCAGTTGTCACGCTGTTGACAATTTTAATTTTGACTTTTCATGCGTCTCGCTGTGTGCCTTTCCCTTGAAATAGTAAAGTCCAAAAACGAGAAAAGTTGTATTTGTTTATTCCATATACACTTTATTCATTCAGTCCAAAAGAGTACAAAATATATATTTCGTGTTCAAAATGGAAGTAAATAGTGAAAGTGATACACGAGCATCAAAGGCGGACAGAGCGTCGGTGCAAAGCAGAGCAACACACGCAAACGGCAGAAGGCCTCAGCGGCCACACTAATTACAACTGATTGTTAACCTTTGCCGCCGTCGCCGCTGCTCATCTTACAATCCGTGTATATGATGCATGAACTGTTGTTGTTGTTGTTGTTATTGTTGTTTGTCTGCGTTCGTATGTCGTGGCTTGTAATGCGATGGTAAGTTGGCCAGCCAACATTGGTAATTGCTGGCAGGCGAGCTTTGTGCCGCTTCGAGGTTGTGTGTGGTTATTGCTGCGCGCTAATTTGATTGCGGGTGTGTGTTTTGGTGTTTTGTGCGCCACTTAAAAACGAAAGCTGCCCATTGTATATCTACGAGTAGATATAACCGCATGTGCTGTGTACTTTTAGCTTCCATTAAATTTTTTTTATGATTTTCTATTGAAAAGTAAAAGCGAAACGAGCCGATTTGTGAATTCGTAATATTACTGAATTTTGTTGGTGTTTTAGGTTCAACGTGAACAATGTTAGTCCCACAGTTATGTAGGAAAATTTTAAGAAATTTTTTACTTAGAAAAAAATTGACAAATTGTTGAGAAAGTAAAAAAATTAGTCATCTTTTACAAATTGAAATAAACAGAATGCAATAATTTCGTTTTATAATACAAAACAAATATTTCACAGTTCCTGTTAATATTTCACAAAAATATTGAAAAATTTATTAATTTGGAAAAAGATTGACAAATTGTTGGGAAAGTATAAAAATAACTCAACGTTTACAATTAAAAATTATAATAAATAAAATGCAATGATTTTGTTTTATAATACAAATAAATATTTCACAGTTCCTGTCAATATTTCTCTGCAGTAAAATATTAAAAAATGTATTACTTTGGAAAAAGATTGACAAATTGTTGACAAAGTAAAAAAATAACTCAACGTTTACAAATAAAAATTTTAATAAACAAAATGCAATGATTTCGTTTTATAATGCAAGATAAATATTTCACAGTTCCTGTCAGTATTTCTTTGGGTTAAAGCTGGATTAGTATCTGCAATATTATCTGCACCACAAATCAATGATTGATTTGACGTTTTCAACGACCCACACAATTCACCAATCAATTCACCCAACACAGCACATAACTTCACATCCACACTCAACACCCAATCAAATGCAATCACACAACAAGCAACCGCCAAGCGCGCTGCCATCAGCCACCAATGGACCGTAGGCCCATAGCTTCTTTCACCCAAAAGCCTCCACTTTGGGCATTCTACAAGTATGACGCTATGTGCACCAAAAGCAACACCAACCAGCCAAACAGTTGCCCAGCAAGTGGACCCAATGCATAGCCAACAAGTGCTTTACATAATAAATAGCGCCTTAATCGTTTTTATCAACAGCCACTTAGCCGAAATGGCAGAACCGCAGCATAAGCTCGACCAGACCAGACCAAACCAGGCCATATACCAAAAGCAACGAGGAAGCACAAAATAAACAAACGGGCGCGCGGCAAGCAACTAAAAACTGCAACAAGTGCAAATTGTGTTGGCCAACATTTTAGTATGCAAGTGCGCCGTCACTTACCTGAGAAAATGTCTGTGTATCTTTGAATTCATATGTGTGCTTATGTGTATGTGTGTGTATGTACTCGTCTGGCTACTGCTCTGCATGCCAAGTATTAGTCTCACAGCACTTTGGGCGCATAACTTTGCTGCGTATTTGCAGTCACTCGCTTATAATTGTTTAGATCTCAGCTGATGTTGGCGTTGTGGTTGTAATTGCAGTTTTTCTACATCCACCACCAATCAATTGACCGCTCACAACATGTATTATTAGACAATCAATAATTTCGTAACGGTGCTAGCAAACACACCAATGCATTCTTCGGTGTCTACAAGAATGCTGCTGCCGGTTTTATATGAAAAAAAAGCCGTAATACTACTTTTGCTGTGCACTCAAATACAATGTTACCACTACGTAATTAACTGCATATGGCAATGCTGCAATGTGTCGGCTGCAAGTATGTTGCTTGAGTCTTTTGTATGCTGCAGAAATTCATAATGCTTTAAATCGATACTATTTTGATGAGGAAATTTGAGCTCACTAAACAAAATTGTCTTTGAATTAGACACTGAAATGAGTGAACTGTTAATATGAACGAGAATGTTTTGTTGTTCAGATAATAACTAAAATTGCAATGTTAATTTATTGTTATGGTTTGGAATATTTTACTAAGTAGAAACTAGTTGGTTGGTTCTTTCGTTCTCATGACAGTGTTGGTTTTGTTGGTGTTTTTTAGAAGAAATTGGAACAAAATAGCTTTGGCTTGAAAGATAAGTCACTCTCGACGAGGCACATTGTAAACATTCAATTTTTTACGGAAATCAGAACAATTCCGTTGTTCATGTACTCACAAGTTGACTTGCTGATTCGGTACAATTTAGATTTGAGTCTCCGTAGAAAATAGTAGTAAAAAGTAAATAATATAAAGTTAAACTCAGAAAAGCAGCAATCTTCCAGAAGAGGTCAACAAAACTGCAGTTTTCTACGTATGGATCAAAGATGAATGAGAAAGTCGTCAGCGGTATATCAGATAAACTATTTTTATATTGTTGGGAGTGTTCATGGACACAGACACCTTCACAGAGCTATGCAGCATCTTCTGAGCCAAATTCACGGCCATTAGTCGGGGCGTTGCGTGGTTCAAAGCAAATGAAATCTACTGCAGAGATATCGTACCGTCAGCCTGGCTGCAATACAAGTTTTAATTACCACACATTCCTGTTCGAAATCAGTTCTCCACTGGTACTCATCTCTATACTAAATGTCCAAGCAGTACAACGTACATTTCTACTGAGTGCCTGGGACTGGGCCTGGGAGATATGGGAGAAAAGTAAACTGCATAGTTTACAATTTTTCAACAGCAGCAATGCCTCAGAGAAGGTCAGAATTCCACTCTCCACTTTCAAACTTCATTTGAACAATGCATACTTAGATATAACAAAGATTAGGTGGCTCCATTAACAAATATGTAGCACGTCAAAACAACTTTCAATTTATTAAACAAACCTTCAAAAGGAATTGAAATTACTGCACCTACCCATGACCTTCATTCTACCTACATCTTTTTTGCAAATTTCGAGGATGTGCAAAAGTTTGCATCAGATTTCTGAGACATCTCTATCTCAGAAATTAAGCTGTCCTGGAGAACAGAGTCATACTGAAGAAGAGAACAGAGTCATACTGATAAATTGACCAGAGCCACCAAGTGGACCTCATCTTTGGGAAGTGTAAAGACGAAGTCGCTCCCACGAGGTAGCACAATGGGCCACACGGCCTAGGTTAGGTTAGGTTAGGTTTGCGGTGGCTGCCTCTGTATGAGACACGCTTAGACCTCTTAACGGGCCCGTTGTGATACCACAGACTCCACCCGTTTGAAATCCGTATGCAACACTGTTTTTTCAACATGTGGAAAGGGAGGGAGGGGACCTACAGTTTAACGCCGAATCCGAACGGCGATTGGCAGTTTTTTCATTCACACTTGGAGCTTTTGCCATTGCCTGATAGAAGTAGATGAGCGTTTTACCAGCCCGAGCCAGGAATCGAACCTGGGGCGCTCGGTATGAGAAGCCAGCACGCTACCCGCTGGACTATCGAGGCCGGTCGAGGTGTAAACTAATATTTCAAACACTTTCCTATAATTAAGTTTTTCATTTTATTTTTCGTAATATTTCGACACAAATATACAGATATTTGTTTGCTGAACCTATATCTCGATTGGCTATTTCATTCGAAAAGCATTACGTTTTGCACTTCTACAACCGTTTTTGACGTTCCTGTATGTTCAATTTAAGTCCGCATTGTACTTGGTTTCTCAGTCATTGCATTTCTCCTTAGTCCATACAGTACTTCACATTCATACTTCACATTCATACTGCACATTTACACCAATTCAGGAACATTTTATTTATATTTTTCATTTATACATGAAATTTTCAAACCGTAATTTTCATTGCTAGCTACTATTTGTGCTTGAGTTGCATGTTGCATGTCTGCGAGTCAAGTTGTCATGTAGAAATTAAAGTATCCGCTGCATTAACTGAACCTTAGGTTGACCATTGACAAGATTGGGCAAACAAAATTTGGGCGTTTTCCTACGAAAAATATGAGTTTTAAAGAAATACAATGCAGGTGGTCATTAAAAGTTGCACAAAAACCAACAAACGAACTTACAACTGCAACTCAAAGCACACAATGATTTGTCTAGACAGTTTTCATGGATGTGAACCTATATTATTCATATGTATGAACATGTGTCATGTCATTCAAACTGCTAAGCAAAATGCTAACTGAAAAATCTGTTGCAATCTTTTAGTTGGTCAGACTGTTGAGTCAATGATGTAAGTTGTGAGCATGACAAAGCCATGAAAATTGTCCAGTGCACGTAATTGCCAAGTGGCAATTTTGTTATTGTTTCTACTCTGGCGACTTCTGTGCGAACATGTGAATATATGCGCAGTTTTTCGGTTGTGACCAATTTTGCTGCAGTTGCCAGCAAGTAGCTTCTTCAAAAAATTACATGAAAAAAACACAATCAAAAGAGTTGAGCAACAAACGTCAAACTGTAGATTTCTTGGCACATCGTTTCTCAACTCATACATAATGAAGTAAATAGCGGTCGAGCGTATTATCAATCAGCAATTGTGAAAACATGGCCAAAAACTTATGCAAGCACCACAATGTGCTGTATGCGTTTGCAATGAGGAAGTGTCAATTTATACAGCGACAAACATATATCACAAAATTGCGTTGCCTTTGCTCAAAGTTAGTTGAATTACTTGTAATTTGTTTTAAGCCAAATTTGTGTTCAACTTAAAACGCATTCAAAACCACTTAAGACATGTCAGCGGTGCTGGCATCAGGCAGCTACGCGCCCATGTGCGTGCGGCTAACGCAAAACTATGCTTTCCCTAATTTCTGACAAGCCAAAAAACCTCTAACAGCAACCAGGAAATGGTGCATGTTGTTGAGTTGTTTACGCATCGAGCACAAATAAACCAACAAATGGCCAAAACCAAAGCGTAATTTATGTGAGTGTGTGTGGTGCCTGTGCGTGTGGTCAACAGCAGTCAGTGTGTGTTTGTGTGTGTAACAAGGAAACTTCAAAGTTTCCACAAAACTTTAATTTATTATATATTTTTAACTCACAATCTTTCTCCTGTCCATTTCTTTGCAGAGCCGCCTTGCAGCTTTCCCGGCTCGCCAGCACACAGCACAGTCGTCTTTTCCAGCGCGAATCTGACGCACGGCACCGTTGCCTCGTACTCGTGCGAGCGCGGCTTCGAGCTGTTGGGGCCGGCGCGGCGCGTTTGCGACAAAGGCAACTGGATGCCGGAGGGTATACCGTTTTGTGGTAAGTGCCAACCATATTCAATTTGATATAATCATAAGAAATTCAATGCAGATATGAGTAATTTAAAAAAAATCTTTCTCGGCAAAGTTTCACTTGTCGGAAAAAGCCAATCAAAGCGATGATTTTTGTATCAGAGATATTCATAATTACATTAATTGTATTGGAGCTGGGCAATTTTCTTTCGAATTTGATTTGTTGCACACATCACACTTCACCCATCACGCAGCGGAAGGTTCTAATTGCCAGCGGTTCAGTGGCACAAAGCGACGTGAATTTCAGTAACACGTTCCCATACTAACCAGTTGCACAAACATGCGCCACACGCAAGCAAACAGGCCGTGCACGCACTCGGGGCGCCAATTCGATGGTTTGACCCACTTACGCCGAACTGGATTGACTTTGATTTCAGTGGCTTAAATTTGAGTGTGTCAGCTCTCCAATAAATTGTTGCCATACACACCAACAACAGCAACCAATAAGAAATTCGTGCACTCTTACGCTCTTCCGCCATTTGACAGCCTTTGCAGCGTCAAATGCTTTCGTTTTATGTGCCACACACAAGTGACATGCACTTCCTCGCTCTCGCCCGTCCAAAACCAAATTACACGCATGTCGCATTCAAAATACCAAAAAGCGGTCGGCGAGAAAAGAGAAAAAGCAGCAACGGCACATGCACGCTTCTGGTCATTCGACACGCTGCACACATTCTAAACATTCGTTCATGAGGCGCTTGCGGGCGAACATTTAGTGATTTGCTTGCTTCGCCACTTTAGCGCCCTGGAATGAAATTCGTTCATATCAAGTCAACATGAATGTGTTGGTAAATATTGCATTTCGACTGCGCAAAACTAGAGCAGTGGAGCAACTAGCAAATAAAATAAGAAAAAGTTTGGCTGCAACGAAATAAGCCGAGACAACTTGTTCTCTTTTGTCAATGAGACAAAAACAGCAACAATTGTTTAAAACAACAACAACTTTAATGTAGTAGATGTCTTAAAATAGCGAAAGGCATTTGTGTTGTTGTTCTGGTAGGTGTCAATGAGCAGCAAACAGCCAGACAAACATGTAAGACAGTCAAGTAGAGCGCAAGCGGCAATAACGAAAAGCAATCAGGAAAACGAAATTGGGTGCAAATGTTGTTGTTGGTTTTTGTTGTTGTGAGTTTGATTACTGCAACACTGATGACTGGACACATTTTTTCGAATGAGGTCAACAGCACTGACGGAAATAGGTGATGAAATGAAAATGCCACTGAGTGATGCAGATTTCAATTATACAAAAGACTCAAGCGACAAACTTGTAAACAAATTAAAAAATGATCTAAATTAATGTACTTGAAATTGTTTTTAGGACACAAAATGAGGTTTGCTGGGGAAAAAAAGTCTAAAAAAATTAAAAAAGGTCAAGAATGCCAATTTTTTTTAATAAAATTATATTAAATAAATTAAACTAAATGAAATTAATGAATAAAACTGAGAAGCATAATTAAAAGTTTCCTGCAAGGAAGTTAGCCAACCAAACAATGGAAATGATTTTATAAGTTTACATAAATGAGGATTTTTAATCAAGTTGCTTAGGTTATAAAATCAGTTAGTAGAAGAAGCTTTTCTAAGGGTTCTAAACTAATTTCTTGTGCAAATATGTTTTACTTAAGTATAAAAACGCATGGAGGGTTTTGAGTGTTCAATCCTCCTTGCAAATATTTCTTTGTTTTAAAAATTGTGGGTGGCAAATATGATTTCAAATTGTATTGAGCTCTAAAGTTCTAAACAGAAACATCTAGTGGTGCACACACATTTTTTTGAGGGGTTTTGTACAAAACATTTGAGACGTATACGGTTTGAAACCAAATTAGTCGTCCAACATTTTGTAAAAAACGATATTTGGGAGAGATTTGAATCCCCAAAACCGCTTGCGTTCACAACTGGAAACATTCATCCACCCAAAATGAAATCCTGTGTGCAATACTGCTTGAGAAGCATTTTTAATATTTTATTTATTCAATAAAAATATCTAAACCAAACTATTTATTAAATTAGTGGGACATTTTAATTTCTAAAAATTTAAAAAAAGGGCTAAAAGGTTGATTACCACTCACTCTGATCAATCCCGCAACAACAGAAGACTTAAGAAACAAACTTGAATGTTCTATGAAAAGTGAGTTTTGTTTTTTGCTTATACACGTAAATACAAAATTCTCTTAGAAGTCCAATCAATGCACTTCTAAAACAAAAGACTCAAGTGACATACTTTGTTTAAAGTTTCAATATTTCAAAGAGTTCATGAACTAAAGAAAGGTACATATTGTCAAACAAAAGTCGTAGCCTTAAGTTCACAATCAACAACATTTTCATGTGTAGAAAACCAACAACTGACAATTGTTGCTGCCATGTGGCAATTTCCGTTAGCAATTATCAGACACACAACTTGACCTTGACCCATCAGTCGTTGCAACACACACGGCACAAGGAAATGGCACATGGAAAAGTTATTTAACCTCGCAGCTTATTGTCAGCATCTTATTTTCACTGTGCCTGTCACTAGAACCGTTGCTGTTGCTTTTCAGTCGCCTGACACTGTGTGCTATTTTTGCTGCAACCAACACCAACGCTGACCTACTCTGTGCCGCTTGTATGCATATGTTATGGTAAAAATGCTAGAAATGCTAGTGCTGACACTGCTTTTATCTTAATCTACAACAATAACAACAAATACCAATAAAAAACAACAACAGTAGGCGAAGAATATTGCAATCATGCAGCTTAAATATTTCAACAAACAAGAAATGTTACCCAGTAGGAAAATTGCGGAGAGTGAGTTAAATTAGCAACAAATTTTTAAAGACGGAGATGCACTAACAACAATTTTTAGGTTTCTTTAGGCACTGCATTCGCTGTAGACTTTAAAATGTGGACATTTTTTACTAATTTGAGTTGCCACAGCATTTTTCATTGAATAAAATTGATTTTTCTTCACAATTTTACAAGAATTTTACCATGAAGTGTGATGAGGTGCTACCTTTGTATATATTTAACATATCACTGTTGACCTTGGAACTGCAAAACAATTATTAATTAATTGCGTTTACAGTTTACATAAAAGCCCTGAAAACCATTGAAAAGTCTTTACTCAGCATTGACCTTCAATATTGCAAAACTCACTAAGTTAAAATTTCTAACATTTTTTAAATTTCTTTGTTTTTATTTGTCAATTTAAAGTCTTGTTCTAGTCAACTTTTTCTTTAAAAACTCTTCTCCCATTTCCTACTATGTACGTATTAGGCATCGCAATCCCGGGATCCCGGGATCCCGGGATCCCGGACTTTTTCCAGTCCCGAAAATCCCGGGATTCAAATTCTTTTATCCCGGGATTTTCGGGATTGCAAAAGATGCTTCAAAGTTCACATGAAATAAATTTTAAGGCACAAAAACCCAATTCCTTATTTGAGGGAGAAGGGAGGGGATAGAGTGCGTCTTTTGCAAAAGGCTTATGATTACACAGCGCAACAAAAAAACACTTTTTTTCTGTTGCATGGAGTTTTTCTACTGTTTCTTACTAATTTGGGTGCGCTGATTCCGAATCTACCCTCCAATTTTTTCTAGCAGCTCTAGTTTGTGAGATATAGGTACCCTGCCATTTTTTCAGTTTTTCCTCAACTTCTTCCATATTTTCGATCGTAGTTTCTAAACCAAGAAACCGATTGACATGATTTCACCTTATTGCATTAACAACACCGCACGGCTTCTTTTTCAAAGCAAATTATTTTTATAAGTGTTAAAATGCCGCGGTAATTGGACCTCAAAGTTGGGAAAAATTGAATTTTAAGGCGTTTTCTTTGATGGTCAAAAACATACACATTTTTTGTAAAACAATTAACGAGTTAGGTGTATAATGAAAGTCGATACATCAAGCAATACAACACAGCTAAATTATTTGGCGGAATACACATTCGCATCGAAATAACAGGAAAAATGTACCATAGCGATTTTCATCACTTTTCATACTTTTTCCTTAACAAATTAGGGGCCTGAAAATATGCAAAGTTTTTAATTTTTTTTTTGTTTCGAAAAATTCAAAATATTTTTGTTTTTTGCTTGTATTCTAAACTAAAATTTGAACATATAAAAGAGCATATTTTGAGGCTCCTAATTTTTTATGGAAAAGGTATGAAAAGAGATGAAAATCGCTATGGTAAAGTTTTGTTATTATTTCGATGCGAACGTGTATTCCGCCAAATAATTTGGCTGTGTTGTATTGCTTGATGTTTCTTCTTAAGATATTCATATACTTCGAAACTTGATTTATGAAACATCAGTACAATTTTCGCCATCAGAAAAAACGCCTTGAAATTCAATATTTTCTTACTTTGAAACCTTATTACCACGCCCATTTAGAACGCATAAAATTGATTAATGTCAGGAAAGATGGCGTGAAATGTTGTAAGTGCAACGATATAAAAATTATGTCGATAGGATTATTGGTTCAGAAATAACAGTCGAAAACGAGAAAAAAGCCGAGGAAAATTCGAAAAAGTGACACGCCCATTTTTTGGAAAAACTAGAGCTGTTACATAAAAACGGAGTATGGTTTTGAAAACAGCGTGGAAAAACGATTCAGATTCATGTAAAAAACTCCATGCAACAGACATGCTGTTGTGCAGTGTTATTTACTAAGCATTCAACCAACAAGTGTTGAATCTGAAGGATGTTTCTCTTCAGCAGGGTTCATTTGAAATAAATTTCGCTCTAGATAAGAGAACAAAACACTTAATGCCTTTGTATTTTTAAGATCTCAGTTTTTAATTAATCAAAACGCTTAACTTTTTTATCGAAATAATCGAAGTAAAACTAAAAGCACAAACAAATTAACTATTTTATTTTTTTATCAAATATGCATATATATGCACTTTATGATACATCGGTTGCAAAGTAATAAGTTATGTTTAAGTGTCATTTTTGGATAAAAAAAAATGCTATGAAACTGAAGTTAAATGTCAAATGAAAAACTTTTAAGTTAACTCTTCAATTCCCAGTGTCACCTGTAGGTGACAGATGCTTAATATTTGTTTTCCTACCACATAGGTTTTCATTTTAAAATTCTAACACTTGTATAGCAAAGTCAATTAGTAGTACTTGTTTATTTAATTTTCCTACCAACACTAGCGATACGTCATTTGTAAAATTTATTCATTTGTTTCACGCGTAATTAAAGCAGTGCGAGTTTGTGTGGTTTCTTTCAATATAAAAATGAGGGTAGTTTAAACATTTTTTATGTATTTTTTTGTCTTATCCAAACGTATCTAAGCTCTTTTATTTAAAAAGAAAATTTTCTTTTTCACTATTTTGGACATGGGAATTGGAGGGTTAAGCAAAATGTGATTAAATTCAAGATAAAAAATCTTGAAACTACCCAAATGTGATTAAAATGTGTCCATTTTTATGATAAATATATTATAAACAAGTATTTATGCAATTCGGGAAAATTGTTTTATTAAAAAATTTGTTATATGAATCCCGGGATTAAATCCCGGGATCCCGGGATTTGACTTTTCAATCCCGAAAATCCCGGGATCGCAAAATGGCAAAAAATTGCGATCCCTAGTACGTATGTATGTGCCACTTGTTGTTACTATTTATTGGGCCACATTTGCCCTTGAAGTGCCAGTAAGCAATGCAAAGAATGCTGTTCCACTGGCCTGTTGTCGATGATGGCGTTGTTGATTGCATGTTTGTTGTTTTCGCTGCTACCCACAGTGCCCCTCTAACCCAAACGTTTGTCAATGGTGAGACTGCTGAGTGAAAAGTTGTCATGTGCAGCATTTAGAATTGCAAATTAATGTGCCAGTTTTATGAACGTTGCCGTCTACAGCGTTGTTTTTAAAGTTTATTTTTTTGTTTTATTGTTATTTATTTATTTTTTGCTTTCCATGTAAGAGTTGTGGAATGAATGCTGCAGTCATTACTTTAATGCAAATTTGTAACTTGCTTTTGCATAGATTTTTTCTTGATGGTTTCAATTCTTTACGCTATCAAAGAAGAGTGGCAGTCGAAGTATTGGTTGCATGAGTTCTTTTGGTATTGAAAATTATATAAAAACCTGGTTTAAAATTTTAGTATAATAGTTCAAGTAGAATTTCTTGTCTTTGGAATAGTTGTAGTAAATGCAATTTACAAAAAAACGAGAAATTCTTTCCGTTTATTTGTTTTTATTAGAAAAAATTTGCAAATTACAAGAGGCTTCTAGTGTTAACACATTAAAAGCGGGCCGGGTAAAATTACCCGTTGTGAAAACTGCTGCTTATAAGCGGGGCGGGTATTTTTACCTTTTGAATGTAGGCACTTTAAAAGCGGGAGACGGTATTTTTACCGGATTGGTTTTCATATAAAACTGAAAGTATTATTTCATATAATTATTTTAGTTTCATAAATTTCAAGTTTTATTTATTTTGGATCGCGCAATTTTTGCTTGTTTTGCAAGTAATGCCCGCTACGCAGCATAGTTTCATATACTAGGCTACCCGCTTAAAATGTGTTAATAACATTAAAGGTGACTGGATGGATTACTGGAATGGATGGATGGACTGGAAATTAAAGAAGAAATTTCTAGTTTTAAGTTACATCAAAGGTGTCAGATATTTTTTTTCAATTTTAGGATTCAGATCTAAGGCTCCATTATTAGATCAGCGGCAAATATTACTCAGAAGGAGCAAAAACATCTTTCCATTAATTTGTTTGCTTTAACAAAAAGTGGAAGAATTTTCTAGTGTTAAGTTACATCAAAGATGTCAGATATATTTTTAAATTTTGGGTCTTAACAAAGACTCAAATCTTAGGCTCTATTATTATTTCCAACCACAACTAATATTTACTGAATTCATAATAATTTCAACTACTCAAGAGTTCAGTCACATCATCTTACGTATCTGGACGTATCTACTTTCTTGACTTTTTGAAAAGTTCAGAGCTTAACTTGTAGTTGTTGTATTACTATTGCTTTAAGATACACTAAGGTTTCAACTAGCCGTTTACTTTTCTTCAACACTTATCTTACTTAAACGTACAAGTAGACATATGTGAACATTTATGTTTACATACAAAAGTTGATCATTTCAAAAAGACTTCATAATACACTTTTTTAAAAAAAATACTTAATTGGACATAACAACACTTTACCGGGTTATAGCCTGCAGCAAAATTTCTCTCCAGAAGAAAAAGTTCTCTAATAAATAACAGTACTGGACCTGAAGGGGACTTTTTAAAAAAATCATATCGGTTTTATCCAAAAAAATGTTTGTTATTCTTTCAGATGATGAGGTGAAAAGACGTTTTTGCTAATGTGGGAACGTGTATACCATGCATAGTGATTACAAATTTTAATAATTATAGGCCATGGGGGTTCTGACACTCAAACCCCCCTTGGCTACGTCCCTGCCAAGAGATTATAAAAGGTCCTTAATTTGTTCTTTCTACCGAAGACACGGTCTCACTATTTGCTACTGAACTTCAAAAACCACGTCGATCACGTTTTTCGCCGGAGATTCATTGCTTATACAGGAGATGGCCTACACAGCAGGGGTTTTGGGGGCTCAAATCCCCTCCAAACACAAAAATTGCTGCTAGAAAATATAGTTTCGAAGGGTATTCGGCTCAAAATATGTACGCAAAACGCCCCTCAAAATGAAATCCTGTGTGCACTACTGCCTACAGGAGACATGGCCAAGCCAGTGTGTTCGCTGTATGTTGGTTTACTGTGCTACTTCCGTGACTTCAAACAGCAAATACAGCTCGTTGTTAGTTCGTACTCGATATTTGTCTCGCCAAAAGTCTATCAAAAGTACTCAAACTTAAATTTTTAATAACAACAAAAAATACTATTTCAAACCAAGAGATCTATAATTCTCGCTTTAAGGAAATGAGAATATTTATTGCAAACTTATCTCAAAAATGTATTAGAACTATTTACAAGTATTAATTACAATTTATTAATCTGAGTCTGAAATTTAAAAAAATCTGTAAAAGCAAAAAAATACACAAAATTCAAAAATCACAACATTCCATTGTTACAACTACAATCAACAATAGCAACAACAATATTTTTAATAGCAACAACAACGACAATAAAAAACTCCGCAAAAATTACTCACACGTTCAGTTGAATTTTTTAAGTTTCACCCAAAAACTTTAGCGCACAAAAACGGGAGCAGATCCCTGAACTGAACAGCAGAAATTGATTACGACCAACCAAAAACAAAAATAAAAAAAATAAAAAAGTTCATTCAAACCATCTAACAATCAAGCAACCATACAATCAATAAAGCCAACAAACAATGCAATTGTTTATAAAAAAAAAACAAAAATATAAACAAAAACAATAGCAACACAAAGAAACCACAAGAAAATAGGAGGATGAAAAAATCTAAGAAAAAGTAAAGCAGCAATGCGACCGCCTAAAGCTATAAGTGTAAGCAGCAGCCAAGGAAGCGAACGCCAACACGATGACAAGGAAATAATGCAGCACACAACCGCAACAACAACAACAACGATAACAGCAGCAAAGAAAAAAGCACAGCAAGTCAATGCAGTAAGCGGCAAGTGTTGGCATGTGTATGTGTGTGTGAGTATTTGTGTAGCCTACATTTCGCAGCCATTAGCAGGAAATGCTGGACAACTTACCGTAAAGCGAGCAGCAAGTGGCCAAACGAGCCGCAAACGCCGCAGCAGCGCCAAAGTCAAGTGGCCGTAATGGCAGCAACGGGCAGACAACAAGAGCAGCCAACAACTTAAGCCGCTATTGCTGTTGCTTTCGGTGCTTGTTGCTTGCTGGCTTTTATTTTCTACTTGTTTGCACACAACAAGAAATTCTGACTGTGTGTGTGACAATGGTGGTGTATTGGTGTATAGGAAAATTGTGAATGGAATTGCTGCTACGATCGTTGTACTGTCGAACTGACGATTTTGCTATGTAATCATAAACTCGAGAGTTTGCGATCCAAAGCATTCTTCTTTAATATTTTTTTGAAAAATACAGACAGTTGGACAATCTAAGAGAAGTCAGCCAGTATCGATAAGTGCTTTTTTGAAGGCTCTACCTTACTTGTGATGACAGCGAATATACTTTTGCATTCGTTTGCTGTTGGAAATATTTAAATTCGGTTTTAGAACTCTACTTTCCTTTTCTTAAAGATTGATGTAAGGTATTTTCTTACTTAAAAAGCTTTAGTTTCTTTCTGAAAAATCTCTATATAGGTGTTCTTCTCTTCTTTGGAACGTACAAACCTCATTTTTTTATAACTTAGAAAGCTTTCTATTTGCTTTCTTCTTCCAAACAGATTCTATAACATCTCTTTTTTTCATCTAGAATGCGTTTGATCTGCCTTCTTCTTATGCTTGAAGCTAATAACTTCTTATTTGGTTCTATTAAATCACTTAAATCTTAATGCGTTTTTACTTAGAAGACAAATATTTTCTTTCTTCTGTCCAGAACTCCTTCCATGTGTCTTATTTTTGCTACACAAACCGCTAAGCTCTACAAAACCATCCATACTGAATATCCATTTCTGAATATCTAACTTTACGTCAATATGACTTAAAATTTGATTAATATAACTGCATACTTTCTTCCGTGATTATTATAGCTTCATGATTTCTTCCGTCTCTCCCCTTTTCTATGACCTTCACTTCTTTTCTGTTACTATTAAACTTCAAATTTGTGCCTTTTCCTTCATCTTTAACGTCATTACTACTTCTATAACCAACCTAAAGTCTTCTCACTAGTCTTTGGCCCTCCTTCTGAATCCTTTATTGCTTATTTTTGCCTTTTTCTCTCCCTTTCATCTCCTCCTCTCACTTAGCACTAAGCACTATCCACTACAAAACCATCCATGCTTTTTCTGAACATTATCTAACTTTGCGTCAATACAACTTTAAATTTGAATATTAAAACTTTTTCATTTCTTCCCTCTCCCTTTTTCCATTACCTTCACTTCCCTTTTTCGTGCCTGTTTCTTTACCTTTAATCTTATAACTACTTCTATAACCAACCTGAAGTCTTGTCACCAGTGCTTTGACCGCCTTCTGAAACCTTTATTCCGTATTTGTGTCTTCGTCTTTCCTTTTAATCTCCTTCTCTCACTTACCACAACAAATCCATCCATGCGTTTTCTAAAAATAAAACTTTATAATTTCTCACCCTTTTTCAACAATCACCTCCCTTCCTGTACTATTGAAGTCCTTATTTGTGCCTTCTTTTCATCCCTTTGATCTCATAACTACTTCTATAACCAAACTGAAATCTTTTCACCTGTCCTTTTTAAATCTACTGAACCCCTTAACTCTTTTATTATTTCCTCAAAAACCATGCATTACTCATTTTAACTCAAATTGTAAAGCTTTGGTTTGCTTTGGAAACATTTGTAATCAAAGGTTATAAATACGAAGATTTATATAGAATCAATAAAACAATTTTATCTTAGTTTATAGATGAAAACCTCAAACTTATTTCTAGACCACGCGTCCAATCAGGTCCAATATTTCATTGATCATCACCAACTGGATCTCCACTCGACTTCACCAACTCAAACTTACTACACAAAGACAGCATACATGTTGTTGTTGTGGCCATTGTTGTTGTTATTTCGGCTATGTTGCCGCTGTTGCGCACTGCTGCCACTGTGTGCTGTTATTAAATTAATCTGCCTCCATCGATGTGTGGCATGAACATAAAAACCAAATACAAAAAAAAAATTATACCATCACCACTACAGCTACAACTGCTCTGTCGTTGACTTGCAGCTACTATTGTCATTGGCTTTGTGTATGTTGCTTTTATTTTTGCGTTTGTTGCTGTTGCTCGCCGCTTTTTTTACCGAACGCGAACGCGAAACGCAAACGCTTAAGGTGCGCCAACAATGTGCAATTTCATTGCTTTTTACTGCAATGCGATTCAATTGTACTCTTCGTTATTGTTGTTGTTGTTGTTTTTGTTCTTGGTTTATAAACATTTGATGTTGCGTTACTTTCCTTCTGCGGCAGGTTGCTGTTGCTGTTGCCGGCAGCAGGCCACAGTTGCACTTCTTCAGCCATAAACACACACACACACACTGAGTCAAACGTGATTATTATTCAATAATGTTGGCTCAAGTATTTTTAAATACCGTTAATTGAATTCTTATCTAACAGTTAGAGCAGCTACCAGGTTCTACCATTTCCACATTTTACACAGACTGGGAAGCCAGTCTAGCTGCCGTTTATTGAAGTGCAGTGAGTGTGTGGACTATCTGCGTTGCGTTTGCGCTTTCGCAGGTGATTGGACATTTTTTTTTTTTTTTGTGCACTGAGCCCAGTTGACTCTTTTGGTTTTCTTCCATGCGTTTTCTGGTTTCTTTCAGTTTTTTCCCGTTTCGATAGTACACATTGAATGCTGTGGAAATTTATAGAAGCCATGGCTAAATTGTTAATATTACGAAATGTGTTTTGGCTTTTATTAAAGTATGGAAGCGAACTTTCTCCACGCTTGAAAAATACATAAATTTAAACAGGTTTTCACAGTTTTGCGGCATTTTTGAGATTTTCAGAGTGCAAGAAGTTGTCAACATGCAGCTGAAAAAATTTCAATCAGCTTTGAATTAAATTAATAAAGATCAAATTAAAATCGTTATGGGTTGAAGTGTGCCAAATTGGAGAAGTGACTGCATGAAAATTGGTAAACGATGATTTTCAATGCTCACCTAAGACTTTGGATTCATCTTTGTGATGGAACGTGAAGCTCAGATCTTATTCTTATTATAATTTTATTCAGGTTAATTGGTGTTTTAAAAAATCATTTTTTGTTCGAAATTAAACGCAGTTTTTTCTTCGTTTATTTAAAAATTATTATTATTAATTAATTATTATGTATGCATAAGAATTTATAATCAAGAGATAAGACAAAGAAGTTGAGTCTCTTTTGTTAAGAAGCATTGGAATGTTGTTTATTTTAAAGAGGAATTAATACTCATTTTAAATATGAATTAAACACAACGACCACATGACCCAAGTGATGCCCCAGATACGGCTACTTAACCTTAAATATTTATACATAATTTTGTACATTTGTAATATTTGTTATTATTTTTGTTTTACGTTTTTTATAGTTTTTCCATTGAGAAATACGGACTTTTAAGAACTTAAATGCCTGAAAAATTTTACTTTAATTATTAATACCGAAATGTTGTAAAAAATTTCTCGAATTTGTTTACAAAATTTTTAACAAAAAGATTTTAAAAAATGTTTTCTTTTAAAAACTTTTTGAAAATTCTCGAAAGTCAATTCCTGGCCAAAAATGTTTTGCTATGGCCCACATTTTTTTTACCAAAATAATCAATATCGCACTTCATTAAACATTTACGTGCAAATTTCCTAACAAGTTTGTTGCTTAAGTCTTTTGTGTAATCTCAACTACACTACACGTGTGTGTGTATGCGCGCTGAATGGCATGCACTGGCCACAATGTATAGGAAAGAAATTTCACTAATTTTAAGAATTTTAAATATAAAAAAAATTAAAAAATTAAAAAAAAAATTCATAAAATTTTTTCTTTAAAAAAGAATTAATAAAATTTTTTCTTTAAAGTATACTAGAAAATTTTTTAAGTTTTTCTTGGCCGCAATGTATAAGAAAGAAATTTCACTAATTTTAAGAATTTAAAATATAAAAAAAAATTAAAAAATTAAAAAAAAATTAATACAATTTTTTCTTTAAAAAAGAATTAATAAACTTTTTTCTTTGAAGTATACTAGTAAAATTTTTAAAGTTTTTCTTACCAAAAATGCTTTTTTAAATAATCAAAATCCCATCAAATTGAACACTTGCGCGCAATTTTCAAAACAAGTTTGTTGCTTAAGTCTTTTGTATATCCTCAACTACAATACACGTGTGTATTGAATGACATGCACTGGCCTCAGCATAAAGGAAAGAAAGTTCGCTAACCCTTTTTTAACAGGGTTTAACACCAACAACAACAACAACAAGCAGCATTAAAATGCACACATTTTTCACTTCTTACTGTTTTTTGACTTTTTTTAATTATGCTAACCAAAAGTTGTCTTGCACAACTTTCGTAATCGAAATGTGAAAGTGAAACTTTATTTAAATAAATTCACAAGTGAAAGAAAACGCATTCCATAATTCTTGTTATGCGTCTGAGACAAGACAAGACAATTTAAATTAAAAAATTAAATGAAGCGAGATTATTTAAAGTGACATAAATATGAGCGAGCCGCATACAGCATTTAAGACCAACAACAAACATGAATACTTATTTAAGTTTTCTCAAGTACTCGGACGTGAGTTTGTGAGTAGCTACGCACTCTACTTTGGCGAATTGTGTGACAATATGTACAAAAGAAAAGTAAAGATTTGCTAAAGTGGCTGTGAGTCTAAATTGCGTTGGCTGTGGTGGAAGTAGCGCAACATGCACGCTGTGCAAATATTTAAAACAGTGAACATTTTTTTCTTATTTTTGCGTTTTTTGTATTTTTATTTCTAACTTCATTTTTTTTTTTAAATTCGGTTTGCTTTGGCCAGTTTCTGTGGGTAATCATTCATATGAAATTGGCAACATTAAGTCGGGTTCTGTCAAATAATTTCAATTGTTTAGTTCGGTTTTTTGTGTAAAGCTTAAGCAATCACATTGAAAGTAAATGTTAACGTTATAAAAAAAAATGATGGTAATATTTTACTTTGAGAATATTTTCAATTTGTATATGTTTTCTTTTTTTCTTAAGACAAAAGAAATCTAAATTTTTTCTCAAATCGAAAACAATGTTGATTGGTTTCTGTGGAAGATCATTCATATGAATTTGGCAACATTAAGTCGGGTTTTTTCAAGGTTCTGTTAAATAATTTTTAATTTTTAGTTCCGTTTTTTATGCAATGCTTTAGCAATCATATTGAAAGTTAATGTGATCATTTAACAAAAATTTCATTATTTTTTATTTTACAATATTTTAAACTTTTAATATTTCATACATTTTTCTTGAATCAAAAGTAAGGTTTACGCGTATTTGGTAATTTTTTTATATTTTCTATATTTTCAATACTTAAACTATTAACATTAATAAAAAATATATTCAGCATCAAGAGCCACTTTTATCTATGAGCGTCTCAAACAAATTCCTCAACTCACTAAACATTAGAACTCAATTTACTTTTCGGAATAAACCTGCCAAGTTGCATTGCAAGTTTTTCGCATTTCAATTGAAGACATTTTAATTACTTTCAATTCATATTTGGCCTACTTGGCCGCTTGTTTTACATCTCGGCGAAAAATTCATTTTCATGTTGTGCTGCTCGTGTTGCAATTCGCCACGGAAATGAGTAGCGAAAATCCGCTCGGCATTAAATGCTGAGCCGTTAAGCGACTTTAATGCCACAACGGCAGTGATTTGCACAAATATGTTGGCAGCCAAAGAAAGCAAGGCGCCATCATCAGCGCAGAAGGCAGTGTGTCAAAATATGTCAACAATAACAACAAAAGACAGAAATACGTCAAGCGAATGCTGGCAATTAAGCGCAACGTGTCTGCATTTAATGAATTAGGCGCATCGGCAGCGTCTGCTGTCTGGTGTATTTGTTTATATTTCTTTACTATATACATGTGTATGTGTGTGTGTGTGTGTTGGTATTAAGTGGTGCAATGCCAAAAGATGCAGCCATCTAGATAAAAGCAAAAGGAAAAGTTGAAATTTCACTTTTAACATAATTTTTTTTAAGCATTTATTAAGCAAAGAGCTAAAAATAACACATAACAAAACACATAACAAAACTTTGAGCAAATATTGTAACTGGAGCGCGTTGATATTTGATAGGAAACAGCTGAAATGATTTGCAACTAATTTATTGCAAAAACCGCCACAAACTGAAAATGAAATGAGCAAAATTTTCCGGCCATATTTTCGCACAAACATTAACGTCGTCACAAGCAAAGCTGCACAGAAAAGCACATAAAATTGCAAGTTTTGTTGGTACTTTTTGTTGGTGTATTTATTTATTTATGTTGACAGCACAACATTTTTACTATGTTCGTGAAAATTTATTTAACTATGGTTTTTTATTAAAAAAAAAATTTTGTATGTGCTGTGTTCAAATGTTTAGACAAACTTTCACATTTTAAATTTTCATTTTTGCAAAACTTATGACTGAAAAATTAGCAGAAAGCTGTTTTTTTTCATTTTATAATTTGTTTAAATTCAAGTTTCTTTAGAATAATAATCTAGTAAAAATAATAATAATAAATTTTGGTAAAACTTAAGAAAATTCTGTAGTAATACACTGGAGCGCATAAGTATAGATGCACCAATATTTTTCCGTTTTTGAGCGCTTGAAGAAATTGAAGAAAAAATCTAATGATGCAAGGTGAAAGAGCTTTGAAAGATACTAACTTAACCCATTGCTGCCTAATGGGTAACATTTTCCCCATGAAAACTGACTTTTTAAAAAAATCACAGAAAAGTTCGTGGTAGAGATATCTCAAAATCATTGATAGGGATGGTTTGGGTAAAGATGGAACTACCTTAGTCTAATGGAGGTCACCTTAAAAATCTAGCCAGAGTTACCAGACTCCAAAAATTGTGAATTTTCCGGAGGTGGAAAATGTAGCAAAACGCGTGGCCCTAGAACCTCACAAATTTCTGCCTCCTGATTCACCTGTAAACAATACTTCTTTTGTTCACGTATTTAGCTGATCACTTCAAAAAGTATGGAAGAAAGCTACCATTGCTGCCTAATGGGTACAAAATACCCAATGAATATCTCAGCAACGTGCAGAGATAGAAAGCTGAAATCATTTCTGATCATTTTGGGTCAATTCCAGGTCGTGTATGACATTTTATCAAAATCGTATGGGTGGAACTGGTACCCGGCAGCAATGGGTTAAGGGTCGATTGAAAGAATTTAAGAAACAATCTAATGATGCAAGGTGAAATAATTCTTTCTTTAAATGATTCTTACTTAAGCGTCGATTGAAGAAGTTGAAAAAAATAAAATGATGCCAGGTGAAAGAGCTTTTGGTCTTGACGAGGAAATTGTGTAGATCGGTAATTAACACAACACTTCAAAACACTCCAAATTAGTTAAGCCAAGTTTTGTTTTCTTTTGCAGATTTGGGTTCTTCAGATCCTTTTATATTAAAAAAACCTTTTCCAGTTATATCACTACCGCACTTTGGACTATATGTGAATGTTTTATAGATATGTATTAGACACAATTTAGTCGTCAGTCTGAAACACTCTCATCTACTCCTCAACTTTCAGCCAGAGAACATCCCACAACTACTGGTTGGTTCGATTTATTTTCATAAAATTTGCTCCATATGTCTGTCCCGTATACAACCCTCTAATAAAATCCAAGTCCCATCCATAAATTTCAATAAATAAATCACTTTAAACCAAACAATCTCTGACTGACTCATCTATGACTGTAAAAATCACTTTAAAAACAACCAACTGCATATTTTGACTTTTTGCTTCAGCTTTTTGCTTTTTGACTTTCCTCAGTGCACCATTGACTCTGGTTTTTCCCTCACTTTGTATGACCGCAAATTATCATATAAGTACCACTGTATGCGCCATCATTAGCCCAAAAACCATGACCCCCTTTGCAGTCATTTCACACTTGTCATATGTGTTGTAAAATATTTTCACAATTTGCAAATGGCAAGTAATTTGTTAATTGTGCGAAAAGCATACACCGACTAAATATTCATAAATGCACAATTAGTGTCATAAACGTATAACTAGCAAATGTAATTTTTCATAAATGCTTTTCCAAAATTTCAAAGCCCATTGACACTCATTGCAACTGCTTTGCAGTCAAGTGGAGTCAACGATTTCTGACTTAAACTTTAATGAAAATGGCAATGAAAATGCAAAGTACAATTGAATTACCCGACGCAAAGCTGTGTATCTCAGAGGCTTGGAATTTTCAAAGAAAATTCTACTTAGCCAAATTAGACACACTTTTCACCCGCACCATCAGTGCCACGCGGCACTAACAACATTTACCTTGACATCGACAATTTGTGGCAGCAACAAAAAAAGCGTAAACGAAGAATGCTTAATTTCATTAACGTTTGAATATGTTTACGCCTAATTGCCAGTCATATCCGTTGCTGGTGATTTTCAAATGAAGCCAAGACAAATATTGTTTTCACAGCCATGTTGACAGCATTAATATGACTTGTGTTGTGTTGGTAATGTTTTTTTGGTTATTGTTCTTGTATGTACTTACTTTTGTATTGTTATTTTTGGTTCTTTGCGTTTTTTTTACTGGCTTTTTGTTGTTATTTCCATGACAAAAGACCAAAATGAAGGTTGTTCTAGCGACACTAAATGAATATTTGAGTTCAATGGCGAAAATGCACAATTGTGTAGGTATGAAAAAAATATTATATGCAACGACGCACTGATTCACACACGATAGGTTTTTAGTATTCATATCTCCCAAAATAACAGTTTATCATAAAAATTTTGAATATCAAATATGATTTCAAATGGTATTAACGCATGAACAATGATGATAATCCGTAGTCAAGGCTGGGGGAACTGACAAGCATTTTCTTCACTGACGGTTCCAAGACCGGTAGAAGTACTGGGGCTGCCCGCCATCTTAATGAGAGTGTAAATTATTTGTATTCTCTAGGAGGAACGTCTTCCAGTTGGAGGTCTTTGCCATTCTCAAGGTCACGAAAAGGTAATAAATGGAAACGTATAGGAGTCTCTAGTGACAGTCAGGCTGCACTTAAGGCCCTGAAGAACGCGCCAGTGACTTCGAAGTGTGTCCAAAAATGTAAGATGCAGCTTAGTTCGGTTGTGCGACATAATAAGCTACAACTTATCTGGGTTCCTGCACACTGTGGTGCTTAAAATAACAAAACTGCCGATAAACTGGCTGTCTGTGCATCAGGGGACATGCTCAAGTGACCAGAACCAATAATCGGCAACAGTCTAGCAGGCAGGAAGACTTGTAGTCCCCATCCCTTCCCTACTACTTTCTTTCTATCTCTCTATAATCCCACCTTACTCTCCTCTGTCAACCTTTTTCCTACGAGTCTGAAGCACAATGGGTCCTTTAGCCTAAGTGTTTGAGAAATTGAACCCTCTAGGGTTCACTTTCTCGGCTCCTTTCGTATCTATTCCATTCCAAATGGGATTGATTGAAAATTCCCTCACAAAATAACATTCTGTGTGCTCCATTGATTATATTTCATCATAGACCTTAGCACAAACATTAAAGAACAACATGAGGACATTTAAAATAGCTATTCTCGAAACTGATCGACTTATTGCGTATTCGTTGCTCAGAATGAATTAAAAAATGTAGAAGCCTATAGTAGATAAGGTTTTGGAGGAAGATTTAGCGGACATTTGACTTGAACCTGCAAAAGTCATAGGCAAACTGGCCACAAATGACACACCCATAGACCCTTATAAGGGTTTTCTAAGAAAAAAAAAACCCTTATTAGGTCCTTATCAATGTCAGATGAAGATCGGTTTATGACTTGTAATATTTAGTGATCCATGAGTATACAAGTGCTTAAGACAGACAGGCTCAATGCTTCACTTTATCTAAGCTGACCAACTCATGTGCCTCCAAGATTGCCAAGCATTGCCTTGAAATGGCAAAGCAGAAGCAAATAATCTGTTCATGATATTCAACAACGTATAGATTACTTCAGATATTATTTCTTTAAATTTACTTTCAATTAAGAGAGCGTTGAAAAAGCTAAATCGAACACGTTTTTGGTCTAACATGACAGCTCACGGATAGGTTTCTCTTTCCTAAATCTTAATTCAATATGTTACAAATACGTTCTTTGGACATATTCGTCATCACTGCTATATCTCCCACTTCGACTCGAAAGTTGCCTAGCACCAATTGATCATGGTTGCAGTTTTTGGACGATCTTAAAGATCATCGAATCTCAAGTTGCTACGGCCACGTTTGATGTACGGACAACACACCTTCAATCATCGGAAACACTGTGGGTCACTTGGTCTCTTTTAAATTTTTATTTATTTATTTTTTATTTATTTACATGTTACCCCGATACAAATTCTTAACCCATTGATTGATTAACCCGTCAGATTTTGATTAACAACAACAAATTTGAAAAAATTTGATTTGAAGTATTGCCAAAAATTGTTAAGTCAAAAGGCCTATTAAATCATGTGTTTTCAAATTTAAACAAAAGTAACATCATATCTAACCAAATTCTTAACACTTTTCCAAAAAAATGAAAAACACGTTTTTATTATTTCTTAATTCCCGAAGTGAAAAAAGTGAAAACACGTGTCAAATTATTCCTAACTAAGAATACTTCCACCAAGGTTGAAGGCAATCGGCCCATTAATTCTTGTTTTTTCACAATTTATCCCCACAAACTTTTAACCCGTCGCTGACCCCGTCCGATTTTGATATTCGGAAAAATGAATATCACGTATCGAGTTATTTTCCACTCGAAGTACTTTCACCAAGTTTGAAGTTAAATTTCAAATTTTGAAAATAATAGGAAACACGTGTCTAATTTTTTTATTTCAAGTCATTTTACAATGTTTGAAGTCAATAGGCCCATCTGCTCATTTTTTTCGGAGTCTTCTCGTAAACAAACCTTAACCCATTGTTGGCCCAGTTAAATTTTGATATTCGAATAATTATAAAATACGTGTCGAATTATTTTTGATTTAGAGTATTTTCACCAAATTTAAAATCATTAGGCCCATTAAATCACGTTTCTTCATACAACACCTTAACGCTTGTTATGCCCTTTTAAACCCCGATTATCGAAAAATCCCGTGTTTAAAACACCTCGCAGCGGATTTTACAAGCTGAACAAATGCCTCTTTTTTTGTCTGAAACTGATACAACTACAATATCACATGAAGTAAAATATTTCCTATTTTTTTTAACTTTTTATTAATTTTTTCCACTAATTTTTCAATATTAAATTTTTAATTTTAAAGTTATTATCTTCCAATAAAATATTTCCATTAACTATACCAACACATCTTGTCTACAAAATAATTGTAATTCAATGGGCATTTTTTTGTTTGATTTCTTGCAGTACTGAATGTAGCCGCCGGCAAGGCGCCCATGCAAATCTCGACGGAAGGTTCCGGTGCGCCGCAAAAAGCGATCGACGGCTCAACGTCCGCATTTTTCACACCAGAAACATGTTCGCTGACCAAGGCGGAACGCTCGCCGTGGTGGTATGTGAATCTGTTGGAGCCGTATATGGTGCAGCTGGTGCGCTTGGACTTTGGCAAATCGTGTTGTGGTAAGTACAACAACAGCAACAACTATAATAACAACAAAGACAATCACATGAAAACAAAACAAAATAAACAAACGACACGAAGCAACAACGAAACAACAAACAGCCAACCATGTGTATGGCAATTCAAACACAAAATGATGCAATTAATTAAGGCATTAAAAGCGAATTAAAGAAAAACGTTTCACGAATTCAAATGCAATAAACGCGATTTTGATATGTTCGACAGTGGCGCAAAGCACATAGTGGGAAATATTATTGAACGCCAGCGCACACCGCCCGCCTGTGATTTACCAAAACAAACAAGCAGACGTTGCACTTTGCTCTGCGCACACTTTCCACAGCAGTTCAATGCCCTTGGCGCCGCTCCGAGACGCCGAATCGTACATGGAAGCAGCAACGCCACGGACAGTGGCTGCCATGGGGCCATGGCCAATGCGCCCAAATAATGCCGAAGCCGCTCCACAACGTCGAAACTCAATTAAATGAGAATTGCAAAAACAAAATCCCAAATGAAAATCCAAGTAATGTTCACATGCTTGGCGCATAAAAGCCAAATTCCAGATAGCAAAACACGGCTAATACCGGCGCGGCGAAGGGTGCACGAAATGCATGGCGGCCAGTCAGCGATGATGATTTTCCCTAAGCCAATGTTGGCTTCTGGCAAACGGCAAATGCTTTCACTTGGCAACAACAACAGCAACAAATAACAACAAACCGAAAGAAGAAACAAACAAACCTTAAACAACAAGAGGCCGCCACGAACAAAAAAACACTAACACACACACACACACACATACAAACAACAGCAAAAACCCAAAGCAGCCGCAGCGTGTGCAATGTTGTGTGCACTTTATGATTTTGTTGTTAGTGTTGCAATGCTATTTGTGTTGCGACGATTTAGATTTTCTAAGGCGCACCGTAACGCGCACAGCCGCCGCTTCCTCGCACTGGCTTCGTTGCCAACTAACCTGACTATTCGACAACTAACGTCGACGACAGCGCATTGTGCATTCGAGTTGTTGAGGGTCGCAGCGGGTCTTTTGGCCGGTTGACTGGCTGCGGTTGCTGTTGTTGCTGCTGTTGCTGCTTTGTTGGTTGTTTGTTGCTGCCGCTGTGAAAGATTTGCACAATTTATGATTACTTTCACTGTTCATTGCGGGCAAAGACACAACAACAAAATACCAACAGACGCAAGCAGCATTAGAAAAAGACAAACGAGACAACAACAACACAACATTGCAGTCAACCACCAAACATTACCGAGACGACGATTCAGAGTTACGCTAATCGCAGCTGGCACAAAGCTATTGAATGCACTTTGTACAGAAACTATGTGATGGACAGAGACAGAACTAGCAAAGTGTTTACTTTATTGGAATTTTGAAAATTTTCTACTGAACTAAATGAGCCGTAGAACTGTTATATTTTTCAAATGTAGATCTTAAGGAAGCTGTATATCCCAATTTCTACTAAACTAAATTAACCCTGAAACTGTTAAATTTTTCAATTCTTTCGGGAGCTGTGGAATCCATTTTTAATAATTATATTCAAATACAGTTAACATTGTGCAACAGCTTTTTCTGACCTTAAATCGCTCACAACAAATATCGAAAACTTTACAGTTCATAGCCTAAAAACCCAATTTTTTAATTTTGAATTTAAATTGAATTAGTTTAATTTTTTAATATTGACCCTCAATATTTGGGTTAGATATAATTATTAGGCTATAAAATGCTTACAAGATTTGTTGATCTAAACATTAGTTGCAAGTTTTCTGAAGGCAGCAATTAAAAATATTGCATATTTTAAGACTTATTAAGAAAAAGCTGATTTCGACAACACCTTAATACACACAAACTTTAGACAATTGTAACTTTTAGAGGGAAACTAACTTTGTTAAACCCAGTTAGACATTTGTTACTTTATACCAGTACTACCAACTTGTCATGACCGACTTGATTTAACCTTTAAATTCAATGACCCCAAAATTGTTACACAGTGTAATTCAAAAAGTTTAGGAAGTATAAAAATACACAAATTTTATTAGTACATAAAGTTAGTTTTAAAAATGCACACGCACAACATGGATGGTTGCGGGTAGCTAGGCCTTAGTCTCGTTATCGGGCTGTCGTGCCAGTCAAGAAGAAGAAGACATAAAGTTAGCTGAAGGAGCCCAGTTTCATGAAGATGATTCTTAGTTTAAAAATAGCACATTCAGACACCATTAAGAGGGCCAGTAGACCCTCAATCCGAGACACTTTTGGAGTAGTTCCGTCTAAGGAAAACTTGTATTATTTAAAAACATGTCCTTTCTACTTCCCATGTCCCTTCTATCCAACTATGAAATCATAGCTACTATCTTTATTGTATTTAGATAAATTAAAAAATCCGTTATATAATGTTTAAGGGCTCAAAAACTCATATGAGATATATATATATACATCATATGATATATTTCTGCATAAAACTTAAAATTAGTTCAGTCTTGTAGAAGATTTAATTTCATCGAAATAATAATAATTTCATCTTTTCCAACGCCTCTAAAAACTCACCGAAATTCTGAGATAATTGAAGTTGAAAATTTAGTTTGAAAATGACTAACACTTTTGAAGTTAAGGCGGAGTTTGCCTAAAGAAACTTTCATTATTTGGTCTCGACGCTTTGAGTGTCAGACTTATGATCCAAACACAAAACCATAGCTAATACATACATATTCATTTTATCTAGATAACTAAAACAATCCATTATTTAATGTCTAATTTAACGATAAAAGCTTAAGGCTTAATCTAAAACTTAATCTAGCTTAATCTGAAACTTATATCTATTAGTTCTGCAAAGAACTTAAAACTGGTTCTGTATTATAGTAGATTTCGTCTTTTCGAAAATCTGAGATAGTTGAAATTGAATATGTAGTTCAAAAATGGAAGCCTTCTTATTAGTAAATTTTGAAGTTGAAACGGAGATTGCCTCAAGAAACTTTCATTATTTGGCGTCGACCCTTTGATCCTGCAACTTTTGATCCAATCCCAAAACCACAGCTACAACATCAAGTAAAAGAATCCGCTGGTTGATTTATGTCCAATTTAACGAAAAACGCAAAAGGCCTCAAAAACTACTCATTTCTTCAACGAATCTAAAACTGGTTCAATCTTGTAGTAAATTTCATAATACTTTTGAATTCTGTCCAGAAATCTTAGAAAATGTTAGTTGGAGGTGTAGTTATAAAATGGCTAACTCCATTTGTAACTTTTCAGAAACTTTAGAAGTCTTATAGACCTAAACTGGAAGCCTTCTTATTAGTAAATTTTGTAGTTGAGGCGGAGATTGCCTAAAGAAATAATAATAATAATTGATTGGCACGACAGCCCGCTTACGCGAGACTAAGGCCTAGCTTCCCGCAACCACCCGTGTTGTGCGTGTGAATTTTGTACGCGGGTGGAAGGGACCTACAGTTTTATGCCGGTTCCGAACGGCAGGTTGGGAGCTTTTTCATAGGCAATTTTTACTCTCAGAGGTTTGCCATTTCCAGCTGAGAGGACAGCCACCGAAAGAGAAAACGAGTTTCCCGTTATTTTTTTTAGGTGTTACTACATGCAGTATTCGATCTCGCGTCGCTCTGCATGCGGCTCGCTGGACCGCGCACTAACCAACTGAGCCACGGCGGCTGCCTAAACTGCCTAAAGAAACTTGCATTATTTAATATTGACTCTTTAATCCTCCAAATTCTGATCCAATTACAAAAAAAACCAACCTCAAGTAGAACAATCCATTAGTAGATTTATGCTCAATTTAACGAGAATTAAACCATTTAAACCATTAAACCACATTCAAAGAATTTTAAATTTGTTTAGTCTTGTAGTAAATTTTAAAATCTTTTTTAATCTTACAGGAAATCTTAGAAAATTGAAATCTTGTAGAAAATTTCATAAACTTTTTGAAAGAAAACTCAAAGCTTCTGCACTCTTACCGGAAATCTTAGAAAATTGAAGTTAAAGGTTTTATTCGAAAATAGCTAACTTCCATTCCAGCTTTTCAGAAACCATAGAAGTCTTGGAAATTATTAATATTTATTAGTAAATTTTGAAGATTAAACTTAGGTCGCCTAAAGAAACTTTCATTATTTAGATCTGACTCTTTGATTTTCCTTTGATTTCTGATCCAACCACAAAACAACTTCAACCTCAACTAAAACAATCCGTTAGTAGATTTATGCTCAATTTAACGAGAAGTGTGAAACACTTCAAAAACCACATATTTTTTCAAAGAATTTAAAATTGGTTTAGTCTTGTAGTAAATTACATAATCTTTTTGATCAAAGCCTCTGCACTCTTACCGGAAATCTAAGAAAATTTACATTAAAGAGTTAGTACGAAAATAGCTAACTTCCATCCTAGCTTTCAGAAACTATACTTAGAAGTCTTAGAGACCTAAACTGGATGCCTTCTTAGTAGTAAATTTTATGATCTTTTCAATAAAGAGCTCAAAGTTGAGAAACTTATAATACAAAAGTTTTGAAAGGCTTTCACAAGTAGATAAGGAACTTCAAAGAATATGCAATTCTTATAGTCTTTTATTTGCTTTTTAACTCTACTGAAATTTAAATCATACTTTTCTCTATTTTGCAGGCAACAAACCCGCCACCATTGTGGTGCGCGTCGGCAACAATCGCCCCGATTTGGGCACCAATCCCATCTGCAATCGCTTCACTGGCCAACTGGAAGAGGGACAACCGCTCTTTCTGCCCTGCAATCCGCCCATGCCGGGTGCCTTTGTGTCCGTGCACCTCGAGAACAACTCACCGAATCAACTGTCCATTTGCGAGGCATTCGTCTACACCGATCAGGCGCTGCCCATCGAACGCTGTCCCACGTTCCGCGACCAGCCGCCCGGCGCACTCGCCTCCTACAACGGCAAATGCTACATCTTCTACAATCGTCAGCCGCTGAACTTCCTCGATGCGCTGTCGTTCTGTCGCTCGCGCGGCGGCACACTCATCAGCGAGAGCAATCCGGCACTGCAGGGTTTCATCAGCTGGGAACTGTGGCGGCGGCATCGCAGCGACATCAGCTCGCAGTACTGGATGGGCGCAGTGCGCGATGGCACCGATCGCAGCACCTGGAAGTGGGTCAACGGCGAGGAGGTGGCCGTGTCGTTCTGGAACCATCCAGGCGGCGATGAGGACTGCGCGCGCTTCGACGGCTCCAAGGGTTGGCTGTGGAGCGACACCAACTGCAACACGCTGCTGAACTTTATCTGCCAGCATCAGCCAAAGACCTGCGGTCGGCCCGAGCAGCCGCCCAACTCGACCATGGTGGCGCTGAACGGCTTCGAGGTGGGCGCACAGATCAACTACTCGTGCGATGCGAACCACCTGCTGGTCGGTCCGGCCACACGCACTTGTCTCGAGACGGGCTTCTACAATGAATTTCCGCCGGTGTGCAAGTGTGAGTGCATTTCGGTTCTCGTGTTTTGTGTGCGTTCGTGCGTCTGACCTGCTGCTTTTTTGTTGTTGTTGTTTATTTGTAGACATTGAGTGCGGTCTGCCAGCTTCCATACCGCACGGCACTTACGAGCTCATCAACGGCACCGTGGGCTACCTCAGCATGGTGAAGTATGGCTGCAGCAAGGGCTACGAGATGATTGGCCGTGCGCTGCTGACGTGCGATTTTGACGAACGCTGGAACGGACCGCCGCCACGCTGTGAAAGTGAGTGCAACAAATATGGAATACGAACGAAATATTTTTTAATTGAACCTTTGTGTTTCTTATCCAATGCAGTTGTGGAGTGCGATACGCTGCCGGGCAACTACTACAACACCATCATCTCGGCACCGAATGGCACCTACTTTGGCTCCAAGGCTGAGATATCGTGTCCGTCCGGCTATCGTCTGGAAGGTCCACATGTGCTCAGCTGTCTGGCATCGGGCCAGTGGAGCAGCGCATTGCCGCGTTGCATCAAACTGGAACCGTCCACACTGCCGCCCACACCCAAACCCACAACGGCGCCGCCACCACCGCCACCGCCACCAACGCTGGCTGCACCCTCATCCAGCTCGTTCAGACCGAAAATTGTCTCAACCACGCGACTGCCACCACCCTTCAAGCCCACCATTGGCACCACGCACTCGAGCAGCATTACGCCGCTGGTGGAGATCAATGGTGAAGGTAAACTTCAGCTGCTTTCATACTTCTGTAAGAATTTTTTTGAATACAAAAAATGTTATCCAATTCAGCCGATTCCGACGAGGATGCCACCTTTGTGGTGCCGGGCACTGTGCGCGAAGAGTTCCCGCCACGCCGCACCGTACGTCCTATACTCATACCGAAGAAACCCGCACCCACACCTGCCTACCAGCCGCCTTCCACCACCACCGTTCGCATTCTTCCATCGGCCACGCCCACGCGCCCGCGCACCACCGAGTCAACCACGCGCAACACACAGAACATCATTCTCAACGCTCATCCGCAGGACAACGAGATTGCCGACAGCGTCAACATTCGTCAGAACCAGTCGCCCAACGTCAATGTGCCCTTCCACGTTGAGAATCCCGATCGCAAGGAAACCAAAGAGGCCAAACTTAATTTGGGCGCCATTGTTGCTTTGGGTGCTTTCGGTGGTTTTGTCTTCCTGGCCGCTGTTATCACCACAATCATCATTCTGGTGCGAAGGTGAGTTGTGCTGTCGTGGTTATAGTTTTTTTGTGATGTTGTGTTCATAGATATTCATTAACTAAGCACAATAACAAATTGTTATATGGCACTGAAATGTGGGTTTTGATATTGAGAGAAGCTAGAAAAAAGCTTTCAATATTTTACCAAATATGAACAGTTTCGTGAATCCCAATAATCCATATTTACAAATTAAAGTTGGTGTGGAACATTCTCCAAAGTCACTGCAAGCAATATTTACACATTTTTTGTTTCATGATGTTTTTTTTGTGTTACAATGTGAGTTAGGTTAGGTTAGGTTATGGTGGCTGCATCTATGAGAGACACACTCGGAGGCCTATTGTGAGGCTCATTGTGATACCACACATTTTACCCGTTTTTTGAATACAATGCAATGTGAGTTACTTCCAATTGTTGTGCTGAAAAACAAATTATAAAGAAGTGATCCCAAGGAGTTACTGAAACATGACTGAAGTATTTTGTTTTTACATTTGTTGAAGTGCATAAAGACACTTCAAATAAAAAGAATAAATAGAATAGAAATTGTGAAGAGATTAAAAATAAGAAAATTAAAAATTGTAACTCAAAAACAGTGGCGGATCCAGGGGGTGTTTTGGGGGTCGAAACCCCCCCGAAATATTTCGATCGACTATAAAACTACATACAAATTAAAAATAATTTTATAAATATTAAAGAATTACTTTTTAAACCCCCCTCCCCCCGAATTATTTTTCTGGATCCGCGTCTGCTCAAAAGCGAATAAGAATTCGAATTCTGACTAAAGAAGATGAACTGAAAAGAAGAAGAAATAAAATAAATAGAATAAAATGATTTGAGAATTAAAATAAAAATAAAAAGAAGATAAAAAGAAGGAACTAAAGCTAAGAAGAACAAGAAGGTAGATTAATCTAAAAAAATAAAATATGAATCGTAAGGAGTTTAAGAAGAATTATAACTTAAACTAATTCGTGCTAGTTGTAGAATTAGTTAAAATTTAAATGGAAGGAAGAATTAGAGAAAGAATTATAACTAAAAAGAATTATAACTAAAATTATAACTAAGCAAACAGAATGTTCTTTTGAACACAAAACATTTCTCATAATAGAAAATTTCGTCCTGTCTAGTTTAAGAATCTTATTTTTAATACGTTTGCTATAAAATTTTGTCGTTTTTAGTTTACCTGAGAGAATGTTTCTTAAGAAGTTTCTTTCTAAGAAATGGAAAGGTTTCTTTAGAAGTTTCTTTCTAAGAAATGGGACAAAGGTTTATTTTTTATGTATTTTGGACAGAAGTCAATGGGGCCATAGTCAAGTTCTTCTTAACACTTTGTTGATCCTGTCGGATTTTCGTGAAAAATCTAATTATTTCTCATTGGAAGTGCTTTCGCCATATTTGAAGTCAATTTTCTTGTTTCTTTATACCCGTTTCGTTAATCCCGTCAGATTTTTATTTTTGAAAAACATGTAACAAACACGAGTAAAATTATTTCTTACCATAAGTACATTCACCAAGTTTTAAGTCAAAAAGCCCATAAAATCTTGTTTCTTCATACAAACTTTTAACCCATCGTTGACCCCGTCTGATGTCAGCAAGTTTGAAGTCAAAAGGCATTAAAAATCATGTTTCTTTCTAAAATTTATAACCCTTGGTTTACCCTTTTAAATTTTGATTGAAAATTGAAGAATGAAATTGAAAAATACGTGTCTATTATTTTTGATTTGAAATATTTTTATCTAGTTTGAAATGAATATCCTATCTTTCTAAGTTTCTTGAAAGATCCCGTCCCCGAATTAAAAAAAATTTTAACTTAGCGGAGATTCATTTGTCAAGATTATAGATATGTTATGTTATAGATATACATAAGTATCTGTGAAAAAAAAGTTTTCAAATTTTTCGAAAACTTTTTACTAACTTATTCATGAACATCAATTTTGTCTATTCAAAGTAATAACTTCAAAGTTGTTCCTTCAAAGTATTTGTGATATGCACTTTCTTCCAACTAACATATGCAGTCAGTCTTTATCTCCTCAACTGTGACAAATCTTCGTTCTTTGATGGATCTTTTCAGTTTTGGTAATAAGTCACAGGGGACCAAATCCCGCAAATAGTTACTACGATGGATGAGACAAAATTATGGTCTGGTTGCCTTGACTTTGACTTTACAACTTTCTGACAAAAACTTGGAACAGTTCTTTAGTGGGAGTCAACATTTTTCCTTCTTTGCGCATTATGGTGAATTAGCATTCGAAAACCATGTAAACGTACATTTTAGGTATTTGATGTGTTTAGCAATTTAATGTAAAATACTATGAGAAACATTTTTGTGGAACTTTTTAACCCTCTAGCTCTTATTTTTATGGGTCAGTTTGACCCTTTTTTCCCCAAAATGTCAAAAATGTCGTTTGAAATAGGACTTTTAAGGAAGAAATGTACTACAAAAATATTTGTCATAAAATTCCACTATAGATCTCTGAATACACCAAAGCTCTAAATTTAAGTTGAACAACGGAAATCAGTCAAAATTGAAGAAGTGTTTGAGTATTTATTTCGTACTTACAAAGAATAAGCAGTTATCTGAACCTTCGCTCAGTTCCCTTTTGTAATTTATTTATTACTATTACTTTTTATTTTCATAAATCTTCTCAACATTTTTTTTTATTAAATTCCCCTATACTTTTGTTACTTGTTTTATGACGGTGTGTGCATTGCTAACGTTTTCAATCAACACTTTTGTATATTCCATATCCGCCTAAAACTATGCTAACCACACTTGTTATATCTTTCTACGGATGAGGCAGCTCACTAGGCAATCTTTTCTACTCAACCGACTAATCCCAATCTAAGCATTTCTCCCAATCTTTCGTCATTCGCCATTCATGCATTGTAATGTTTGTATTGTTGTTGTATATTGTATTTATTTAGCACCACATACTACAGCATAAGGCGGCACAATGCAAAATGCTATTGTGTCAACCATATCCACAAAAAGCGGCCGCACACGCGTCCGTACACGCGCACGCGCCTGCCGCGTCCGCAATACGCGTACGGCACCGATTCGACGCAGCGAGCGCACGTAACGCGCTCCGGCTACATCAGCCCGGTGCGGCTGTACGACCGGCAGAGCGTGAGCTCGAGCATGCGCTACGCTGGGCCGCCGTCGCTGTGGTACAGTGTGCTGGCGCTGCCGTTCGACGACCAGAAACTGGGACGCCGCGAGCTAAACACATACGGACGTGGCTATGCGGCGCAAGCGGACTTTTTTAGCAATAATGCCAATGCGCGCTACGAAACGTCATCGCAGGACGAAGCCAATGAGCGAAACGACAACGAAGCGCAATTGCACAACGCGCACGATTTCTTATAACTAAAATAGTGAGAGAGAGAGAGAGAGAGTGAGAGTGAGCAGGAGAAAGCGAAAGAAACAAGTTAAAGTGCCAAAGCAAATTTTAAGTATCGAAACCAGTGTACAACGACAACCAGGCCATATTTTTTACCAGCCAAATTTTTAAGTTATCAATCCAATCCAATTTACAGCCACATGTAAGCGTGCACAATCAATTCAAAAATATCTACCTAATTGTTGTTGTTGGCTCAAAGCATAATTAGTGTTTGCTGCAAATACTGGAAAGTTAATGTCGCCGATAAATTTATATGGAATTACAAATGCAATGGCCGCCTTGCTGTTCTATTCATGCACGTAATTAAATGCTAACATACACAACAACAACAATAATAATAATAACAACAACAACAACTACTTGTAAAGTAATGCACACTTAAATGGCATTTGCCAACAGCATAGTTCACAATTCACTGTATTTGAAGTATTTAGTTGGCAAAGGAACGCAACCGGATGTCGAAGTGTGTATGGGTGTGTGTGTGTGCACGTAATTGTTTATAGACTCACCAGCAAATTTGTGTTTCTAATACCATTCGTTCTCTACTTAAACCTTTGTCCATAACCCCTGTTTGTGTGTGAACCTCAACTCACTTATATGTTTTTTGTATAACCGCAAAGTTTGTGTGCTAAGTCTTTGAACACACATACATACATAGATACACTATACACCTGCCACCAGCTGCATGTTGTTTCCCATATTCTTCACATGCAACATAGTCAACACACGTTTTCATTTATCCCTAATGCATTCCATATTCACCAAATTGTCTTCACATACCTAACTCTGTGTATTGTCCTTCTATGTATTTAATACAGTTTGACAAGCACTGCATGTCACCATATACAAATTTGTCCAATTAAATTATATATAACATTAAATCATCGAATTTAATTAGTAATTTACACATCTATCATGTCTCTTTGCAGAAATCGCACCACACAACATTATCGCCATCGTGCCTCGCCCGACTGCAATACAGTTGCCTCCTTCGATAGTTCCACTTCCGGTTCACGCAACGGACTCAATCGGTAATGAATTAATTAATAAATTGTTTCAATATCCAATAATGTTGTGATCTTGTTTTTCATACTCAGTTATTATCGACAAGCTTGGGAAAATCTGCACGAATCTGCCTCGAAGAATAGCACACAAAATCCACTACGTCGCAAGGATACTTTAGATCCGCCCAGCATGACGCGCTCACGTGATAACTTACGCGAGAATATGCAGCGCTCAAGAGAGAATCTGGATCGGTTAGTATGAGGGTTGTTTTGCTTATGATTTGTGGTTTGAACATTGTTGCATTAGTTAACCTAAGAAGACTTTAAAAATGTTGATACGAAAAATTAGATGGGAATATAAATCACATAATTTCTGAGTGATATAAATTAGTTTTGAAACGTTGACTTGTACAGAACATACCAGGTTTCCCTGATCAAACTCATTACACTTTTCTTTTGAAGTGGCACGACCCACTTCAAATGGCTTCGTATAAGCCACAACCCCTTTTTTGTGGGTTTCAGTTTCTTGATATTAAGCATTAGTTAACGAATATGTGTTGAATTTTAAGCCATTCCATTAAAAAAAATTTGGAAATAATTTTATATTTTATTTTGTTTTATACTTTATCTAATTTGTGGTGAATTTAAATCCATTCCATCCATCCATTTTGAATGATATGAACAATTTTGGACATAATAAAAACTATCGATAGAAAGTATCACATCTGACATTCAAATAACTACTTTCTGTTTCTCTCGATTTCAATACTCATACATAAATAGAACCAAAGCCATCTTTTTAGAGGTTCAAGTTTCTTGATGTTGAGAATTAGTTGGCCAAGTTTTGGTGAATTCAAAGCCATTCTATTTTAAATAATATGAAAAATTTTGGACCCAATAAAAGTATCACATCTGACAGTCAAATAACTACTTTCTGTTTCTCTCGATTTCAATACTCAAACATAGAGCCAAAGCCATTTTTAGGGGCTCAAGCTTTTATGTTGAGAATTAGTTGACCAATTTGTGGTGAACTTAAAGCCCTTCCATTTTGAAAAATAAAAAAAATTTTGGACCCGATAAAAAGTATCACATCCGACAGTTAAAATATTCTCTTTGTTTCTCTTGATTTCAATGCTCATAAATAAAACCATAGCCATTTTTTATGGGTTAAAGTTTCTTTATGTTGAGAATTAGTTGACCAAGTTGTGGTGAATTCCACTATGAAGAATATTACAAATTTTGAACCTCATAACAAGTATCACATCTGGTAGTAAAATAACTACTTTTTGTTTTAAATCACCATTAGAGAGCAGTGTCGCACAAAGCATTTCATTTCGAGAGAAAGCAGGTTCCGTATAAAACTTTTGAACCCAATACCAGTTGAAACCATATTTGCAAAATACAAACATTTAGGAGTGTTTGAAGACCCAAACCCCCCTTGCGTGCGCCACTGTTAGCTATCTTATCTTAGAACACAAATATAAATTTATTTTAGAGTCGTTTTAACAAACATTAAGCAGTTTTAAATTAGCTCTTGGGTAGTTAGAGGGTTTAAACAACTAACATCTGAGCACTATTTAACTATATTTTAATAACTATCTTCTTTGTTTTTTTGTAGTGTTGGTCGTGAAAATTACGGCATGCGCGAGAATTCCGAAATGGTGGTCTCTGATGTTTGTTTAAAAGGTATTTGCATTTAAATAATTTAAAAAATATTATAAGATATTTAAACAAGAGTATTTAAACTAAATTAAAAACTAAATTATTTAAATTAAAGACAATTTGTTTGGGAAATAATTTGTATACCTTATTTTCCTACGAACACGTTTTTAATGAAATAAATTATTACTTTAAAATAAAGTGTAGTAAAAAGAAAACCATTACTTTTGCATGCAATTTAAGATATTATTTAGCATTGTCGGAATGTTCCATTCAAACATACACCATTTTATTCGACAATGTGTTGCAATTTTTAAGGTAATTTCATGATGTTTCTGTCATAGAAATCATCAGCTGAGAAAGTCGATTATCTTTGAGACAAATTTTTTAGCCAAATTTTTCGCCAGCTAATAAATCATTCACTATAGACAAGAAGTCATGATTACTTGATGTTAGGTCCGGACTATAAGTTGAATACATAAGAATAGCCCAACCAAGCTTCCAGAGCTTCTGGTGCTTCACTATCGATGTGTGTGGCCTGCGTTGTTCTGATAGAGCACAGTTCCTCTTGTTTTGACCAAAGCTGGCCTCTTATGGTCAATTTCTTCTGTCTTCAGACGGTCCAATTGTTGACAGTGCGGGTTCGAATCAAGAGTTTCAAAATCTTCCTGATCATCAATCTTGGCTTGGCCATCGTTTGCGCCGGTAAAGCGCCATTTGAACACGACCGTTTTTGTCTGACGTTGTCGTAAGTGATCCACTTTTCATCGACCGTTTTTGTCTGACGTTGTCGTAAGTGATCCACTTTTCATCTTTATTCACGATTCGTTTAAGAAATGGGTCGATTTTGTTGCAATTAATTCACAGATGAAAACTCAATTCATGAGGTTTTTTGCGTCAACTCGTGTTTCACTCACAAATTGAGTTTCGTTTTGTATTCAGTTTATATCAAACGGTTTTCTGTACAATGTTTAGCTTCTGAAAAATTGACACAATGCTTTCATGATGTTCAAACTGGGAGTTTTCCATGATTTTATTGACTTGTTTGATGACTTACTGTTCAGAAAGTGGTGCATCCTTGACATACAAATGACTGGAACCAAATCGATCAAAGCAACATTATGCATGATAGGCTGTAATAGTATCCCAACCATTAGAATTATTAAACTTTTCGTCGCTTTATCTGTGATTTAGATTTTATGGAAGAAAAACTGTAAAATATTTCGAATTTTCTGTTTGCTGGTACCCATCTTTGACAAGTGCTAAAACAGAACGTAGTCAAATAATCGTAAAACTGTCTGAAAAGTTTGTTTAGTACGAAATCATATCTTTCTAACGACAACCAGCATGATTCAATCGCATTTATACAAAATCAGATACAGGTTACTGAAGCCATCTATTGGAAGTGTGAGTTGAAGACTCGTTCAAGCAAACCTGAGTCAAATAATCATGAAACTATCTGAGAAGTCTTTTTTGGTATGAAATCTTATAGTTCTAATACCATTTTAAGTTACCCGATCGCGCCCAAAATCACGAGATACAAATTACTGAAACCATCTTTTAGAAGTTTAAATGTAAAATTCGCCGTATTTTCCCTTTGCCGGAGTCCATTTTTTAACGCACGCTGAAGCAAAACTGATTCAAGCTATTCACAAACTATCTAACAAGTTTTTTAGTATGAAATATTTTCTTTCTAATGCCATCTAACCTAATCTCATTGTTCTTACATGACGCGAGATACCGATTAGATACTAAAGCCATCTTTTAAAAAAAAAATTAATTTCTTTTGACTACACTTTATATTTTAATTTCATTTTTTTATTTTAATTTTTATATATTTTTTTTTTAATTTTTTTTATTGTTATTTTTTACTTCAGTCAGTAAAAACTTTTATTAATTTCCTTGAATCAAAATTTAATACGTTCATTTCTTTTCGTAGGTGAGAAGAAGCGCCATCATCATCACCATCACAAGAGCAACTCACGCAATGGCGAATTTCGCGATCAATCGGCCGGCAGACGAGAGCATCACCGACACAGTGGCGGACACTATTGACCAACCATGGTCATTACCATCAATGTAGAGCAATAATGAAATGAAACAGCAGCAATTCATACACACACACACACACACACACAAATTTCTTACGTGTTCGACTCTTTAGCTACAAAATAAGTTCAAAATGTGTCGTAGTTGTTGTACTGAAGGAAAAAACAAAAACACACAAAAAATGTGTGCAATATTTTGTAGAAACCACGAACAACAGTCAACAGAGTTTTCGCTTCCTTTCAGCCCAAAACCACACACACATACACACAAACGTAGCTTAACTTGGCTTAGGTCGATAATGAGTTGTGGCAGTGGGTGTCGCTGTCTTTGCATGTTGGAGCTTAGCACTTATATTTATAATAATAATTAGCTTTTGTTTTTAGCATAGTTCAAGTTCAATTAGTTGTAATTTGTGCACAAAGGCGCAGCATTTGTCCCATTGCAGCCACACACGTTCGCTCGCATTCGTCCATTACTCGATGGCAGTGCGCGATATTTCCGGATTTCTGACAAATTTATGATTAGCTTGGTGGAGCTTAATGCTTGTCACTCTTAAGCTACATCGATTTATTCATAAATCAAAGCAAAAGAAAATAAAAAAATTCAAAACGTTCTAAACGATGATTGCAATTTGCACGCGAGGCACTGCTGTAGTTGTTAGCAAAATTTCAGTTTTTTATTTATTTGTTAATAAGTGTGCCATTTCCGGCAACAAAAACATAAATATGCATGCGTTCATCTATACACAAACATACATATAAATACAAACAAAAACTTCTGACGAGTTTTAAACAAAATTCTTGTATTTTGGAAAAATTGCAATTGTCAGCAGAAAACTCTGTTTTGTTTTCATTAGTTCAAGTTTAAGTTTTACTGGTATGTTTTCTCTTTTTTCTATATTTGTGTGTAAATTGAACTTTTACTCTAAGCTTACTGCAACTTATGTAAATAATAAATTATATACCTAAAGTGCATATACCTACAATATTTACATATTTGTATGTAATTATATACAAAAAACACGACAAGTTTGTAGAGAACAACGAATTGAATGGGCAATACGTATTTTTATTTGAATTTATACCATAGAGTAGCGATATGATTTTTATGTTACGCAATAAAATAAAAATAAAAACATGAAAACTAAACTCAATAAAATTAATTATACAAAAAAAAAATAAAAGAAAGAATTGTTTTTATTTGATGCTATAATAATTTGTATAAATACCATTCGAATTGTTACGAAAAATAGTTTTGTAACCTAATGCAGGCGTATTCGTTTCGCTAGATTGTGCGTAAAAATAAAACACACTAGAATTTTTAAATACAGTTCAAAATCAGTAGTCTTTTTTTACAACTCTACTATTTCATTTAACTTTATACTCCGTGTTCCACCTTTGTTTGCCAAAATCTAAAGTCCTCCCTCTGCGTTGTACCCGGCCGCCTTTTACACTTGTTTACTTGTAGTGCAGCTCGTTCTCGAACAATCCAGTATGGTCGCAAGTCGTCTCTGCAATTTTTCGATCGAAATTATCATGGCCCTAAAAGTATGCTGTTCTAGGAGAGCAACTCGTTCTCAAATATCTTAGTATTGCCTAAATAAAATAAATAAATAAATAAACAATGGTACAGTGACGGCGAGCATTACCGTCACATATGGAAATTCCAGGAAATTGGTGAAACAGGCATTAGAGGGCATTGGCTGTCACCAGAAAGAAGATTCTTTGACTTTTGAAGTCCACTTAGGAGTTTCAGGATCCTTATTGAATCATTTTAGATCACTTCCACACATTTCACACAAAAAAATAAAAGAAAGATTTGTTTTTATTTTATGGTCGGACGAAAATTAGTCCTGCTACCTAATGCAGGCGTATTCGTTTCGCTGGATTGTGCTTACAAATAAAACACACTCGAATTTTTTAATTTTTAAATCAATATAGATCACTTCCACACATTTCGGTCACTTTCATGATTGTACACAAAACATACCAATGCTTCGGTCACTTTCATGGTTGGTGACAGATTTGGCAATGATTGTGTAATGAATTAATTAATGGATCACAATTGTATTTCAAAATTAGTTAGGGAGTTAGTTAGCTCTAGCTCCCAGCTTTCAGTCAGTCTTGGGGACAAGGCCACAGTCTCCTAGGCTGAGGTCTATGCCATAAATGAATGTGCCAGGACAATACTAACACTTAACTTTAAAAGGAAGAGGATATTCATAATGTCTGACAGTCAAGCTGCAATCAGAGCTCTGAACTCGACGACATTTGACTCTAAACTGGTCTGGGCGACAGTAGATGTCCTCCAAGAAATTTTAAAGGACAATCAAGTCCAAGTACACTGGGTACCGGCGCACTGTGGACACAATGGTAATGAGAAGGCGGACATTTTGGCAAAGGAGGGGGCGGAAAGACGACCCTACCGACCTGAACCAATCATAAGTGTTAGCAAGACTCATTACAGACATTGTGTAAAACAGGAATTTCTAAATCGAGCAAACCACAAATGGTCGAACACAGTGGGACAACACTGTTCCAAGCTTTTCTTTCCAGTTTACTCTGTAACGAAATCTAATTACCTCTTGAAGCTAAGCCGAGCAGAGCTTAGATTCATGACGGGGATTCTAGGCGGACACTGTCTGTTAAATATGCATAGAGCGCAACTGGGAATCACGGACAACGAACTATGCAGATTTTGTATGAAAGACCAGGAGACTTCCAGACGGAATGTCCCGCTCTCATACACGCAAGAAATCGGGCACTGGGGAGGGAACTGATACAGACAAAAGATCTGTCTGAATTTGATCTAAGGAAAATAAAGGAGTTCCTGGATAACATAGGATACGAACTCCTCCAGTAAGATAAAGGGACGAGACACAATAATTCAACACTGGACGCAGTGTCTCGTGCAGGCGGCGCTCGACTCCCGCTACCCCAATCTTAGTTAGGGATAAAAAGTAGATACTTTTAGACTATTAGATTATTAGATAATTAAAACAATAGATGGTTAGGTTAGGTTGCGGTGGCTGCCTCTATGAGAGACACACTCGGAGACCTGAAAGGCCCATTGTGATACCACATATTTCACCCGTTTTTAAACTGTGTATGCAACACTGTTTTGCCAACATATGTTACAGCACACATTTCAAGCGGATGGGGAAAGGGGGGAGGGGACCTACAGTTTAACGCCGAATGCGAACGGCGATTGGCAGTTTTTCGTTCACACTTGGAGGTTTTGCCATTGCCTGCCAAGAGCGCACTTGTGCGATTCTTGTAATTCTCATTCCTTTCATGTGGATAGCGATAGAAGTAGACGAGTTGTTCACCAGCCCGAGCCAGGAATCGAACCCGGGGCGCTCGGTATGAGAAGCCAGCGCGCTACCCGCTGAGCTATCGAGGCCGGCAAAAAAAAAACAATAGATAATTACCTAGATAATAATAAACAAAAAATCAGATAATTTTTTTGTGTATAAAATATAAAACAAAAAATGCTGGCTGGAGCACGAGAGAGCAGATGAACTGGCCCGGGTGAGGATGGAGCTGACAGATGCGAATATAGTGAACGCTCCAGGAGTTTTACTCTGATCTATACATTAGAACAATTAAGCACACCAACGAACAGTGCAACTCTCAGCCCAACTGCAGGATCTCACGGCAAAGAGAACTCTACGTCTTTTGTAATTCAATACAACAGAAGAAAAAGGGGGCTGTACCTCATTTTCTATCAGAGATCATAATGGACCGTTGAGACCTCAGAGTGTCCTTACTACTAGAGATATTAACTCAGTAAACGCTTGCTTTACAAATTATTAATATTTTTTGCGCCCATTTTTCATTTCTCCTGTTATTACTTTATATGAAATGATTTTTACAAAAAAGTAATAACTCAAAGTATTAAAAACTAATGCACCCATTCAAGACTTTAAACATTGAGAGATATTACCTGACCAAAATCTAGTCACCAATTGGGATTCAATGCAAGAATTGTAAAACTCCTCATTCTTTTTTATTCCTTCGATAACAACAAATGTCTCAAACAATCTATTTACCGCTGGCAATGTCGCTTAAAATGCGATAAGCACAAAATCGATGTTGGCATGAAATTTTATTGCCACAACAAAAATGTTTTGACTTGGAAAAATATGACAAAAATATTATAGGAAAAAACAAAATTAAAATCAATAACAAATATGAATAACACACACAACAACCTGTTGCCGTTTGTTGATAAACAACAAACAACTTGACAATAAACAACTTTTCAATACTCAAACAACCTGACAACAACCTGTGCACCTAAGCATAAACAACCTGTTGCCGTTTGTTTATAAACGTTGATCGATTTGATTGAAGGATACCAACACAAACAACTTGACTCGAACCAAACAACCACCTGCTGCTATTTTGTTGATAAACAACGAGCTGAAGTGTTGCATATGACAACAATTTCGTCGCCATAACAAAATCAACAACTGCAGTCGAACAAACAATGTCAGAAACTGGGGGAAAAACTTTTTCACATTTCAATCGAGAAAAATTTTGTAGCCATTTTTAAACGAAACATCGAAACAGAATAAAAATAGCAAGCAGAATTTATATTGCAAATTTTTCCACAAAAAAAGACAATCGAAATTATTGCAATTGAATAATTTATACAACAACAAATAACAGTGCCATACCGAATAGAATCCGGCAATGCCGTTCGACAGGGAAGCGATGCGCTCGCGCGCCAAAGAGTTAACCATAATGCACGGCCGGCTCAGCGGTGGCGCACGCCACGTCGATTTCAACCCAACGCGCATCGCAAAATCGAGGGAGACAAACACGTCGGAAAGGCGCTTGCAGTCGCGCGTACATTCGGAGGCCATGATGAAGACGGGCGCATCGCTCATACCCGATCTGAACTTGCTGGTCGAAAAAGTGCTCGCCTACCCCGACGACCGCTTCATCTACCTCACCTACATGCTGCCGAAGACCAGCGAATACTTCACGCCCTACAGTCTGACGTGAGTTGGCTCGAGCCGCAGTCGAATTGTTGCTCACTGCACGTCTACTTGCAGCGAGGTCAAGTACGAGGAGCTGCCCAACAAGTATCACTACTTCACCATGAGTCGACATGGCGTCACCTATTGGCACGTCTCGGAGAACTTCTTCACGCCGCTGCTGCAGTGGCAGCAGGAGTTCCAGCAGTTCCTGAGCATCGTCAAGATTCGCAGCTTTGCGGTGTTTCGCATCTGGAAGGGCTTCAAGGTGTGGCAGAAGACGGTCAAGTGGAAGAAGCAGGCCGACGCGCGCCACTACCTGGAGGAGCATCTCTTCATTGCCATACCGCCGCTGGCCAGAGCGATTATACGCTTGCGCACCGAAATCGTCAGCTTGTGGAAGTTGACCTTTGTCAATGTGTCCGGTGCGTTCGTTCGTTCGTTCGATTGGTGTTCAGATTTAATAGTTTAACTTTAAACATTTCATACTTAAAAATTTCTTTTTTTGAACAAATTTTTTGAAACTACAACTATAATCTTGTTAAAATGTATCTATATAATTTTGTTAAAGTAATCGAAGAGTGGCATCCTTTCTATTTTCTGGAAATTCAAATGAGAATTTATGAACGCATGAAAGTCACATTACGAGAATTTCGCGATCGCCAAAAAAAGAATCTCTGTAAGTCGTACATTTATATATAATTGAATTGCTGATCCTATTCTTTGAATGAATGAATACCACCCGCAGACGATGCCTGTACGCTGGCTATTACCGAACGAGGTTTCTATGCCACCGATGAGATCAATTTTTATCCATCAGTAAAAAAGATGCGCGAAGCTATGAGTTTTATGGATCGCGCCAAGAAGCGAAATTTCTGCAAAATGTTATCCAAGTAGGACAAGAATTGAAATGAATTTTCACAACCTAAATATTTTGTTGGGGTTTTTTCAGCTTTCTCAGCTATTGCGATCATATGATGTTTCATGTTCTGCACCGAATTACTGCCAACAGCTTCAAGCTGCTAGCAAATGCCATGGAACTTCACGATTCGGTTGGGCCGCGAATGGAAGAATTGCATGAAAACCAAGCATTGCATGTACAAATCGAAAATCCACGACCCGATAACGTACCAGCGGTATGTGGATCTCGTGCTTACATTAGATGTCCCCACATAAGATGCCATGTGAAGTTCGATCTTCCCAGGACCCTTAATCCCCTCCACAACTCTCCTCCTTGCCCTTCTCCTACCCCTCTGTATGGGTATAGTTCAATGCTCCGAATGGAGTCAATGCTATGGAAGGCTTGAAGGCGGGCATTCACATAATGATCATCATCATCTATCCGGCTTTTAAGGATTAATATGTCATCACATCAGATGTCATATGAGGTTCGACATACCCGACCCCCCAAAAAAAAGGAAACCAGGGAAACCCTTAATCCCCTCCACAACTCTTCTTCCATATCCTTTCCCTTCTCCTACCCCTCCCATGGGTATAGTACAACGGTCCGAATAGACTGAGTGCTATGAAAGGCTTGTATCCTTACTGCCTGCCCTCACATCACCATAATTTATCCGGGTTTCAAAGATTTGGATGTCCTCACATCAGATGTCATATGAGGTTTGACCGCCCTGACCTCAAAGAAATCAGGAAACCAGGGGAATAAGGACCCTTAATACCCTCCACAACTCTTCTCCCATATTCTTTCCCCTCTCCCACCCCTCTCATGGGCATAGTACAACGGTCCGAATAGACTGAGTGCTATGGAAGGCTTGTAGCCTTCCTGCCCGCCTTCACGTCATCATCATCGGTCCGCTTTTCAAAGATGTAACATAGATGTCCTCACATCAGATGTCATTTGAAGTTCGCACAATTTTTTTATCTCCAACAAACTGTCTAAGAGGAAGAACCCCGATTATTGCTTGTGGTACCTCAACGCGCTTTTTTATAACCATAACTTGTTCTGTCATATCTGTATCCTGAGGTCTGTATCGTCTTAATAGCTTTCAATAACAGTAAAACCCCCTTAAGTACCTCACCTATAAGAGTAATCTTGTTGAGGTACCTAAGAGGGTGAAGTACTTAAGTGGGTTGAGTACTTAAGCGCACAGAGTGCTTAGTGTCTTCAAATGTTGATTACATAAGTAGAATAAGTACTAAAAAGTAGAGGTATCAAAACAAGTTTCACTGTACTTCTGCATAAATTCCTTGGTGTATATTTTCCTTGGGGTCTTAGGGTCCTTCACATGCACTTTTACTATACACAGAAATGTGATCACTCAGTTCGTGTAAGTAAAAATACTTATAACATCTCGTTCACTTCTTTTACAGAATCCATTTTTCAAGGCCGACTTGCATCTACTCACCGATCGTATCGATGTGGAGCCATCAGAGTTAGTATTACTCGATTAATTCGCTCGTCAATTTGAACTTTTACACATTGGAAACCTTTCAGAGACGTTCTGAAACACATATTCGGTCGCATTCAGTCGCTGATACTCGAAACAGTGACCGAAATAGAAAATTTCACCGATGACAAAACCTTCAATCAGTACACAGAGTAAGTATGGCTTTCCCATCAGTGTAAACTTGCTTCGTTCAAGCGCCAAATTTACAGACCCTCCATAATGGGCCGCCAGGAAGAACGCTTGGCAATGCCCGCACCCGAATTGACGTTTCTGTTGCGCTCCGACAAGGACTTTCAGCGAGATCGGTAAATCTACCATCGGTCGTCGCTTTACTTCTCTTCCCTGCAACACATTTTGTTTCGTTGCAGCAAGTTTATCTTCTCTTGCATACACACCGCCTACGAAAAGGCCGTCGTCTACACACACCGCTTCGAGACAATACGCAACAACTACGAGATTGACATGCACACCGATCCCAATACCCTCAAGAGCGAACGCGGTATAAGGATGTCACAAACGAGTCAATCATTTTCGATATAACTTTTATGGTTTCCTTTTAGATATCAGTGCGCTGCGTGCCTACTGCGATCGCTACTGCAACAATGTGCGCGCTCTGGATGGGATACTGTCCGTTGTGAATCTGGGTCTGCTCAAGCTGACGCAGACCAGCTTCAAGGAGACTGTCACGCCCGTCTGCTACAATTTACAGAACGTACTGGCCACCTATCTGCCCAAGTACACATATCGATTATTTGAGAATATAATCATAAGCTTAATCTTCTCACCAGACTGGCACAGGAAGAGGTTGATCGCATCACGCTCGAGGCCGCCGATCTGGTGGCACGGATTACGGCCGAGCCCGTGACCACGCTGGAGGTGGTCGAGCACATACGTCTGCTGGACAGTATCGACGAAGAGATGCAGAAACTGTTTAGCGAGATCGACTACGCGCACGACCTGTTCATAATCATCAAGGACTTCCGCATACCGATCGACGACGAGCGCAAGGAGGATTACATGGATTGCGAGGACATGGTGAATCGCGGCATGGATACACTGAATGAGATTAAAGCCAAACGCGGCGATTTCGTTAATCAATTAGACGCGAAGATTCAAGCCGACATTGCCCTGTTGATGGACGAGATACGAGATATCGCTTACGAGACACAAAATCCGGCACTTCTCAATGTAAGGCGATCGTTGTTGTTTGCTCGTTAGCATTTTTCGACACTCAGACTTGGGTCTCGTTCGCAGATCAACACCAAAGTCGACGATGTCAGGAACAAATTGAATGAATTGATGGAGCGACTCGACCGATGCCACGAGCACGTCAACGAGTTCGTGGGCTATCAGAAAGAGTTCAAGGTCAGGTGTTCTGCGAAATTGTTGATTGTGCGAATTTTTGACAATTTTCAACTTAAACACTGAACAGATCGACATAACGCGCTTCGACGAAATGGATCAGGCCTATACGGAGATTCGTTTGCGTCAGAACCTGTGGGCGTCATTGGAGGAATGGGAAACCGCTCTTCAGAGCTGGCACGAGGCCGAATTCAATACACTCAACGTGGAGGAGCTCATTACTCTAAATACGAAAATTCTCAAAAATTGTCTGCAATTCGAAAAGTATTTGCCGGAAAACAATATTGTTCCGGTGCTACACAAATCGGCCGAGGAGTTCAGGCACAAATTGCCTGTTATAGGCTACCTGCGCAATCCGAACTTCAGAGCGGTAAGCACTAATACATTTCCGTCAGAGACTACAATACGTTCTGTTTTAATAAATCGCTTTTACCACGTTGCTAGCGCCACTGGACCGAAATCGAGTCGGCAATTGGGAGGAAAGTCTTCCAAGAAGAGGGAATCAAGATTGCCACCTACGAAGAAGCCGGAGCGTTCGAAGAGGAAATCGCTAATACTCTGATGGAGATTTCATCGCAAGCCACTGGCGAGGCGCAGCTGGAGAACATGTTGCGAAACATTGAGAACATTTGGAAGGAGACAGAGCTGGCCATGGCCATGCATCATGATCAGAAGGATGTGTTCGTGCTGGCGGGCACCGAAGAGTTGCAGGTGATATTGGACGACTCTACGGTGAATATCAACACGATAGCGGCGTCCAAGTACGTGGCGCCCATACGTCAAAAGGTCGACGAGTGGATCGAGTACATGGACTTGTTCAACGAAATGATCGGTAGGCATTCTACGCAGCGCCAACAGTTGACGCGTTCCTAATGTTTGCTTCGCAGAGGAGTGGATGAACTGTCAGACTGCGTGGATATATTTAGAGGCGATTTTCTCGTCGCCGGACATACAGCGTCAGCTGCCCCAAGAAGCGAAAATGTTCTTTGTCGTCGACAAGTCTTTCAAGGAAATTGCGCGAGACGCCAAGAAAACTGCGCTGGCATTGCCTGTTATGACCAATCGTGAGACGTATGAGACGTTGAAGGAGAACAATCGTCTGCTGGATTTGATTGGCAGAGGACTGGAGGCATACCTGGAAGTAAAACGTGTTGTGTTTCCCAGGTGGATATTTGTGCTGTAAATCGTTGTGTAATGGCACCAACCACACTGTTTGCTTATCTGCGTTGCAGATTCTACTTCCTGTCCAACGATGAGCTTTTGGAGATTTTGGCACAGACGCGCGTCCCACAGGCCGTTCAGCCGCACTTGCGCAAATGCTTCGATGCCATTTATAGGCTCGAATTCGGCCAGAAGGAGGGCGGTGAGGGTGGCAAGATGATACCCACCAACGATATAATCGCATTCATATCGCCCGAGAGTGAGAAGCTGCTATTCGGCAAGGGACTGAAAGCGCGCGGCGCAGTGGAGGAGTGGCTAAGCAAGGTGGAGGAGGCCATGTTTATAGCTGTGAAGCGCTATATGCGTTTCGGCTATCAGTGCTATCCGGCCAAGGAGCGCGATGAGTGGTTCCAAGGCAAGATCGACGCAATTTCTCAACTTCGACTCAGATCAGCTATTTTGATTTGGCGTTTGCGTTTTTCTTTTCCCCACCGATAGATCATCCCAATCAAGTAGTTTTGACGGTGTCACAACAGCAATGGGCCTCCGACATTCATCACATTTTTGACAATCCCAAGAACAGTACCCTTGACATTCGGACACAAATGGAGGCTTTCGAGAAGAAATGCTTTAAAAATTTGGCCGCCTTGGCAACACTCACACGCAAAGACATAACCTCCTTGTTGCGTAAGATTCTCTGTGCTCTGATCACAGTTGATGTGCACGCCAAGGACTCGGTGAATCTACTGGTTGAGAAGAAGGTCACAAAATCGTAAGTACATAATGCATAGTTCCATTGTAAGCCTTTCCGTTTGCAAACAATTGGACGTCCAACTCAACGGAGTTACACTTATGACTTGGCCCTAATATCGCCTAATATCACTTATGTGGTGTTTTGGGCTATTCTTGAGTCAAGCACCACCCACTATCCTTGACTTCTGTCATTCTAATCGTTTTACTCCCCTCGCAACTGTCCGTTGTCATACGCAGCACCGACTTCAACTGGCTGAAAATGTTGCGTTTCTATTGGCAAATTGAAACCGATACTATATATTCGCGCATGGCTTCCGCCAACATTCCCTACTACTACGAATACCTGGGTGCCGGTGGTGTGCTCGTACTAACACCTCTCACCGATCGTTGCTATCTCTGTTTGATGGGCGCCTTGCAGATGGATTTGGGCGGCGCACCGGCTGGACCAGCCGGTACCGGCAAGACCGAGACCACCAAGGATTTGGCCAAAGCGGTGGCCAAGCAGTGCGTGGTCTTCAATTGCTCCGACGGCCTCGACTACAAAATGATGGGTCGCTTCTTCTCCGGCCTGGCCCAGTGCGGCGCCTGGTGCTGCTTCGACGAGTTCAACCGCATCGATATTGAGGTGTTGTCCGTGATTGCACAACAGTTGATTACCATACGCAATGCGAAGGTGATGAATCTGAAACGGTGAGTGGAGTTGATATCGGCGAGACATTTTGAGCTTTCGCATGTCTTTCTGCAGCTTCATGTTTGAAGGCCGCGAAATCAAGCTGATTAAATCGTGTGCCGTCTTCATCACTATGAACCCTGGCTATGCGGGCCGTACCGAGCTGCCCGATAACTTAAAGGCGCTCTTCCGTCCCATCTCAATGATGGTGCCCGACTATGCGCTCATCTCTGAGGTCATTCTCTACTCGGAGGGCTTCGAGTATCCCAAGATACTGGCGCACAAGATGGTCCAAATGTACAAGTTGTGCAGCGAACAGCTCAGCCAGCAGAATCACTACGATTTCGGCATGCGAGCGGTGAAGTCGGTGCTAGTGATGGCCGGCTCGCTGAAGCGCGCTGCTCCCGATCAGCGCGAGGACATTACGCTAATCGCTGCGCTACGCGACTCCAATATACCGAAATTTCTGTCCGATGACGCGTTGCTGTTTCGCGGCATACTCAGCGACTTGTTCCCCGGTGTGGAGTTGCCAGAGTCTTCGCATCCGCAGTTGGAGGAGGGCATGATACTTGGACTGACGCAGAAGAACCTTCAACCCGTTCAGTGCACCATCCGAAAGTGCATACAGCTGTACGAGACAATGTGTGTACGTTGGGGCGTGATGCTGGTGGGACCCACTGGTGGTGGAAAATCTGTAGTTTTGCATGCACTGGCATTCGCCTTAAATTATCTATTCGAAAACGAAGTGGCTGGTCCAAACTTTCGCCCAGTAACAATACAAACAATGAATCCGAAGGCGGTCAACATGAACGAACTGTATGGCTATGTGGACTCGAAGACATTGGAATGGCAGGATGGTCTGTTGGGTCTGGCAGTGCGCGTGGCAGTCAACGTTGAAGGTCTCAAAAATGCCGCATAATAATTGGAATTACCATATGTAACCTAACACATTAACGAATTGGTTTCAGATGAAATCCATCAGTGGATTGTTTGCGATGGGCCTGTGGACGCTGTGTGGATTGAGAATTTGAATACCGTGCTGGATGATAACAAAATGCTGTGTCTGGCCAACTCGGAACGTATCAAGTTGACCGCCTGGGTGCATATGGTGTTCGAGGTGCAGGATTTGGCTCAGGCCTCGCCGGCCACCGTCTCGCGCTGCGGCATGGTGTATGTGGACCCTGACGATCTGGGCTGGTTGCCCCTGATCGACACGTGGCGCACGGGCGATGTGACCAAGAAGCTAACTACCGAACAAAATGACTTTTTGTACGAGTTATTCAAGACGTATTACAACAAACTGCTGTACCTAGCCAACAAACATGGTTCCTATATGATACACCAAGTGACCAATGCCAAGGTGCGTCTGACGTGCGAACTGCTGTCGTCGTTGATTGAGCAATTGCGCTGGTCAAGCATTGAGGAGGCCGATTATAAGGCATTGATTTGCAAAATGTTCGCTTGGTCCTTACTCTGGGCTATATCGTCCAATTTCCGCGACAACGAGAAGATAACGTTTGAAAAGCATCTGCGAGATGTGCTCGCAAACACTAAAGAAATGAGGTATAACATATTAAATTCCTTCGATTTTAAATAGTTTGAATAGAGTACAAATTGTGATTTTTCACAAAAAGTTTTCCGGACACCTCGTTGTGGGATTATCGCATCAATATGGAGACGAAAAGTTGGGAAAACTGGATAAACCTGATTGACTCGTTCAAGTTCAGTTCAGAAGTGAAATACTTTGATATGCAAGTACCGACAGTGGACACCACCAAATTTGGGTAAATATTCTTAAAAAAGAGTTTAGCTTGGGAACTTTGTGAACCTAACTTCTTTAGTTTGAAGTTAACACGATTTCAGAAATGTCTTTGAGGCAACTTTCTGCTCGGAATGTTTCTATATAGTCTGGAGATAATTTTCTATCCTTAAATCTATTTGTTTTCATTTATATAATCTTCATCAACCCATTCCACATTTTGTCCGGCAGTTATGTTACAGAGCTGCTGTTCAAGCGCAAATTTCCTGTAATGTTCACTGGTGACACGGGCGTTGGCAAGTCTGTGCTCGCCGTGGCATCGCTGAAGAAACTCTCCAAGGGCACCGTGGTCCCCGTGTTGCTAAACTTCTCCGCACAGACGAGCAGCAATCGAACGCAGGAAATGATTGAGGCTGTTCTAGAGAAGCGAAAACGCACACAGCTCAGTGCCCCCTTCGGCAAGACAGTGATTGTCTTCATCGACGATGTCAATATGCCCAAATTAGATACGTATGGAAGCCAGCCTGCCATTGAGCTTCTGAGGTTCGAGGTTCTCAATTTAATGTGCGCTTCTGCGCTTTAATTGCACTTTCCAAATTAGGCAATTTCTGGACTTTAAGGGCTTTTACGACCGCGAGAAGCTCTTCTGGAAGGAAATACTGGAAGTGGTGCTCGGCTGTGCTTGTGCGCCTCCGGGCGGTGGCCGCAATCCACTGACGCCGCGGTAAGCCTTCATTACTTCCTTACGCAATGCACGAATAATAAATCGATCGAGTCGATACTTGTAGTTTTGTGCGGCATTTTGCATTGTTTGCGCTACCAAAACCCAATGACGACACGCTCACCACCATTTTCGCTGGCATCCTGATAGGGTACGAGACTTTTTATCCATGTGAACGTTTTTCACCATTCACTGTAACTGCATTTCTGTTTGCTTTAGCTTCCTGGACGATTTTTCGTCCGCCATTCGTCCGCTTGCCAATCCCATTGTCAATGCCTGCGTCGACGTTTACATGCGCATCTCGCGCGAAATGTTGCCCACGCCCGACAAGTCGCACTACATCTTCAATTTGCGCGATCTGTCCAAGTGCGTGCAGGGCATCTTGCAGGCCAGCAACATGCACTACAACATGGAAATGCAGATGTTACGTCTGTTCTACCACGAGACCACGCGCGTCTTTCACGACCGCCTAATCAATAACGAGGACAAAAGCCTCTTCCTGGGGATCATGCAAGAGGTGTGTCAGAAGCACTTCGGCAAGGAGGTCTGCAAGCTCAGTGAGCCGCCCATACTGTTCGGCGACTTTATGGTCTTCGGAAAGCCACGTAACGAACGCATCTATGAGGAGATCAGGGACCAAAACAAGCTTGAGAGCGTTCTCATGGACTACATCGAGGACTACAATTCGATGACGGGCAAAACGATGCGTCTGATACTGTTTCAGGATGCCCTGGAACACACGGTGCGCCTGGCTCGTCTGCTGCGCAGCGACCGCGGCTATGGGCTGCTGGTGGGCGTGGCCGGCATGGGCAAGCAGTCGCTGACTCGCTTGGCGTCGCACGTCAACGAGTACAAATGTCTCCAAATCGAATTGAAGCGAAACTACGACATTTCGGCGTTCCACGAAGATTTGCGTTTGATTTATCGATTCGCTGGCGTAAGCTGAGTTCTTAGCCTTTTGTCGCTGCTATTACGTGTCAATATTTACTTTCAGATTGATGACAATCCGGTTGTCTTCCTAATGATCGATACACAAATTGTCGAAGAGGAATTCCTCGAGGACATCAACAATATGTTGAATTCGGGTGAAGTGCCGAATCTCTTCGAGGGCGATGACTATGAGAAAGTGATTTTGGATGCGCGCGACGCTTGCAATGAGAGCAATCCCGAAGTGAGTGACATACTTGAATGCTATCCACACTACGTGTTTACTAAAATGCTTCGCAAAGGGCTGCAGTCGCGATGACATCTACAAATTCTTCATCAATCGGGTACGCAACAATATGCATGTGGTGCTCTCGATGAGTCCAGTTGGCGATGCGTTCAGGCGGCGCTGCCGCATGTTTCCCTCGTTGGTGAACTGCACCACCATAGATTGGTTCAGCAACTGGCCCACGGAAGCGCTGTTCTCGGTGGCATTGGGAGTGCTGCAGGAGATGACGAAAAACAAAGACGACCGCGTAGCGTTGGCCACCACCACTGTCTTCATGCACAAGGTGATACTTGGATACTAAACCGAAACCTTACAACATTTTCAACAGTAAAACGTTCCTCACTTGCAGACAGTGGAGGATGCGTCGGTGATGTATTACAAAGAGATGAAACGTCATTACTATACCACGCCGAGCAGCTACCTGGAATTGCTAAAGCTCTACCAAAGTTTACTCAAAGTGAAATCGGACGAAATCATTGCCAAGCGCAAACGTATTGCCAACGGCTTAAACAAGATTTTGGAGACCAATGACATTGTGAGTAGTGCACACTTCGGCCGCTGTACGATCACTAATCATTTCCCAACGCCCACATAGATCGCCGTAATGCAAAAGGAGCTGGAGATCATGCTGCCGCAACTGGATGTAAAATCGGCCAATATGAAAGCGCTGCTGGAACGCCTGGGCATTGAGAGCAAGCAAGCGGACCAGGTCAAGGAGGGAGTAATGCACGACGAGGCGATCGCCAAAGAGAAGGCCAGTGTCTGTCAGGTGATCTCCGACGATGCGGCCAAGGACCTGGAAATAGCAATGCCCGCTTTGCGCGAGGCTGAGGACGCTCTGAACAGTTTAACCAAGGCCGACATCAACGAGTTGAAATCGTTCACCACACCACCGGCGCTGGTGCAATTCTGTATGGAATCTGTCTGCATACTGCTCGGAGCAAAGTAAAGATCATGAAGATTGGGTGCAGTGTCACTGCGGAATATTTGTAATTTATTTTGTAATTCCTGCCAGACCTGATTGGGCCTCTGCCAAGCGCATTATGACTGACGTGAACTTCCTGAAACGATTGCTAGAATTCGACAAGGAGCACATCAAGGACGAGACGCTGAAAAAGCTTAAGAACTACATTGAGCACAAGGATTTCGCGCCCTCAGTACGTAAAGGCAATGTTTCGCTATAACGTTGTTAGCCGCTCATCGTTGATACATTCGCTGTTTGTTAGAAATTCGAGAAAGTGTCAAAGGTGGCAAAATCCGTGAGTCTTTGGGTGATTGCAATGGACAAATTCGCCAAGATCTACAGAGTAGTGGAGCCCAAGTTGAAGCGCAAAGCAGAGGCTGATGTCGAGCTGAAGGCAGTGATGACCGTACTGAAGCAGAAGCAGATGGAGCTGGCTGCCGTGGAGGCCAAAATCCAGGCACTGCAGGAAGACTTGGATGCAAGGCAACGTGAATTCAAAGTAATACAGGACTCCGTTGACCTGACGTACACGCGCATTAACCGCGCCGGACGTCTGACGTCGGCGCTGGCTGATGAGGAGGTCCGTTGGAAGGAGACGGTTAAGGTAAATGATCCGCGTCCACTTATCGATACTCTTCGGATTTTGAGTTTTTTACTTATGACGTCGGCAGCTACTGACGAACGAGCTGGCGTGCGTGCCTGGCGATGTACTCGTGTCAGCGGCCTGTGTGGCGTATTTGGGCGCATTCTCAACGTCGTACCGCAATCAGCTGACCGAGCAATGGGTGCACAAGTGTCAGGAGAACAAGATACCATCAAGCACGGAGTTTCATCTGCTCAAAGTGCTGGGCGACCCGTACGAAATGCGCCAGTGGACCATGGACGGACTGCCCAAGGACAATATTTCCGTCGAGAACGGCTTGTATGCAACGCGTGCGCTGCGCTGGCCCCTCATGATCGATCCGCAGGAGCAGGTTCGCAGCTTTCAAAACACAACCGTTTAAAAATTCTGTTGTGAAGGTTTGTTGTTGTTGTTTGTCAGGCCAATCGTTGGATACGCAACAAGGAGAGGGCTAATAATTTGCACGTGCTGAAAATGAACGATGGCCACCTGCTGCGCATAATGGAGAATTGCATTCGGCAGGGCTACCCGGTCTTGCTGGAGGACATTGACGAGCAAATCGATCCCTCGATAAGGCCCGTGTTGCAGCGCGAGACTTTCGTGCAGGAAGGACGCATCTACCTTAAACTGGGCGACGTAGTCATCGATTACGACAAGAACTTCAAACTGTATATGACCACCAAGTTGGCCAATCCTCATTATCTGCCCGAAATTTGCATTAACGTAACGTTGGTCAACTTTTTGGTAACCGAAGCCGGCTTGGAGGATCAATTGTTGGCGTAAGTGGCGGCTGTGTCGTTGTCTCATACAAAGTTGTGCAAAGTGGTTTACTTGGTGGTTTTGCAGTGACATTGTGGCAATAGAGCTGCCCGCCATGGAGATACAGCGCAACGATCTCGTAGTCAAAATCAACTCGGACAAGCAGCAGCTCCTGGCCTTGGAGGATAAGGTTCTGAAGCTGTTGTACAACTCACAGGGCAACATTCTGGACGATGAGGAGTTGGTGGAGACGCTGAACGATGCCAAGGCAATTGACCCACTCAAATAATTCATATGTACCTAACGCTTCCTTACAGTCTCCATCTCCTCCCTCTAATGCAGGAAACATCGTTGATTATCGCCACACGCCTCATTGACACCGAAGAGACGGAAAAAGTGATCACGGCCACACGCGAGAAATACCGCTCGCTCGCGTCCCGCGGTGCCATACTGTATTTCGTGGTTGCTAGCTTAGCCGATATCGATCCCATGTACCAGTACAGCCTGAAGTACTTCTCACAAGTTTTCTGCAATGTTTTGCGTCTGGAGCATCCCAAGGTTTCTATAGAGGAGCGCATCAAGCAGCTCAAGGTCGACGAGCTGAAGGCCATCTACGACAATGTGTCCAGGGGTCTCTTTGAAAATCACAAAATCATATTCAGCTTTCTGCTGGCTATGTCCATTGAGCAGCAAGAAGAACGCGTCCATTTGCCGGAGCTTCAGTTTCTGTCACGTGGCATGGTGGGAAGTGTCAATCCCAGGCCAAAGCCAACCAATTTGTACATGTCAATTGAGGATTGGCAAACATGCTTGTTTTTGGAAGAGCTTTTCCCCAATTTCAAAGGCTTCCCAGACAGTCTTTCAACACCGTTCACTTTGACAACGCTTGACAACGCGGAGGTGAGTTTGCCCAATTAAACAAGAGTCATCTAGAGACTCCGCTCTGACATTAACTCATAACAATTTCGCATAATCCGGCTTGGCGCTGGAGGTTTTTTTTTGCTACACCCTGCGTGAGGTGCGTGAAAAAAGCGAATTGTATCTATTTTAGATCAAAATATTTCACAAGCAGAGCCATTGTATATTTTGTAATGCTTCAATTTGTTTTATTAGCTATTCGACTTTGCCAGAAAAGACACCACTCCCTCCGAATTATGGAATAAGCGACTAACAAATTTCCAAAAGTTAATGATAGTCTCTGCGTTCCGCAAGGAACGCTTCATCTTCAACGTTGTTATCTATTTGCAAGTCACAGTGGGCAAATACTTCACCCAGTCCTCCTCTTCCGGCACTCAACTGAAAACGGTGTAAGAACGCGCCCACATAGCTAATCCTGAGTTGCAATTCATTGAATTTATCGATCTTCGCAGCTTTTTGGATACATCGAACGTGACGCCACTTGTTTTTGTACTCTCCAGCGGCTCGGACCCCATGGCCGCTTTCTTGAAATTTGCCGATGAAATGAAGTACATGGACAAATTCTACTCGATATCGTTAGGCCAGGGACAGGGCCCCATTGCTGAGAGTTTGATCGATAAAAGTTTGCGCCTTGGCCACTGGGTGTTCTTGCAGAATTGCCATTTGGCCACGTCGTGGATGGGTCAGATGGAGCTGATTGTGCGCAACATTACGCTGGGTATTCTTAAAGCTCACGAGGAATTCCGGCTATTCCTTTCGTCAATGCCAACCAAAACGTTTCCAATAAGCGTCTTGCAGAACTCGGTAAAATTGACCAACGAACCGCCCAAAGGCATCCGTGCGAATGTGTTGGGTGCATTGAACGACCTGGACCGGCCATTCTTCGAGAATCATATATTGCGCGAAAAGTGGCGCGCCATCGTCTTTGGCCTTTGTATGTTCCACGCAGTCATTCTGGAACGACGCAAATTCGGCCCTCTGGGCTGGAATATTACGTATGAATTCAGCGAACCCGATCGCGAGTGCGGCCTCAAGACTCTGGACTTCTTTATAAATCGCGAAGTACTGGACGACATACCGTGGGACGCCATCTTCTATATCAACGCCGAAATAACATGGGGTGGCCGCGTCACCGATTATTGGGACCAGCGCTGTCTGCGCACCATTCTAAAGATATTCTCGTCGGAGCGCATTATTGCGCCGGACTACAAGTACTCGCGCGGCGATCCATACTACCGCGACCCACAGAAACTCACCGTTCAAGAATACATAGCCTACGTGCAAAATTTCCCAACACTGGAAGATCCGGAAATCTTCGGTATGAACCAAAATGCCAACATTGTCTTCCAAACCAAAGAGACCAACTTCTTCATGGCGACGCTACTCTTGGGGCAACCGCGTTCGGCTGCCGACGACAGCCAAGCCGAGTCGGATGAGATTGCCATGGAAGTCATAGCTATGATTCAATCGGTTCTTATACGAAAGCTGCGCCGCGACGACCTCAACCCCAACCTTATGATCGTAAGTCGCTCACATCCAAAACACACCCCACAAATCTGTTCATCATTTGTTCATATCTACGCGCCTAGCTCGATGCCAAAGGTCAGCTGCCCTCCCTTACCACAGTGCTGGTGCAAGAAATCGATCGTTACAACATATTCCTCAACATCGTGCACGACAGCCTGGTCAATCTGGCCAAGGCCATCAAGGGTTTGGTGGTGATGTCCGAGACGCTTGAAGAGGTCTTCCAATCGCTGCTCACAAATCTGGTGCCGAAATTGTGGCAGAAGAAGAGCTTTCTCTCGATCAAGCCTCTGCCTAGCTTCATATCGGACTTTCAACGACGCATCGATTTCATTCAACATTGGTCTGCAGAGGGCAGCTTGCGCAGCTATTGGATAAGCGGCTTCTATTTTCCGCAATCCTTTCTCACGGGCCTATTGCAAACGCACGCCAGAAAACGCGTGCTGCCCATCGACTCGCTGAAGATCGATTTTAAAGTTTTCCCGAAGACGATTGTGCAACAGGACTTGTTCGAAAGACGCACCCAAGGAATGCAAGTGAGCAGCCATATTGCAGTGGGTCTATTGGCCGTTACACTATATCCTTGCTTACTTTTTCGTAGACCTTAGATCTGGTTGATAGTTTGCCGGAGTCCAATGAAGCTGGCGTCAATGTGCACGGCATCTTCATTGAGGCAGCACGCTGGGACGCGCGCGAAGGTGGTCTCTGCGATGCCGTGTTTGGCGAGCTCTACACCCGTCTGCCGGCCATACGCTTCATACCCTGTCTGAAACTGGAACCGGGCGCACGCTACGACGCGCCACTCTACAAAACCCAGGCGCGCTCGGGCGTGCTCTCGACCACCGGCCACTCGACCAATTTCGTGCTGTCCATTCTGCTCGAGAGCAAAAACCAGCCCGACTACTGGATACTGCGCGGCACGGCACTGGTGTCGGGCGTTGCCGACAACGTGTCATAAGGCCAGGTTCACCTAACCAAGTCATACCAAACCAAGTCATACCAGGCCAGGATATACCAAACAATCTTGTTGACTTTTGTGTTGATATACGTGCTTGTGTTTAGTTCATATCACAGGCCTTGGTCGTTATTATTGCGTTCGCACAAAAATGAATGTTTTCTAATAAATATAATTGGCGGAATTTATGCACTTTCATTAAACCGAACCAACGGCAAACACAAACGCAGCAACTTGCGGATGCTACTCGCCCCTTTTTTTAAGATCTTCGATGTCACTCAGATCACTGTCACGCCTTGATTGCGTTCTATTGTCTTCATTGAAGCTGCGTAGCTCCGTTGCATCAACTTCATCCATGATTCGCTCCAGGGCCAATACATCCTTCGTGTCTATGGGCGTGACGAAAATGTCGCGTACCGCGCGAAAGTTGCCGCAATTGAAGAGATGCTCATTCTCCAAGCGCAAATAGTTCCAAATGTAACGTCGAAATATCTCCAGCAGACTTTTCAGAGTGTACGAAGTGGACAGTGTGATGTAACGTTTGGTGTAGAGATAGAGACGCAGCACCCATAAGAAACGCAGCAGGCAGTTTTCAATGATTGCGAAATAGTAAAAGCTCTGAAGCATATAAACATAGGACGTTATTTAGGAGGGGGGCTAACAATTAATCTCACTTCAGACAGCCAATAGCTTCATAGGCAGTACGTACCGGCTGGTAAAGCAATTGATCGCGCAGGAAGATGTTCTCTCCGGAGAATTTCTTAAAAAGGCCAAAGTCCATTGTAAGATCCCAAAGCAAATAGTACACCGTCTGTATGATATGACTGATTATGTACGGCCACACGTATGGGTTGTCGAAGGTTCTGCTGTAGAGCGCTGTAAAGTTGGCACGCTGCGTAAAGCTATCTACACGAAATCAATTGGTAAACTTACGTTCGTTGTAGGTCATTAGGCTGCGAAACCAGATGGTGGGAATCGATGTCGCGTACTTGCCGGCATTCACTATGAATGGAAAAAACAAACGCGTGTCCCTGTAGCGTCGTAAGCACTGGGCTATGCGTATCCACGGCGCCAGACACTGCACGAGTGGCACAAATATAATGTCGCGCTCGAAACACTTCCACGGATCATTCGAGAAAATCCAATTAATGTTCGAGATATAGAAGCAGGCAACGTACTCATAGTCGACTAGCATGTACTGCAGCGAGATGAGCTGATCGCCCAGGAAGAATTCGGCAAAACCGACATGGAAGAAAGGCGCACCCGTAACGCGACCCTGAAATCACATACAACGAGCGGTTTCAATAGGACCCGAATGCCAGCAATGGCTGTATGGTCACCCACCACCAACTTGAAGGCCCAGCGACGCGCCGTGAAGTGCAGCACACGGAATGGATTTAGCCAAAATCCGAGCATGATTACCAGCAGCACCAGCGGAAATATGAAGGGCGACACCTGCAGGTAGGCGGCGTGCAGAAATCCCAGCACAGTGAGCATTAGGAAGAGCGCGAAAACAGTGGCCACCTCCATGATGTGCACGGCCGCCAGGTGATCGCGCGGGTCCAGCTCGAATATAAGCACATAGTTTATGCCCGACTTGACCCAACCCAAGACGTTCAGCGCGAGCAGTGCGAAGTACAGAATCAGCGAAAACGGGGCACGAAAGATGCGCAAGCAAATTTCGTAGGTGGCTTGGTCCACATGGGGTATATGAACTGAAAGGAGAGAACATCAGGATTATGTATCGGGCAATTAATGGAAGTGGCTCAGTTGCTCGGTACACACATGATAACGCTACCGTTGAGGTGAGCACAGTCAGCGCGCCCAAGTAGAGACCCACGCGAAACGTGGTCCACGGGTGCGATGCTTCCTCCAGCGGCGGCACACGGAGGCGCTTCATAGCGCTCGCGCGATCGCCGCCCTTCAAATTGTACGTGACCGTGTCCTCGGTGTCGCGTATGAGCGACGTTATCTCGTGATTAGTATAGAAGGGCGCCGAGTCCACATGTCTCTTGAACCACTGTGCGCCGGAGGTGGAACGAATTACCTGCGAAATACAGGTAGTAGTTGAATTATGTTAATGCGCTGACAGTGCACAACAGTCCACCTTGTCGTGCTTCTTCAGAATCTTTCGAAAGCCCGTGTGATTCAGGGCCTGATAGTTCTGCAGCAGCACCAGCTGCAGGTACAGCTCGCTGAAGGCAAACTCAAAGTCTTTGGACTTGCGGCGCGGCAGAATGGTGTTGAAATCGAAGCGCGAGAGGCGGCCCTTCTGCTCGGCTATGTCGAGTGCTTTCTTCATCTCGGCCTTCAGTGCAATGTGCTTGCGTCGCGACTCGGCCAATTTCTGCTCAAAGAAGGCATTGATCTTTGCCAGTTCGTCGTCGCACTTTCGAAAGAAGGCATCATCGAAGGCGGCGTAGTAGTCGCGCTGCGCTTGCCAGTCCGCAGTATCGGTCGGTGCATTCTCTTTTCCATTAATAATAATGCCTTTCAATTCCTGCAATAGCCGAATAGTCCAACTCAGTGAAGCTTACTAGAAGGCCCAAAGAATTCGAGCCCTACGCCAAGCTGACCTTGTAGTTAATATACTGGACGCGCCACTCGGGCGTCAAATGAGCTGCCAGCTTTTCGGTGAACTTCATTTGAAGAAAAGGTTGCAATTATTAGCTCGCAGAATTGGGGACAATTCAATTTATGAATGAACGGAGCCGTTGCAGTCGTGTTCTGGTGAAAGTAAAAAAAAATAAAACAAATTCATGGCATGACATGATGATAGATAAATTTCAGTTCCTCTATATGACATAAAGAATGATAAACTCTGATATGACAGGCAGTGGAACAAGGCAAGCATTGGAATAAGGCGCCTTGAAGAGGCGCTACCTCTTCTCTAGTTCTTGTAATTAACTTGAAATTGTGGTGTCAGGTTTCAAAACAATGCAAAACAGCCGCCTTCCAAGCCACTAAATTTTTGTTGACTTTAAATGACAAAGTGATGCGTCATCGCTTGAGACAATGAACCCTAAAACTTTTTCATGAATATGCTTGAATATTATATTCTAAATTTATTAACCCCTAGAAACGTACGTATGTATATTCCAAGGCTACCAGAGCCTCTGGCGGTCAAACAAAAAACGGAGTAGATTTATATGTTCCTGTTCTTCAAGTCTCTAAGGTCTATCTAGTAGAATCAGAGAACATTCCTTTTCTCGTTGCGAAATGTTCAAAGCACTTTATACTCGTTTGCCAAATATAAGGTGTTCCATATGGAACTTGGACAATTCTTTCTTGAACCATCTAAATTGTACCACAAAATGATGTTCCTCTTCAGACTTGAAGGTATAGATAGAAGGCACATACTTTTATAGTATCATATTTCACTCATATTTATATGACAGAGGGCACAGGGCTCCTTCTGAAAGGGGTCCGGTATAGTGAAAGATAAAACTAGATCGAATACACGAAACAGGTCCATATAGTATAACAGGTCGCTTTTATGAAGCTTTTGATCACAAGACAATGATTCAGCAGATATATTCCAGTTATAGGCTCTTTCTCCTTAACACTAGAAAGACCATTGCGGTCATTTCGACGGGTTTTTGCTTTTTTAATATCTGTGTAGTCCAGCGGGTAGCGCGCTGACTTCTCATACCGAGGCCCTAGGTTCGATTCCTGGCTCGGGCTGATAAAATGCTCATCTACTTCTATCGCTATTCACATAAAGCAGATAATTACAAGAATCGCACAAGCCAAAACATCCAAGTATGAAAGAAAAACTCCCAATCGCCGTTCAGATTCGGCGTTAAACTTTAGGTCTCCTCTCAAATCGTTTGCTGTGGTCGTCAATATTATGGGCTCCATCCGAGGCTTGCTTTTTTGGCTTTCATTGGTTGTTGATTTTACGTGGCGGGCACCGAACCTTGCGCACAACCCAAATTTCAAGTCCTGGGGATTGGACACACACACATTAGTTCTCTATTCAGCAGATGCCAGAAGGGCCGCGCGGAGGCTGTGTATCAGCTTGGCTTGGACAGGGACAAGGATCGTTCGGGCGTTCGCCAAGTTGAACGCAATCAGAGACTACCTTGTATGCTGCTCCCATCCTTCCTTCTGGGCCATTTAAAACAACATTCTACACATTCTACTAAGCTCCACGAATGAGCTCCAAACATTTGTTAGTATCTTTCCATACGAAAGTATTACAAAATATCTCGAAATTGTTCAGCACAATTTACGCATTTATTTTTATACATTTGAATGTTACGCGCTGTTACTTTTGCAACTTATATTTACAGTTGGTTTATATACTAGCCCACATATGTACATAGGTACCGTTCGACTCATAGCAGAGTACACTTGCGTTGAATCGCTACGCGATTACCCAGCAGCGATGAGCCCCGCGACAGCAATTGTGGAGGCTTTCCTTCATCTTCTTGTAGAATGGGTTTGACAGAGATGTCGCGTACCGCGCGAAATTGTCCGCAATTGTTGAGATGCTCGTTTTCGAGGCGAAAAAAGTTCCACACGAAGCGTCTATTTCGGAGCAGAAACTATTAATCGAAATTGGCCAGTTGCGAACTGTTGGACGGCACTTTGACTAACCGAAAGATTTCCAAGACTCCGACGACCGGTCGCATGATTGTGATATTCAGTCGATCTATGCCGTTCAAGTAGAATAGCGGCACCCAGAGGAAGCGCAGCAGAAAGTCCTCGACAATGGCGAAATAGTACCAAAACTGCAGTTGGAGTTATGTAGATGTGGATGTGCGGTGCATTGTGTGCAATGGGCCAACTCACCGGCGCGTAGACGATATGATCGCGTAGGAACGTGTTCTCGCCGGCATTCTTATCGAAGAGGCCCCAGTCCATCTTGATGTCCCACGCATAGCCGTAGCAGGCCGACACCGTGTGCGCCACTACCCACAGCCACGTGTACGGATTCTTGAAGGTGCTGGTGTAGTTGTCTTGAAAGGAAGATTCGGTGCACGCACATGCACAGCACTCGTTCTCAATATTCACACCGTTACTAACCTTCATAACGGACGCGCAGAATAAAGCTGATGGCCACGAAGAACATGGTCGAGTACTTGCCGGCGTTGACCAGATGCGGAAACCACTGCTTCGAGTCGCGATAGCGGCGACAGCACTGCGCAAAGCGAAACCACGACGGCAGACAGCGCAAGAATTGTGTAAGAGCAATGTTGTCGTTGCACGAGTTCACGTCCTGCGCATGTTCCCAGTCGGGGTTGCGCAGGTAGTAGCAAACCATAAAGTGGCTCTCGATGAAGCACGAGGCCAGCGAGTTGAGCTGATCGCCCAGCCAGAAATCGGCAAAGCCCACGTAGAAGAACGGTGCCGATACCACGCGCCCCTAAAGTGTACAACACATGAATGAATGAAATAGCACCGAGCGACCGCTACGCACCACCAACTTGAGCAGCCACTTGCGAGCGCTGTAGTGGAATATGTGCAGCGGATTGAGCACAAAGCCCACCATGAGGCCGGCCAGCACCAGCGGCACCGCGAACGACGGCATGATGTGCCAGTGCCAAAACGACAACAGGCTAAGGGTGAGCAACACGCCGATGATGGCGGCAATCTCGATGATGTGCACCGCAGCCAAGTGGCTGCGCGGATTTAGCTCGAAGATGAGCACATGATTGACGCCCGCCTTGCTCCAGGCGTGTATGTTCACGCTGATGCCGGCAAGGAACAGGCTGAGCGCGAAGGGCACGTAGAACAGTCGCAGCCCGGCCTCCAGATGCAGGCCAGTATCGTCGGCAATGGTGCCTGTGCGGGGGTTGAAAAGAGACAACGATGTAGTTGTGCGAGACAGTGCGAGTTGCCGGGCAAAACAAACGTGATAGGGCAATGAGTGCGATGAGCACAATCAGCGCGCCCAGGTAGTAGCCGACGCGAAATGAGGTCCACGGATGCGATTCCTCCTCGAGCGGCGGCACGCGCAAACGTTTCATGGCGTTCGCCCGGTTGCCGCCCTCCAAGTGCTTGGTGAACATGTCCTCGGTTTCGTGTATCAGCGACATAATCTCCGAGTTGGCATAGAAGCTGGCTTTGGTCACATTGCTGTTAAACCAGCTTGCGCCTTTGGTGCTGCGAAGGAGCTGAAATGACACAGACACACAAACGCTCAGGCGCGAAGCAAACAGAACAAGTGAGCAGGACAGGGGGCGGTACCTTGTCGTACTTCTTGAGTATCTTCCTGAAACCTGTGTAATTCATGCTCTGATAGTTCTGCAGCAGCACCAGCTGCAGATACATCTCGCTCATGACGAACCGGTAATGGTCACACTTGCGTTTGGACAGTGTGGCTGTCAAATTGATGTGCGAAATGGTCACACCACGCTTGATCGCATACGTACTCAGCTCGTTATTCAATGTTTTGAACTTGCGCTTCGATTCGGCCAATTTCTCAGCATAAAACAAGTTAACTTTGTTCAGTTCCAGCGCACAGGCCGCAAAGAATTCCTCTTCGAATGCAGCGCGCTGAACTGCATCCTCACCCAGCAAGGCGGCAGCATTTACAACCATGCTTTTGAGTGTCTAAAATAGCAAAAGAAAACACATTTCATTTTGGCGAATTCGATTTCCGGTGGTTACGCACATCGTAGTCGATGTATTGGCTGCGCCATTCGGGCGTTAGATGCGACGACAACTTCTGCGAGAACTTCATTGCAGCACATTAAAGGAAAATGGGCGTTTAATGTCGGTGGCAGTAGAACTCTGTGGAACTGCTGGAAGAACGGAGTGCAAGACCAATGCCAGGGAAACGTATATAAGTGTGTTGTAAACACAGCAAAATTGTAAACGAGTTTCGACAATATTTGGATGCTTGTGAATTTTGTTCTTTTGTTCTGATTCTTATGTATTTTTTTGTTTAATTTGACACTGGCATTGCTTTATAGAGTATCCAACTCTTAATGCTCCAAAAAGTTTTCGATTCTATTCAAATACCAAAAAAAAATATAAAAGTGTTGTTTGTGTACTTATTAGACTCTAATATCGGAATCTCATTTGAGAGTAAACACAATTTTTGTTTTGTAAAATGTTCATAATATATATTCATCAATTTTTACAAAATATCTTTAGTAATTTATTAATTTAAACTGTTACTATAAAAGGCCGTACCGAACTTAGCCTAAGTATGACTTTTCAAACTTGATGCAATTTTTTTTTACGAGTTTTTGGCCCATTAATAAAATGAGCCAAATTTTATAAAAAATTTCACAAATTTCAGCAAAGTTTACAATACGCTTTAAAGCTAGCAAAAGGGCATTTCGCGTGCACAAACGCATTGAACTTAGTCATTTGCAATAATGGCTGAATGCGAAATAAATATTCGTACAGGAGGAATGTTTGGTTGGTGTCTAACTACAGTGTTATTGTTTTTGTCTTTCAAGTACATGTATGCCACAAATATGCGCCAATCAGATAATATTAGGTTAGTACAAAAATATATGCTTGTATAAAGGAAATTTTTTTTTAAACAAATTCAGAATTGTTCTCTCACAAAGTTCCTACATAATACTGCCAGACTTTATACATATTTTCTTTTGTGGAATATTTTCAAAATTCAGGGATCATGAAGTACACTTTAAGCCAATTATAATAGTGTTCGTTGCTTATAATATCTGGTAGGGATACACAATTCTTGCAGCAAAATTTTTCATCTTAAATAACAGGTTAAGAAAAATATGCTCGTCGCTGCTTATCTTAATAGTTTAACAAAATAAACGATTCGCTTGTGAACTTTAACTAAAATCTGGCATAAAATGGGTTTTACGCTCTTCCTAAGAAGTTCTTGCACCTCGCTAAACTGGAAGCATCTGGTCTCGTTTCAATTTCTTGCCGTCTTCAGTTCTGTCCTACAGTTTTTTAGTGCTATCGATATCAATGCTCAAGTCGTGCAAGGAACCACGCGGCTGTAGTAAACTACGCTTTTCCGGATCCTTTGACTTTTTCGGCTTTGGGCGATTGGTTTTGGTGTAACGATTAATAACTCCATCTGGCTCATCCATCATACGCAATATGAGTGTTTGATCCGAGGAGTCGAGTGGCGCAATGGAGATATCACGTACAGCTCGGAACTTGCCGCAATTGTTAAGATGCTCGTTCTCCAAGCGGAAAAAGTTCCACACAAAGCGGCTATTTTTAAAAAGGAAATGAATATTACACTTTTTCGTTGTTTGGTATAAACTGTAACGCACCGAAAGACTTCCATAATGCCCGTAACAGAGGTCATAATATCACCGCTAACAATTTTCATTTCAGTCAAATAGAAAGATACGGCCCAGAGGAAACGCAGCACCAAATCCTCAATTATTGCAAAATAGTAAAAACCCTAGAAAACATTTTGAAGGGAAAAATATATTCATATAAATCCATATCAATTCCGAAAACACTCACCGTGGAGTACACAATTTCTTCGCGCAGAAATGTGTTTTCGCCTGCATTTTTATCGAATAAGCCCCAATCCATTTTTATGTCCCATGTATAAGAATAGGTTGAAGACACTATGGAGGAAATGATCCACAGCCAGGTGTATGGGTTATCAAAAGTATTTGAGTAATAACCTGTGAGTAAGAATGTATGCATTAGCCAATGTACAAACTTATACTGCATTGAATACTAACGACTGTTGAAGCTCTTCAGAGTGGCAAAGATGACCACCAAAAATGTAGTCGAATATTTGCCCGCATTCACCAAATGCGGAAAGGCCTCACGTGTATCGCGATAACGTCGCAAGCACTGCGCAAAACGGAACCAGGCGGGCAAACAATTAAATATGGGACGTATTAAAAAGTCCTTCTCCATGCAGATGGAAGCATCGCGCGCCTCAAACCAGTTGCCGTTGGTGAAGTAGAAACACACCAAATACTCAAAGTCCAAGAGCGCAGTGGCAAGAGAGTTCAACTGATCGCCCAGCCAGAAATCAGCAAAGCCGACATGGAAGAACGGCGCAGCCACCATGCGTCCCTGTAGAAAGAAATAACCAATTAAGGAAAAAGCGAGAAAAAAACAAAACCCATCGAATCGATCAAATCGATATTACGTACAGTAATGCGCAGCAACCAAAAGCGCGCATCATGGTGCAGCACATGCAGCGGATTCACCAGAAACACCACCATTACCAGCGTCAATGTTAATGGGTTTATAAAGGCCGGTATGCTTAAACTGGCACTATACAAAAAGCTCAACATGCTCAAAGTCCAAATGACGCCAAATATGGCAGACAGTTCCATGAGATGCTGCTCGGACAGATGATTGCGCGGATCCAGTTCGAAGATAAGTACATGATTTACGCCAGACGAACGCCAACCGTAAATGTTGACGCCAATCAGAAATATAAATTCAATAATAAGTAGCGGACCGCGATAGAGACGGAAAGTGACCTTAAGATTTTCGCCGGTAATGTCGTGGAAAATAGCTGCAAAAAGCAATTTGTTGAAATAAATGTGGAAAGTTTATGTAAAATTGGATCACAACCTGACAGCACCACCACAATGGCAAGCACAATGAAACTGCCTGAGAATAGGCCAACCTTGAAGGTGGTCCATGGGCTCTGTTGTTCGCCCAGCGGAGGCACGCGCAGACGTTTCATGGCGCGCGTGCGATCGCCACCCTCCAACTCGCTGGTCACTGTAGTCTCTGTTTCATTGATGATGTTGTCAATGTCTTTGTTGATGAAAAAGTGCGAAGCCTCAACGTAGTCCTGACGCCACTTGGCACCAGTGTCGACGCGCAGTAGCTGCAAAAAACAAAATAAATACAACTTGGCAACAAAATGTGATTTTAGAAATTAGTGAATGTTACCTTATCATGCTTCTTGAGAATCTTACGGAAACCGGTATGATTTAGATTTTGATAATTTTGCAACAAAATCAAACTCAAGTAGAATTCACTGAAGGCCAATTTTAATTCTTGCGCCTTGCGGTGCGGCATGCCGGCACGCTTAAGCGACTTGGATTTTTTGGCGGTGCGTTCGGACTCTTCGATGCAGGTCTTCAGTTCGGCATTGAGTGTGGCAAACTTGCGCGTGGCTTCGGCTAACTTTTCCGAATAAAATGTATTGATCTTCTTGAGCTCTTTGTCGCAATAGTGAAAGAAATTCTCATCGAAATTGGCAAAATGCCGTTTAAGTACTTCGTCCTCGACGCTGTCGACAGAAGGCGCCTCCTCCACGGCCATGTACAACATGGCCTTCATTTCCTGCAAAATGATGGAGGGAAATATTAATAAAGTGTGGTTGTAGAAAAGTAATAAATACTTTACCTCGTAGTTTATGTATTGCTTGCGCCATTCTGGCGTTATATGCGCCGACAGATGTTCGGCGAACTTCATGTTGAACTCTCAGTAGGCAAGTTCTGAAAAAAATTACATAAAGGTTGGGAAAATATATAAGTAAAAGTGTGTACCAGAAAAATTTAGTTTTTAAAGTTGATTTCAAAGTGAAGATCAATTTTCCAATATGTCTTTTCTATTTGTGGAAACGTTTTAAAGTCAAAGCGAATATGCAAATTTATGTCTCGAGTTGTGGAGGCGACTTGCTCATCAATCAGTTGTCACGTTTGTTTGACTGATAACAACTGATAATATTTTGATAAATCGTGACAGACAATGTTATGCGTCTTTATCTAATTTCCCCAAAATTCCACCACTTTGACATACGTAAACTATTTAATCAATTATTAGTTCATTAAGTACTCAAAACATGGCTATGAGAACTTAGCAGCGTGCAAAAAGTGCCTATGAACTGCTGAGATTGGCCAATGTCAAACAGAATGACTGAGCCGTAACTCAATTAATGATAATGCAGTGAATTTGTCATGTCAATAGATAAGTAAACATTCAAGTAAAGCATGCAGAGACTAACCAGTGGAATGGATAAGATAAGAGAAATTGCTTATTCCATATCAAAAACGCATAATGAATTAAATTTTGAATTAAATTAAAGTTTAAATTTTACTAAAAAAGTTAATTCCCACATTATCTAACAACAAAAAAAAATTATTTAAAACCACGAATAGAGCATATTGAATCACAAACAAACTAAAAACAGGTTGAATTAATTTTCAAATAGGCGAACTACTTTCGTTGCTATAAACAGAGAGAAAACTGAAAATAGAAAATAAAAAAGTGCTCCAAGAATTCAAAGACATTGGTGAGGAAAACCTGTAAAACTCGATAACTGGTTTCTTAAATATTTCCAAACATAAAATAACCAATCAAATTTGTTAGTAAGCAATCAGAGAGAGCAATGATACTGTGGACAATTTAATCACAACAGACAAACAAATCTTATCAACGACAAACAGCAGCTGACGGACAATGAATCATGGACTGAACTGTCACTCGCTTTTAATAAATTTGTTTGAAAATTAATTGAAAATTTCAGCGCACATTTCTGACACATGAAACTATACAATTAATGAGGCATTGATATATTTAAAGCCACAATTTTTCGCTAATGTGGCGATAAGAAAAGATAGGTTCGGCAACATTCTGCATTGCACTGTGCACTCAACACTAACTGACTCCACTAGGGGCCAATTTTATGACAACACTTGCGCAAAGCTTCACTTAAGCCTCACTAATCCGAATGAACATTTAAGTGTTTTCTCTTTATGACTTTACTTAAGTGTTGTATTGAAATTTGTAGCACAAAATTGATGCGAAACTGCATGGCACACATTTGTGGACTGAATGGAATTGCGCACAAGTGCACAATTTAACAAATTGCAAAATCAATGAAGTATGACAGGTGCGCGAAAATAATTCAAACTAATTATTTCGAGTGGGGGAGCGTCAATTGTGGACTTTGTTTGTCTTGCATTTCTTTGAATTGATAAAACTGCTCGTAGGAAAATGTAGAAAGCACAGAATTAAAAAAAAACTGAGCAACTCGTTTTCTTTATTTTCATATCATTGTCGCACGAATACATTTTGTTTAACTCTTCGTTGCATAATTTAATTTCCGTGAAGAAAAAACATTTTTGTCATATAGTCCTAGTTGCTTGTTAGGTTCTGATAGTAAAAATGAAGTTTTGTTGAATTCCAGTATCTATGAAAGAAGTTGTGCGGACATTTTTCGTATCCTGGTGAGAACGCTATCACCGAAATGAAAGTCGGTTTCAGCTATATTTTAGTGTTGGCTACTACGGGGAGTCGAACCGAGGTCAGGCGTCACTGAATACTCGTGCTTCAACGCACTAAACAGTTGAGCGACGGCGACCGCCATATCACCATCGCCATCAATAACCAAAATTATTTCACCAAATCGAAGCACTTGTTGTTTTTTCGATTCTTTTGCACATACTTTCAATGTTATTCGCAAAATTCCGTTAGTAATCAAATGTTTTTACATAAAAGACACACCTGAAGAATGAATGACTGTAAATAGTGAATAGAATAGTTTCAAATCTATGAAAAGTTAACATTGCATATATGCAACGCCATGCAGCGAAGGGTTAAATGTGTTTTCGTGGTTCAGAACAAAATCTACACTTATGTTTGTCCTCGTGGTGTATTCAAGCTCTACTGCAAGGACTTTCAAACGAAACTCCATCTGGATCTATGTTCCTATCGACTTTTTAGAATACTGGAATACTTAAGGAAATTCCAAAAATTGCCAGTTTTTCCATATTTTTAATGTCTAGACCTTTAACAATAAAGGATTTACATCACTGAAAGGATTTACGAATTATTTTCGGAGTCATAGTTAATTTTGTGACGCACTTTAAACACGTTTTTCTCGAAACTACATTTTTCGAAACGGTTGACATGAGATCTCAAGTTCTAATGCATCGATTTAATTGCAGTTTGAAACAGTATTTGTTAATACTATCGAAATTGGCTCGACGAAGGGGTTTTTGTAATTGTTTTTTCCTATTTTTTTTTTAATTGCCAAAGTTACAAAACTACCGTTTTTAGAAAGACGCCATTTTGTGCAAAAATGTATATATAGATATATTTTTTCAAATCGGCTACGTTCAGCCAATTATACATCCCTGTTTAATAGAAATGAACCAAATTTTTATATTTCAAATCACCAGGAGGATTGAAATTACGTCAACCAAGAGACACCGCCGTAAATTTTAATTTTTTTTTCAACTATTATACATTTTTGTTCTTTTCAAGTATCAATCAAAAACTAATAAAAACATGGATACTAAAAATGATTACTGTTTTTTTTATAACACCCGTAAAATCACCTCAATCCCATTCATAACAAATACGAAGCCAAAATCACTAAATGAACAAATACTCACTTTTGTTTAGATGCTGATAAAAATATTTACCTATGCTTTACTATATAAAACCTTTTTTATCAACTAAAAACTCCTGATAAAGTGAATTATACACGATTTCACACTGCAGGACAAAAGAACGTTAACTGCGAAAAGTAAAAGACACAAAGAATAAAGTCGGCTATAAGTTGTAAACGAGGTCAAAAGAGAAAGTACGCAAGGCGGTAAAAGCACCGAAGCAGTCACGCTTCCTATAGCAACCGATATTTGATTGATTTAACAGTAAACAGCGTAATGTGTAATGTAATATGACGCGGCAATTGATGTATGAAAAGCAATAATGCATTAATGCAATTGATAACGTTTGACAACACAACAGACACGGCAGGCACTTACAAATTAATTACTATACCATAAAATATAGCATTAAAATATGAAATTACTATTACTTAGATTAAGGTTGAAAAGACAGCGACTGGGTCCTTGGTGATAGATGTCGACAGGCCCCTTTACAAAGACACTTATCAGGAAAAAATGTGGGCGATATGAATACGTTTTAGTAAAGAGAGAGTCTACACGCTGGTCCTGCTGTCTTTGTTGCACAGATTTAGGATTTGTTGGATTATTTAAGACATTCAGGTCACTAAATGTTCCCATACAAAGGACTATTCAGTAGTGTCCGATATAGTAGTGTCGAATATTTGTCTTCGACTTCGGTATTTGGTCTATTTTATTCAATTTTAAATCTTCGGCTTCTGCCAATTTAGCCGAATATCTTAGCTGAAGGTTTTCGCCCTGTAATGGAAATTAATTTTCTCTGTTTCAACGTATTTTATCAAATATCGGGTTTCATCGATATTTTGGACTCAAGATTGCGATTTATAATAATTATGCCTAATCAGCTATTTATGTCAATTGAATTGTTAAATTTTTTGTTTATGTTAGAAACGAAACTCTAAGAATGTTTTTGGTTTTTTTTTTTCTAAAATATATATAAAAATATATACATATGTTATTTTATTAATTCTTAAGTGGAACAAAGAATTGAATAGAGAAAGAACGACTTATTAACGATATTTAATAACGATTATTATTATTATTAGAATTTTTATTACTTCATTATTAGAATTTATTTTTATTAGAATTCGGTTTCGGCCTAAAATGTTGGTTACGTCGAATATTCTGCTTGGGCTTAGCCCAAAAATAAACCTTGGATGGGACACTACTATTCAGGTTTTGATGTGATTGAGTAGATTTATCGATGTTGGAGCATTTAAAAGTTGAGAATTTTGTATAGTAATCTGCAGTTGCTGAGAGATATTTGCGGCTTTCAATGCAGATTTGGAAAATTTAAGAATTTTGATATAAAATATGCTAAAAACATTTTATAGGATTTTCCTCATTCTTCTCTCTGTTTCCTAACTTTTGTATCTTTCTGAACCAACACAATGTTTCGTATCAAGAGCAACATCTTTTGTGTGCTGACACTTAAAAAAAAGATTGACCGACATTCTTTTTTTTAAGCGACACAAGCTGCTGAGATTACTAGACATGGGACAAAACGTTGGTAAAATCAAGTTCTGTATATCCGCAAAATTAGCATTCGTTCAGCTATCTGGAAGCACTATCGGACTCACGTAGCCCACATCAGATGGCAAACTCAAGCACTTGCGGTCAAATTTTGTACCCAGATTGTACATAGACTATAGAAAGGCGGACTGTGAACCGGAAGTTGCATTGGAGTACTGACAAAGGCCTAACGGGAAATGAGATAGCAGATGTTGTTGCCAAAAGTAATGTTCACCTGCCAGATGAACACATCAGAAACATTCTGATGCCGCTGCAGACGATCACCAAGGGTCTGCATGACCCCCTGAATAGAAAAGGAAAAAGCAAGGTGAAGCAGTTTAGCCAAATGCGCAACCATAGAAAAAATAATAATCGCACAATTTACTTACGAGATCCTTTTTTTCGCTATCGCGGAAGTACTTCAGATCTATCGCAGGCTTACAAACGGGACACTTCTTAACAGCAGATGGACATCACCGTGTCAAATGAGTGCAAAAAAAGCAAAGAAAATGGTGTCAGGGAAACCTTGGACCACATTCTTGGCTTCTGTGCGACTTTCTCAAGACTGCACCTTACTCACTTGAAAGCCTCGTTCTTTCCTGGGTTAGATGGTATCTCCCAAGCACGACATTAAGTCACTGTAGAACTTCGTAAGGAACATTTTTACCAATCGTTTTTACATAGACCTGCCTGACTTAGAAGATCTGACTGGTACCACTGGGAACCCAACAGGGTCTATACGAGGCTAACTCGTCCTGACCTAATCTTAGATATAAATTATTGGCTTAAAGATAACAAGTATGATACTTTCTAACAAAATTTAGATATTATTATGACTCGGACATATGGCTGGAACATTGTACGCTCATTTATTTTGCCCTAAATAGCAGCAACGACGTTAACCTGGAGATGAAACAAAGGATTACTTTTGCCAATAGGTGCAACCACGGTCTCGGTAGTCCTAGAGACCTCTCTCGATAAACGAAACTTGCATTATAGCTTAGGTAGGAAAGGGCTCGGAGGCCAAAATGGCTCATTGTGAATCCCTTCTTATGGTTTTCTGGAGTTAACCAACAGTCTCAGTTAGGGGAAAACCAGTTCGGCCTCTTAATGAAGGAGAGCCGATTCGAGATTTCAATTTTCGCCGCGCAGGCCATATCTGTTAGGAATCTTGACCTGTATTGTTTCTATTTCGTTTTCATCTCCACAGCAAATCAATGTCCAGCGGGCTAAGCTGTTTTGGCTATATTTCCCGTATGATATGAAACAATAAGACTCCGACGAAGATGTTTAATGTGGTAGTTGGCGGTCGACCGCGAAGAGGGAGGCCGTGTCTCCGGTGGATAAATCAAGTTTGAGACGTCCAATCATTTCTTGGTGTCATCAACTGGAGGAGGCATGAGCAAAGTAGACGCGCCAAGAGAGAAATTTTGCGACAGCACGTAACCCGTTAACATGTTTTTATGAACAGTTCAGTTCTATATCAACATTTGGATGGGTCACGGTTTAATAAATGTAAAGTTGGCGTTTTCACTCAGTGCATCATAACTTTGCAATTTTTCTTTCGATTCCATTGATGGTAGGCTTAAGGGGGAATAACACCTTTGAGGGTCCGAAAAATTGCTTTTTTTTTGCTTAAATGACACTTTTATGTATAAAGAATATAATTCCATGAACATTTAGTCGGTGAAGACCTTTTTCATGTTGAAAATAGCCATATTTATACGTAGCTTCTATGCGCGTGGAGATAAACTAAAAAACTTCAAACTTGATTTCTGAAAAACACCTTTTTCAAACTGGTGTACATGAGAACTCCCACAATTTTATCAGATTCACTTGAAATAAAATTTGTTCTTCTCTCAATAGACTTTTCCATGGAAGTACGTAGCCATTTTTTAATTGAACTGTTAGTTTTTTTCGGGATAAAAAAAGCCTTTTGTCAATAGCTCGATTTCTTATTCATTAAAAAAAATCTTAAAAAATAGGCCGAAATTCAAGCTTCAAGGTGTTATACCCACTTAATATTTGCACAAATAATATATTTTTCATTTAAGGTTTTGAAACCAAAGGAAATAATTTATTTTATCTATAAAAAACCTTCAGAAATGTATGATTTTTTTAAAATGGTCGAAAAATTTACTCTTTTAAAACTTTCATCGTCAGTAATTTCTCCAAATCTCATCTGATTTGGAAGATCTGTATATCTCTGGAAAAGCTAAGGTATTATCTTCTGACCGACGGATCTTCTGATCTTGTGTTAGTCGGTTGGTTTGTTTACGAGATATGTGCTCATAACTGAAACAAAAGGGTAAAAACTGTTTTTTCGAAAGTTTGAAAACGCTTCTCACAAATTTTTTTGATCTTCAGTTTCGTGCTCAGCGGCCGAAAGTTGATGATTCTGTACTAACTTAAAAATATTTCGGGGGGTTTAAACCCCAAAACCCCCGCCCCCTCTGTGTGCGCCACTGTAGTCAAGTTATATTAGTGTCAACTGTGTGTTGTATATAAATAAGGCTTGTTCTTTTTTTATATATGATACTAAATCAAAAATATGATTTTCATGCATATCTCAATCTCATTTTGGTGTTGTTCTGTATTTTTTTTATACAGTTTTGTGTAGAAAGCATTTAGTTACAGAAGAGCGTCTTAAATTGACACAATCATTATGTGCGATTGCTGCCGCTTATCTCTTATTATAATTTTAGTTGTGAATTGCTTATCTCGGCAATTTGTTGCTGTAATTGTTTTGTTGATAAATCAACAGATGAAAAGCGCAGCCATAGCGCGGAAATTATTTCTCAACAAATATTTGCCGACAACGATGACGTTTTCAGTCGCAGCCCAGATTTACAAAGCAAATAACACAAAAATGCATTAATTAAATTTGTGAACCTTTTTTTTGTTAGTGCAAACGAAGGAGGCAAATATTGAATATAGGAATTAACGCTAAATTTATGCGGGGAGCGAAAGACGAAATTCATAATTGCGTCAATGTGGCGCAAAGCTGCTACAAGTAAATTAAATAATATTTTTTGTAAATCTTGCAATCGCTTGTTTGTGACAAATTTTGTGTAAATTTTCAACTGAAATGCCAAAGTGTTATGGCCAACAGCCTCAACCGATAGATTTGGCCAAAGTGCTAATGTAAAGATCAGCAAAATGAATGCTGCGAATTGAATTTCAAAGTGTCACAGCATCGCGCCAGAGACAACGAAACGCTTCGTACACTGCTGCAGGTGTTACAGAATCGAATTTGTGGTTCGCAAAGCACTGGAAGGGCGCTACATGTGCACAGTTTTGAGAGTAAATTAATTAAAAGTAAAACCTGGTTTCGTAGTAAAACTGTCTCTTAATAGCATTTTGGGCTTTCAGCAAAGTTTTTTAACTAACTTTGACATTCTCACCACTGTTTCCTTCTTTAGTTTATCAGTCGCTGCGTACCGAACTGACCTCACGCTGGCCTTATAGCGCACTCAATGAAAGCGCAGTATTACAGCTCGTAATCACAAAACTTTAGTCGAATTCTCGCATTACTCAGCCTCAGTCTCAGTCACACAAAACGCTACTTTACGCCGTCAGATCCTTTGTTCAACACAGAGACAGTTTAAAACTGTTGCTTGAACGCACAAAAAGTATATTTGGACATTTACAACGAACGCAAATATACCTTTTCTACTTCGCTCATGGAATGCTCGGACGCTGATCGCCGCCGCCTGAATTTGGTTGCGTGCTTAGCTTTTCAATTGAAATCATTTAATTCTCATTGCGCCCATTAGCCGACATTGGTTTCGTTCACTATTAACACGCACTACACTTTGTTTTCCCTACACTTTTATTAAATTAACTAATTTATTAACAAACGAATTGACTAATGTACACAACCAAACCCGACGAATTTACAGCAGCGACTAAACAAAGAACAGCTGATGCGATTTGCCTTTACTGGAGCGAACAGAGATGCCACATATATCATTAAATAAATTTACGATTCAAATTTTATATTCAATGCTGAAATTTATGTGATTTGAATTTGTGTCAGCTGCACCACGCTTTAAGCTTAATATTAATTAAATTTTTACTAGAATATGGCTGTCACACAACATTTTTGTAGAAACATTATAAAAACATTTCAGTTATTTTTCTTATTTTTCAGAATAATGCCCTTTCGCTACAGATTTTTACTAGGGACATTTTTTAATTTTTATACTCGGACCCTTTATTTCAGAGTGTTTTTCTATGAGCACAACCCCATCGTTGTGGCTGTAATAATTACTTAAACATGCAACTTTTTACGCATAAAGAAAATTTGAATATTCTTAATTTACTTTAGCCAAAATTTAAAAAAAGTATTTAAATTGAAAAAATACGTCAAATTAAAAAGTTATCTAAAGTTTTCTGATTCTTCTGCCTTTACTATGTTAAAATATACCATTAAAAAACGTGTATACTTCTCTTCTTTAAACGTTAATATTTAGTTTATTAAGGGGGTCCTCTAGTACAAACAGTGTTTTTTGAAGCTTTTTTTGGGATTTGTTTTTTCAGAAACTGCAAATGATAATGAGTCAATTCTTCGTATATATATTGAATTATAAAAAAAAAATTTCCCACGTGCTACCGCGAACACTGTTGGGGTCCGCCAGCTGAGTACAGGCCATGTTTTTTTTCTAAGGGTTCGTTTGCGCCATCCTAACTTTGTCCCTGTTCGTCTGAAATGTTATCCAAAAATTCTCTCTTAAAAAGCATTACTCCAATTAAGGGATGACCTATAATGAACCCGACAGCCGCCGTGGCTCAGTTGGTTAGTGCGCGGTCCAGCGAGTCGCATGCAGAGCGACGCAAGATCGAATTCTGCATGTAGTAACACCTAAAAAATAACGGGAAACTCGTTTTCTCTTTCGGTGGCTGTCCTCTCAGCTGGAAATGGCAAACCTCTGAGAGTAAAAATTGCCTATGAAAAAGCTCCCAACCTGCCGTTCGGAACCGGCATAAAACTGTAGGTCCCTTCCACCCGCGTACAAAATTCACACGCACAACACGGGTGGTTGCGGGAAGCTAGGCCTTAGTCTCGCGTAAGCGGGCTGTCGTGCCAATCAATTATTATTAATTATTAAATTCTATAATGAACCCGATCTGATCAAAATTGGAACCGCGGCATCGTTTTAACTTTTCGAAATTCGCCCTAAAAACTTCCCCCAAAAATCGGCTAGTCAATGGAGCGCAATCTCCGTAGGTTAACCCGTAGAGCAAAGTTTTGAATACAACAAAACAAGAATCAGGTGAATCGGCCAATTAGTTTCAACGGAATCATGGCGCGATGGTCATAAAATGTGTTTTCGAGAAAAACGCGTTTAAAGTTTTAAAACCGTGTTACCGCGTAGTGAACGAGACGGACGGAGGGCCCCCTTAGTTTCGTATTTTCCTAAATCTTCAAACTATTCTAAGGACCAACAAACAATGTATTCTAGAAACCACAGACGGCTCAGACGTCCACAAAGTAGTATTTTGCCATATGGCAACAAAACACCGAAAGCGCTGAGAATAGTTTAATATGAAAAATAAGTGGTCACGCCCACTTATTTAAATTTAAATCTATCCAAATGTATAATATTTCATGTTTAATGTCCAAATATTAAACTACTTAAGTAAAATTGTACTTCAATAATTAAACATCAAAATTGTACTTTAGTAATTAAACATTCACACATAGCAAAAATGCTAAGTAAATTAATTTTCTATAACTGATAACAGACAAAGTTACTGCTAAAAGCTGCAATTCATTGAAAATCATTTCACAAGCACCCACTGGCAACGCCATTAGAATCAGTTCCAAGCATATCAATTGGCAACGCTATTAACCCACCTCTCGTTGGCAACGCCGCCACTGACAAAGGAAGAAGCAAATGCAATTCTGCACAATCAATAAAAACACATTTTGTTGAAAACGCCACAGTTCGTCGCAGTTTCACGACAGAGCAATGGCAACGAGCAGCTCGAAGAATTTGAAACTGTCCACATTTGGTGCCAGCTCCGGCGGTGGTAATAAAACTGGTGGCAAGACCGGTCCCACGTCGGCCGTCTCGCCTGATGTTGATGCCGCCAGCAGCGGCGTCCACATACCGCTGATAAGGTCCAAAGATAGCAACAAACAATTGCCCACCTATCATGCGGCACTGCAGCGCTCGGCCGATGACTTTCTCGCCGCCGAAGATCTGGACAGCATTCAACTGGAACTGGAAACGCTGCTGTCGAACGTGGCACTGCGCTATCGCGTACTAAAGTCCGAGTACGAGAGTCTCGATAAAGATGAGCGACGCAACGAACGTCGCACCAAGCACACTACTGGTGGCGAAACGCCCACCGCAACAACCAGCACCTCAAGTGGCAAACGCAAGCGCGACGAGTCCAGCAGCGTACGCAAGCCGAAACACACACCCACCGCCTCGTCGCTGAAGCATGCCAAGCACGCCAAGAACAGTCCAGTTGCGCCCAACACTGACGACAGCATGGACTATGTGCCGCCGAGTGGAGGCCAAGGCCACAGTCAAAATCGCGAGCACCATTTGCAGAAGGTGACGCTGCCCAAGAACGATACGCCCAACAAGTTTTGGCTCTCCGTGGAACCGTACTGTATGCCGCTGACGAACGAGGATCTGCGGCTGCTGGACGATTTGCTGGAACAGTATTCCGGGCCACTGGTGCCGCCCATTCCAGAGCTGGGTCCACACTACTCAAGCGTCTGGGCCAACGAAGATCTCAAGGAGCTGCAGCAAGCTTCCAATCCCAACGGCAGCTCCAATCGGCTGAAACAGCAAAACAACGCAGCCTCGGCTATGCTTAAAAAGGCCGACTCACTGTTGGATGAGTGCGTTACGGGGCCGCTGACACAGCGACTTGTCTCGGCGCTAATGGAGGAGCAGCTGCTGCAGAATCCCAGCGAGCTAACGGCCGCCGCAGTGGCGGACAGCAGCAATAGCAGCAGCGAGAACACACACTCTTCGTCGCATCTAAATTTCCGTTCACTGTCGCTGCTGCGCAACTGCATTGGCATCGAGAAGCGCGTCAAGAAGGAGCTCATCGAGCAAGGCATACTGGATCTGAATGACTTTCCCAACAACGACGAGGATGAAATACACGCGGAAATCAAGCGGCTAATTTCCGAGCTATCGGCCATAGCCGAGTACAATGGAGCCGCACTGAAGCGGCTGCACGAATCAGCAGCGGAGGAGATAAAACGTCTGGAGATCAAGCGAAAGTTGGACACCATTGACCAGGAGATACTGGAAGCCTACAAGCGCAATATGCAGAACAAGGCGAAACGTAAGCCGCTCAGTGCGGAGGACCAGCAGGAAATCTATCGGCTGACCGCGGAACAAAAGGCGTTGTCCGATCAGCTGGAACGCGCACAGGCCAATTGCTTTCTGTACGAACAGACCTAGCTACCGCAAATCGCTTTCGTCTAGTTTAGTTTAGTCGGTATTCAATTGAAGAAATATGAATTTGTTAGAAGCACGATTAACTCACTGCACTGGAAGCCACTGCTTGCCGGACACACCACACGACTCTACCGCAAGCGCAAACACAATAAATCTACAGTTTGTCCAGAAGCAAACCAAATTCAAAAACGTTGGTTTTAATTAAAAACTTATCGCAAAAGTCGGCGCCTATTATCGGCTCGCTGTGTAAATATTTGGCTTAAATGCAGCCGATAACGCTAAGAACGTAAGTTGTAGTCAACTACAGCAAACGGATGCTGTGAGCGGACGAGACCGGAAGATGCTCGACTATCAGTTGATAAGCAATGAGAATCGATATTCGAAAATGTTACTGAACAAATTATATGCTTTTGACTATAGTAGGTTTGTTTAGCAATTGCTGTCATCTTAGCAGTTTCATCTCAAAGCGTTTATAATGTTGACATCGCACCAAAACGCCGCATACACACCCCAAACAGAATAGCTCGTTTATGAAATGTTAAATGCTTTATTTGGCATTTGTCATTACGAACTAATTCATATAAAACATTAAATTTGTACGGCTAGACTCTAAACGCTAATGTGTTGGACACGTTGCCAGTCACATTATCACAAATCGATTTAGTTAAATGGCATTAAATGAGTATCTGAGAATGAGTTAATGAAGCTTGCGACGATCCTAGCGCCGCGTCAATTATTTTGAACAGTGGCAGTCTTCAGCTGTTGCTTGCTGGTGGATTTGCCCAACATAACCGCAACAATTTAACAAAAAACCAAAAGCAAATCGAAATTACAAAGCAGCCGCAGAAAAAACAATTTGAAGTTAAGTAGAAAATATATACAAATACTGGAAATTTTGCAGCCAACGTTGTGAGCGGCTGCCGGGGTCATTTGGATGAATGTCGAGAGACTAGGTCCGATTTGGTCGACACTAATATGTTATTGCAGATGGCCTTGTTGCGCAGATTGATGTCTTCGGTGAGCAGTATAAGGTACTCAATATGCTGCTTGATCTGCAGGCAACAGTTGAGAATTCTGTCGTCAGGTGAAACAACCTCAATCAAGTGCTCCAGCTCGCTGGTGGCACTTTGAGCTAAACGAAAACAAACAGTACTGGGTATTAGGTTCCCAAAAGGTAACAAATTACTTTGATTTACCTTGTATGTGTCGGTTTTTCTCCTCAAAATTGGTGTTAAGGAACTTGATAGCACGTGCTGCCAGCAGCCTTGTGGCCTCACATGGCGCACGCTGTTTCAACTTGTCCAATTCCTGCAGCACGCAGTAGGGTATGTAGAGTATTGTGCCTTTAGTATCTGCGAATGTTAACAAATGAATCAATTCGCTGTTAAACTGTGCTAGTAATGACGCCTACCACAGAGCTTCATGCGGCTCAGGTCGTCCACGAAGGTCAAATGTCGCAGCATTACATTTGTGTCCAACACAAAGTAATAATGATCCTTCAGCAATTTGCTTAGCGGCCATTCGGCGTCAGTCTTTTGCTCAGCGGCAAGGCGCAGCAGATTCTCGTTGACTGCGACATAGTACTCGCTGACGTTCTCCTCCTCCTGGCTCTTGTCACTCGAAGCAACACAACTTGAATTGCTAGTGCTAGAAATCTAAAAGAGAAGACAATCTCGCTTTAGCTATTGTAAATGTGACAGTGGAATGTCGACATAATCACCTCAATAGTGAAAGTCTGCTCCTCAATGGGCGACCAATCCATGGCGTCCAAATCTGCAAAAATGTCAACAATCAATAGCAAATTAAATATACAGTTTTTTCAATTCACCCACCATCACCTTGCCCTTGCTGCTGCTGACTGCAGGGCGCGCTGTCCTGCAGCACGCAAGCCAAGGCCGAAGTACAAGCCGATGCGCATAGTGCCTTCGTCGATGTCTTTTGCACCAAGTTGCTGGAGGGCTGCTGCATTAGTGACAGCCGTAGGCGCTCCAGCCGACTATTAGCTGTGGAGTGCACAAAATTAGCCTCATTTTGTACGTCAACGATAGTTTACGCTCACCGCTGCCGCGCTCGTAAGCCGGTATGACCAGCGTGTTGGGCGCACTGTACAACTGCGACGCTGCAACATTGCTCGCAATCGCCTTCAAATTCATGGCCGTTGGTATGGTGTTGGTTGCTGCCGATCTCTTCACTACAATGGCCAGTGGCGACACCTCTGCGGCGTTGCGCTCGCGCTGCAGCTCTTTCAGAGCTTCCTCTATAGCCATTGGATTCGTAAGTGCGCTGTTGTCTTTTTTAGGTATCTTAAATGCTGTCTTTTTGATGCTGGGAACACGTGTTCGTTCCCCAATGGCTTTCTTGGCATTTTGGTAGCTGCTCATGGTGCTCTTGCAAATCTCCTTGATTTTGCTTACAATGCCGCTGCCCAGATTCATGGCAGCAGTTGTGCACGGATAGACCTCCTCATCCTGTACGTCATCCGTTTGTGGCGACGCCTCCCTGGTCTCTTTCGTCTTCTCAACCAACGTGGAATCTGTCAGCGACGAACACGACAGACTCCGCTTTCGTTGATAAGACGACCTACGCGGCGGAGGCTTGCGCAATCTCTTGGGTGTTGGCGGTTTAGCTTTAACGGGCGTTATTGTGCCCGAGCAGGATTGCTCCACCTTGACCGCCAGCGACGTGGCACTGGCCGATGGTTTGTGGCTCTTGGTGGGAGGCTCTTCGCACGGTGGTCTTTCCGTTTCTCTAAGTTCTGTTTGCTGCTTACGATCGGGCAATTCCAATTTAATTTTATTATCTTCCAAATTTTTCTCCTGCTCAGTGTTGTTTTCATTGTAAGCCGGCTTTGCTTTGGTGTCTTTGCGTAATGTGGTTTGCAGCCGCTTGAGACGATCGTTTGCCGGTGTGCGCGACGGCTTGGTAACTGTAAATTTCGACAATTTGATTCATTCGAAAAACAAAGCAATGACTGCAACAACTGCTTACTTGTCCACTTGGGTAACGGCAGGCGCCTTTTGTCCTCTGCCTTCCTGGGGCTGCTTCTGCTTGGGCTCGGCGCTTTCGTGCTGGTTGACGATTCCGAACCACTGCACCATTTCGTTTCACCGGTTGTCTTGTTGAAAAGGTAAAATTTTCCGGGACGCGAGTTTGACTGGCACTTCACCCAATCGCCGCCCGCCGTACTGGAATTGCTTCGACGCAACTGTCGTGTCTCCATATCGCTGCGGACAGTCCGAAATTCAACTTGCACCGAAAATATATAACTAAAAAAATATAGAATTGGCCAAGCTAAGCGTTAAATGAAAATTGTTTCGCAAATTGCCGAAAATTTTGTTTTTCCGTGCGCTTTGACATACAGCGCGACTAAGCTTTATCAGCTGCCGTTGAAAATGGAGTTGCCACACAAATCCGATTAGAAGTGATCGTCAGATTTGAATTTAATTCCAATGATAATTTTCAAAATTCCGCTTGGAAATACCTAAGTGGATATTTGGAATACAGATTCAAAGGATATTAATTAATATGATTTGAGGATTAAAAACCACATAGTTAAAGAAAACATACGACTTTGCAGCAGTCAAGTGGAGAAATATTATTGTAAAAATTGTTGTAAGTTGTGTTGTTTGAAATTTTTTCTAGCATTGCATGGATCGGGAATTCTTCCTAAAGTTGCTCTCCAGATCTTTGGTGCCTTGAAGAGCCATAAACATTGTTCCGTTAGTTTAGATTATGAAAAAGTTTGCAGCAACTTCGCACTCTACCAGCGTTTAGCACTGTTTTCAGTTTCAGCCGTTGAATAAAAGCATTCACCATCGTGCGCATTTTTGCAACCCTGTGTGCTGCTGGCCGTGATTCTGTGCCATTTGTCTTCTGCCGCCTGGAGCAACCGGTGTTTATATTCCTCTCAGCTATTTCAGCTTAATTGAGTTATCACAACGGGCTACAAATTGGTTATTTTTGTCTTAATAAAAAGTTTTCGCACAACAACAACAACAATATGATCAAGGTAAGTAAAAAAATGCAAAGGGCGTACTACGTGCATCTATGTGGAGCAGCAGAGTTCAAAGTCCACACAATTATAGTATTTTGTGTACCGCTTAGCCTGCGCTGCATTCCATCGGTTATACAATCATTTTCCATGATTTGTTGTTAATAAATGTCCATTCTTACAGAATGCCGTTACCCTCGTGACTGGTGGTGCTTCGGGCCTGGGCCGCGCCACTGCTGAGCGCTTTGCGCGTCAGGGCGCTCGAGTGGTGCTCGCCGATTTGGGCTCGTCCAAGGGCGGCGAAGTAGCACGCGAGATTGGCGACAATGTGGTTTTCGTGCCGGTCGATGTGACCTCCGAGAAGGACGTGCAGACAGCAGTGCAGACGGCAAAGGAGAAATTCGGCCGCTTGGATTTGGCTGTGAACTGTGCGGGCACTGCTACTGCAGTAAAGACCTACAACTTCAACAAGAATGTACCGCATCGTTTGGATGACTTTACGCGTGTGCTGATGATCAACACGGTGGGCACGTTCAATGTGATCCGGCTATCGGCGGGCTTGATGGGCGCCAACGAGCCAAACAAGGACGGACAGCGCGGTGTTATTGTGAACACTGCATCCGTGGCTGCGTATGATGGGCAAATTGGCCAGGCAGCCTATTCAGCCTCGAAGGCCGCTGTTGTGGGCATGACGTTGCCGATTGCGCGCGATCTTAGCACGCAGGGCATACGCATCTGCACCATAGCGCCGGGTCTATTCAATACGCCAATGCTGGCTGCGCTGCCCGAAAAGGTGCGCACCTTCTTGGCCAAATCCATTCCCTTTCCACAGCGTCTGGGCGAGCCGTCCGAGTATGCACACTTGGTGCAGTCCATCTACGAGAATCCGCTGATGAACGGCGAAACCATACGCATTGATGGTGCACTCCGCATGATGCCTTAAGTTGGCAGCGAAAGAACAATAGGCCGGCTTTCAATTGTCAACTGGGCCAATAATAGTTTTTGCTTGGAAGCAACCATGCATTTAATTTGATATTTTTTTGTAATCGTAGCAAATAAGGGAAAAATGAAATCATGTTAATCGTTGGCGAGCTGGCATGAAAACGCTGTGCCTTGCTTCAAAGCACTAAACGTACAGAATAAAGTTGCAATGTTTTTCTATACTAAAAGCGTCGTAAAGACAAATCGTCGCCTCAGAAAACGAATGTCGAATATTCCATTGAGCCTAGTAAGACATACGACAATTGTTTTCTGAGACGACGAAATGCTACTCACTGAATAAACAAAAGCCTTGTTATCATCGTAATGTTAGAGCCATTTTTGACTTTGCTTTGCGGTGAAATTGTATAGGCGCTGTTATCAGTGCTATATGTATGAGTAGATATTTAAAAGTCATTAACGTGGGGTGTGTGCAGTCCGAATTAATTGTCATGACAGTGCAAATGCATTATTGAAATGCTGCAGAATGAATGTTAATCAGTATGAGTATACGAATTGTTAATTGACTATGCAAATAAGTTAAAAATTTTATATAATTAGTGCATTTCAATTGGCTTTAAACATTTTCTAATTACTTGGTTCAAAGTTTAAGCATTTATTATGAACTGATTATAAAGAATAGTTCTATGCCTTTTGGCATAAATTAACCGTTCAAGGTTTACTTCTATGCAATAAGTACATTAAGCAAATTTTGTACATGCTTAGCAATTTTGAATTGAACATTTGCGTTAAAATGCACAATTTTGAACTGCTAAATGGTCTCACAAATATTTGCTTTGCATTAGGTGCAGAGTGCGTGCAAACTACTTAACAATGCACAAATGGAAAGTAGTTGCCAAAAATGAAAGACAAACGAGCAAAACACAGCTGGACCCAATTGCAATGGACACTCGGTGTGGTCAACAACAACGACAGAAGCACCACGTGCCACAGACAGCAAGACGAACTTTTCTTTCAACTTATATGCGGCGACTTTGGGGTTTAATTACAGTAGCAGCAACAGCAGTGACAGCAGCAAATGAAATTTCGGTGGAACGTTTGTGGTTAGAAGAAATTTTGTTGCTGTTCAACTGTGCACTGTGCACAGTTGTTGTTGTGTACATAGACCGATGTATGTGGATGAAGTGTAAACAACAGGCAGACGGCAGCTGCAGTCGGATGTGTAAATCATGTTGTGTGGGTCATTTGTTGTTTTTGGAATAGCAGTCCAAGCAGCTTTTGGGGTCATTCTGAAGGTGTCTGATGGTGGAGCTGGGCAAACTAAAGGACTTAAATTCAAATGTTTGCAGTTTTTGATATTTTTAGATTAAAACCAGTTGGCCAGTAATGTTTGTTTTTAGCAAATAGTCACAAATTCGCAAATCGATAATATTGTTTGTATTGTTTAGAACAACTGAAAAAACAAGACACAAGCAATTTTGATTAAAATTTCCACAACATTCCAGTACGATTATGTCAATAATTACGAGTATATATTATATAAAAATATCAGTGATAATGAAATTCAAATATATTATACGTTCAATACTTTCAAGTGCTAATCGCACCTGCAAAAAATATTAACAACAAAAACAACTAAAACACCAAACAGCTGCAATGCTTTTATTATAAATATATGAAAACGTTTATCACGTTGATTTGCTAAACGAAAGTGTTGAAATAAATAAAAATAAGTTGATAAAAACTTGACAAATAAATAAAAAAAAGTTGATCTAAACTGTTTGACATGAATTTAAAATACAAATAGAAAAATTAAAAAAAGTTTGAACCTAAGCAACTTGCAAAGTCAATTAATTGGCATGAAAATGTGTTCTACAGTTGACACCAGAACAACAAACAACTAAACCGCAATATGAGCAACAACAAAAAATTGTATATTTAGCTTAAGCAAATCAAACAAATCACACGACATTGGAATCGTCTGCCGTCTGTCCGTACAGATTTTCTTCGTTTGTGTATTTATTTATTTTTGCTTGTTTTTCTGTCTATTTGTCTGTCGACATCAAAGTGCCGAACAGTGGCAATTGATAGGCAAATTGGCACAACGATCAACACTTGCTGCAGACAAGCAGACACCACCCTCCTTCTCTCCCACATACCTAGTTTTTGTTGCTATTTTAGCTGTAAGTTTAATTGAAAATATCAGCATTGACCTCGCGCATTGGTACCATTTTTTTTACATATTCGTACATCACGTATACGCACTGTCTGACCTTTGGTTGACTGTGTACACAAGGATGCGAGCAATCAAAGATAATTTAACGATTTATTTATAATTACAAACAAATTATTTAATATTTATGGAAAAATACAAAATTATCACTTTTTGGTTTTATTTAACCATTATTAAAGAAACAGGGTTTTGATCAAACGCGCCCAATTCGTAGACTTCAATTAGAACGCAAACTTTCACTGATATCGCTGCAAATTATTGGAAACTATATTTGGGATAACTGTAAAATTTGCTTTGAATTCACTATTTATTCCTTAAATTAATGCATAAATAGAAAGCAAACCAAACATTTTTAAACGCTGCCATGGCAACAGTTTCAACAAAAATTTTCGCTTTCAGTGTAGCATGAAAAAAGCTAATTTTAAGAAATCAGTAATTTTAATTGCTTTCATATGTTTTTTCTTTTTAGTTTTGCTTTTTTTGTTTGCCTTTGTCACTTGACGTCACTCAAAAATTTCTACAAATTATTTCTAATTGGATTTATGTATTTATATTTACATTTTTTCTACCTCGCACATTGATATTTTTTTCTAAGTCATCTATGATTTATTTTCCATAATATTGAGAATTTAATAAAAACACTGAAAACACTTGTTTCATGTGGGCGAATCGGGTGTGATTCAGTGCTCGATTATAGCGACACCGTAACATTTTTCACATTTGACGCGTATTGGCCGCTTGCCGCCTTTCATTGTTTCACCCACACGCAACGTTTTATGCCTCCACACGCCACCATGTCTCGCAATTCAATGCTGAAACATACACACACACACACACACACATACAAACATTCAAACACACCTAAGTGACGTTGCTGCCACTCTTCTGGATCAAACTTTCAGCAAAGTATGCGCTGTTGAAATGGATTCAATGCCACTTTCTTCTAGCTGTCGGCGCGCACACTCCATTTGGCCAATTAAACGTTGACGTTAATTAATATTGCGCACTCTTTAAGTCATTTATTACGCTGCCTCAATTATTTTGTTCGCATTTGTTGCGCACAAATTACAAACAAAATGGACATGTTTTTGTTTGTGCGCCGCGTTTGGAATTCATTCCTCATTTGGATCTATCTATCAATCTGTTAATCTATCAATCTAATAATCTATTAATCCATCAATCTTACAACCAATTTTTCTATCAATCTACCAATCTATCAATATACTAATCCATCAATCTATGAATCCATCAATTTATCAATAAATTAATATATCAATATATCAATTTACCAATCTATCAATATACTAATCTATCAACCTATCAATCTATGAATCTATCAATATCTCAATTTATTAATCTATCAATATACTAATCTATCAACCTATCAATCTATGAATCTATAAATAAATCAATTTATTAATATATCAATCCATCAATCTATCAAACTAGTAATCTATAAATCTTTAAGTCTATCAATCCATCAATCTATCTTTCTATCAATCCATCAATCTATCAATCCATTAATCTATCAATCTGCCAATATATCAATATACTAATCTATCAATCTACAAATCTACCAATCTATCAACCTATGAATCTGTATCAATGTATCAATATACAATGTATCAATATACTATCTATCAATATATAAATCTATTAATCTACCAAAATACTAATCTATCAACCTACCAATCTATGAATCTATCAATATATGATATTAATATATTAATATATCAATCTATTTATCTATTAATCTATAAGTCTATCAATCTATACATTAATCTATCAATCTATCAAACTCTCATTCGAACAGTCTATTATTCTATCAATCTAGCATTCTATCAATCTATCGTTGTATCAATCTATCATTCTATTATTCTATCAATCTAACAATCTATCAATTCATTAAGCTATCAATCTGCCAAACTATCAATATACTAATCTATCAATCTATGAACCTATGAATCCATCAATCTATCAATATATTAATATATCAATCTATAAATATAACAATCTATCAATCTATCAATCTATCAATCTATCTATCAATCTATTAATCTATCAATCCACCAATCTATCAATATACTAATCTATCAACCTATTAATCTATGAATCTATGAATCTATCAATATATCAATCTATCAATCCATCAATCTATCAATCTTACAATCTAACAATCTGTCAATCCATTAATCTATCAATCCATCAGCATAGCAATCCATCAGTATATCAATCCATCAGCATATCAATCTATCAATCCATCAGTCTATCAATCTATCAATCCAACAATATATTAATCTATTAGTCGATAAATCCATCAATCTACCAATCTATCATTCTATCAACTATCATTGTATCAATCTTTCTTTCTATCAATCTATCTATTTTTTATTCCAAATCTCTTCTGAAAGTTTCTTCTTTGGCAATACACCGTTATTGATTTTAAAATATTGCCCGCCTCAACCTGGCCTCTTGTTTGCATGTGTGTTAGTGTGTTGCAAACATGCGAAGATAGGTTCAAAGTAAAATAAACAAGAATAACAATCGAGATGCGAGTGTCAACAGCCAAAACATAAATAGAAAAGAGAAGGTTTGCCGGGGCGACCTCAAAGGATCAAAGGTAGCACTCACCAATAGACAGACAGACAGACAGACAAGCAAACTCATAGCCATGAAGACGCCTAGAAGTGAGTAGAAAGAAAATGCAATTGTTTCGAGTGCACATGTTGTGGCATCTTGCGTACTTATGACCGTTTTTTTATGCATAAATTGATGTGTTTTTGTTTGTATTCATGTTTTGCAGTTGTGTATGACTGTGTGTGGCATTGAAGTGCACTTAAGAACGTTGAAGTATGCTAAGAAAATACAAACAAGCAAAAACAACATGAAAAAATTTGAAAAGAATATTTGCAAGAATACAACAACAAACCGGTAACATAACGTTCGCAAATGATTATGTGTGGGTGTCGGTGTATGTGTCAGCAAGTTTTTAGCTGATTTGCAAACAGTGTGAATAGCGCTTTCGTATGAATAAATCACAGGCAAATGTGTATAAATATGTGTGTATGTATGTGTATACTGTCGTCTCATGTGGCCACATAATAAACGATATTATTTGCTGAGTATTTTCTTTGCGCAAGTTTCTCTAGTTCGCTTCAAATGGCAGCTGAATTTGTTGCTACTTGGAGTTTTCCAAAGCAAACAGCAGTAAAAGTTTTAATATTATTTTGATAATGTAGAAAAATTATTTTCATTGACTTGTAACTGAAATTCAAAACAGTGCTTTAAGTCCTTAAAAACAAAAAACAACAAACAGTGTCTGTTTAATTTTATAATTTTTTATAATTTCTAATATTTGAAATAAAGAAAATTAAAAAAAGAAATCAACAAGGTGACAATATATTTTTTATAATTTTTTTTTAAAATAATTAAATTAATTTAAAAAATTAAGCTTTTTGTTTGTAATTTCATGAATATGCAACAATATATATTTTTTAATTTGAATAATTTTTTTTTATAATTAATTTTTTTAGTTTTTTAATAACTTTTTTTATTTTTTAGTAAAGAAATTGCGAAAGAAGACAAAAATTGATTTCGATTTTAAAATGTTTGTTTAATTTTATAATTTTTATAATTTTTAATAATTGAAATAATTAAAACTAAAAAAGGAAATCAAGACCAACAAACAATGGTTTTTTATTTTATAATTTTTTTTCCTAAATTTTTTTAACTTAAATAATTAAATTCATTAAAACAACGATGCTTTTCATTTGTAATCTCTTGAATATGCACAATATATATTTTTTTAATTTTAATAATATTTGTAATTAATTTTTCTTTTAGTTTTTTTAATAACTTTGTTTTTAATTTTTTAGTAATTAAAAAAAAACAAGAATTTGAAAAATTCAAAAAAATGAAAAAATACACATTTTTGTTTATACAATGTTTATTTAATTTTGGAATTTTTTTTTTTTTTAATAATTGAAATAAATATAATAAAAAAGGAAATCAACAAGGCGACAATATTTTCTTTTATTTTATAGTTTTGTCTTAAAATTTCTGCATTAAAATAATTAAATTAATTAAAAAAACGAAGCTTTTGATTTGTAATCTCATGAAAACGCAACAATATTTTTTAATTAAACATTTTTTTTTAATTTTTTGTGGTTTTTTAATATCTTTTTTTTTATTTTTAGTAATTTCATTTATGAATTCATCATTCACCAAAAAAACCTCACAAATATTTATGTTTAGTATAAAAAACTCATAAAAACTCTATATAACTTATGCACACAGTTCATGGAAAGTATTAAATTTTACGATATACGAAACCAACAGGGCGTTGCATTGCCACTCAAGCAATTTTTTATATATGTAAAACACACACACACAGTCATTCATACACACACGCAGCACTGCCAGCAGACAACTCACTCGCCGCATAAATCACTCAAACGCACATGTTGAGCTGAATACTTAATAACAAATTTCTCCACTGTGCGTCGTGTCGCTTTTGTTGCTCCTGTCGTTCTTGTTATTGTTGTTGCCACTTGGGGCCATCGTAACGCTGAAATGGGTTTGCACTTTAAGTGCATGTCTCGGAAAACAACAAACAACAGTGCAGGAAGGCGAAAGTGGGTTGAAAAGTAGCCAAAGCCAGTGCAGCGCCACGTTTTATGTTATGAGATCGCATTTCCGGCTTATTTGACGAGCTCATTTGCAGTGGCAGCAAATTGTGCGTCGCTCGACTGCACGCTGATGTTTTCATTTTCGTTTTATTCACTTTGATCTTCTTGTCATTTTTCTTGGCGCTGGCGTTGAAAAGTGTTGCATTGCGAGCGTAAATCGGATAAGATTTTATTGTACAATACACAAACACACACATACATAGAATGTTGTGTGTTTGTGTGTGATGTTGTTTATGTGAAGTGTTAATGTGAAATTTTATTGAAAATTCAATAAAGTGTCTTACAAGTGAACTACTATGGCATTGATTTATGGTATTTTTGAACAGTTGGGAGGATTTTAAAACTGATACAAAATTCCTCTAATGGAATAATAATGTTACTAGTTTAATACTTGTTTGTCATTTTTTTTTGCTTGATTGATGCTGAAATGGCTTTAAATGCTTTAAAACGAAATAAATGTTTAACTGAATTAAGCTTTAAAATTTGTATTAAATTTTTTTATTTTTATTTTTTTAATTTTCTTGGTGTATTATCAAAGTTACATTCATGTATGTAGGGATTGGATACTTGGAGCTTCTGGTTAGTACTTTTCTGCATCTCCCAGAAACAGAGATCTTTGCTATTGGACTTTGTGCGCCACTCATTTTAAGGAATAATCGGTCAAAATATTGATTTTTCTATGCTTGCAGCGCCTGCATTAGCGAAAAACCGTGCACCAAACCGATCTTAGTGAATTCCCCAACCATCATGCTGTCATCTTCTTTACACAACAGATGGCACTATGAGCGGTAGCTCACAACATCGGAGGCGTCATTCCTAAGTGGCGATAGATGGCAGTTTCATCACTTAGGGTTACCTGTGGCACGCTAATCACTTATCCTGGCAGAAGAACACATCCGATTTACGTAACCAACACAAGACACCATCTTCTGGAGACTCAATGCTCCTGAGAGGAGTTAATAAGGACAAAAAAATACTGTTGCATAGTCGAGCAACTAATCATCTTTGTTCGTTTTCGGGTTAGCTACTTAAAGATTGTGCTGAAGTGCTTAGGTAACTTAAACAAGCTGGGCAAGCTAATAAAGTCTTTGTACTTTGGGTATCAGGATACAAAGGCATAAGAAGTAACGAAGAAGGTTCCCAACCAACTAGCGCGGAATTCGTTGACGCTTTTTTTTAGGAATTCAAAGTTTTCAATGGAACTAATAGAACTGCATACAAAAAATTAAAAAGCCAGGAACAGATGAGTTAACCAAACGAACATCCTTAAGTTGTTAGACCAGTCAAGTTTCTCCTAAAACCCTAAAGTCTAACTAAGCCTAAAGAGAACTAATTTCAGAATGTTTAGAAGAATCTTCACGGGTCTTACAAGACTAAAGGAGGGATACTGTAAAATTTGGTTATAATTAGAAAATTTTGTTTTGGTAAAGAAGTAGCCGGAACATCAAAGCATATCCTCTTGTGGTGACATGGAGGAGCAACAGACATTTGGTTAACTGAATTTAAATAGGAGATATGACTTCTTGGGATTTCTTAAGAATGAGGGAACAAAGCAAAGAAGCAACTGAGATATTAAGAAGAAACGCTAAGAACAGATAACGAAACCAACTAAACATTCTCAGGGTCTCAGATTATCTAAACTTCCTCTGGCTGTCTTTACTCTTTCGGGACTACTGGGATAATACGTCCCAGCAAGTTTTTAATGCGTCTCAAAACAATTATTCAAATCTTATAACCCATGCAAAATATTTTCTCGATTTCGGTGTTCCCGCATAAAAGGATGATTTCAGAATTTGTGAGCATCCAACTTTCATAGCTTGACAATACTTCTTCTGAGATTTTTTTGTATTTCGAAATTAAACTCAGTCCCGAAAGGGTTAAACACCAGACTGCTTGACACGTATAGCAAACATAACCTTAAAAGGTCATCAGGAGTCTAGACAGATCATGAAATCATATGAACATTCTCAGTGATTCGGACAAGCCAAGCTTTCTTAGACTTACTTAAACATCAGACTGCTGTCCAGAAACAGAATCTGTTCTGAACTGATAAGCAAATCAGATAAACATTTTCAGGGGCACAGATAAGCTAAACTTCCTCTGGCTGACCTTGGCTCGTATGGCACACATAACCTTAAAAGATCATCAGGAGTCTAAACAGATCAGCAAACCATATGAACATTGTCAGTGATTTGGAAAAGTCAAGCTTTCTCTGACTTACTTAAACAGCAGACTGCTGTCTAGAAAAAATAATCTAAGAATGTCATTAGGAGTCTGAACAGCAAATCAGAACCCTCAGAGGCTCAGAAAAACCAAGCTTCTTCTGGCTGTGTTAAAAACCAGACAGAAATAATCTTAAAATGTTAATAGATGAGCAAACCAAATGAACTTTCTCAGCGGTTTGGACAAGCCAAGTTTTGTTTGGCTGATGGAATACCAGAATGCTCAGCTCGTTCAGCCAAAATATTCCAAAAATATCAACCGGTATCTTCTGCAGCATGATAAACTTAACGGATACCCGTTCAGTCCGGATAGAATATAAAATGGAGAAAAAGTGTTCGATAAAACAGAGCAGAGTTAAACTAAACGTTTGATTCTCTGACTGCAAATCGAAGACATGATATCCTGGTTTTTTCTTAGAAGCATACTAGAAGATGACACAAATGAGCCATTATTGCAGAGCCCACTGTCAAACTGCTATTTGCAATTCATATCCAAATTTATAAATCTTTTCTGTCTGAAAATAGAACCTAATCAAGCGAGAAGGTTTTGTGCTAAAATGTTACATCATGAAAATTTATTTTTTATGATATGATAAAAATATATCATATTTGAAGTTGTAATATTGTAAAAACCAGAATAACCTTAAAAATAAATAAATAAATTCATAAATAAAATATTAAAGCTTTTCAATCAACTATTGACATATCACTCATACGCAGTGGTGGGCGCGTAGCTAAATTGTGCACCAAAAAACGACTGCAAATTAATAAAACACTTACACGACACACAATATTTATTGAAAATAGTTCAACTGTAAATAAAACTGCAATGAAAACCACAAATTGCATGTCACTCATACGCCCCGGCGGCTTAACGTATAAATTTATAAGTTCTTCTGCATAACTAAACTTGTGCGCTTCGCATACAGTTATTCATTTACTATGTAACACAAAAAATATTGTGGCAGTAATAAAAACACAAAACATCAAATAACAAAAAACAAAAACAACAACAATGCTAACCACAATAAGCCGCTTGGCAATTGAAGGCGCACGCCAACTCACGCCGCACAATTCATTCATTCATTCATTTAATTTCATGATATATTTCAATTACATGCCAGCCGAACCCACAAAAAAAACCACCCAACATGAAAAGTTTGCAGACAACAATAAGAACCACAACGACAACAAAAACAACATTAAACGGCACTCATAAATAAATACTCAACCGTATTGATTATTTTGGGAATTTGCCAAAAAGCAAATAAAAAAAGAAAATAATGAAATAAAAAAACGCCAGAACTGCCAAACTCAACAAGTACGCGAGCATGGCGTCAGCTGCACGCATTGGCAGCGCCATCATGCCACTTGTTAAGCGCCTCGTAAAGCTGCAAGCACACCTTGGCGTGACATGCGAACGTTGGGGCAGCGGCGGATTAATCCAAGTCGTCTGATAAATTTGAAGCCGCTTGCGTTGTCTTTCATTCATTCTTTCCGCCCAGCCAACAAGAAATATTCTCGGTTTTTTTTGCGATGCAACCTTCTGACATTCACTTCAATCTGTAGGAGTATCATATAACGGTAACACGCTCGATACACAGCCTTATGTGTGCCTCTGTGTGCGCCTCTGTGTACTTGTGTACGTGTTGGCTGTAACTACAGCTGACAGCACGGCTGATTGAGATTCCACGGATTTGCGCACCCAAGCCGCTTTTAAAGTGCGTTTCATGCAAATTTTATGTTGGCTCCGATTTCGCTGCCTTTTCAGCCGCTGGCAAGCGGTGCGTATGAGCAATATTTGGCGTGTGTGCATGTGTGCGCTGGAACAATTTATGACACAACTTTACAAGATTTGATTTCGCTGCACGCTTGCTTCAATTTAAATAAACAAAATTCAACTGTTTTGCACGTTCATGCTGACAGTTAGTTAAAAATGTTTGGCCAATTTTTGATTTTGTGCAATTTTCAGCGTTTGACTTTAATACCTGTTTGGTTGTTGGTGTCATGTTTTCACTGCACTTGGCCACTTATGTGCACGTCGCTTTTAAGTGCCTTTTAAAATACTCATGTTTCAGAGGCAACGTTGAATGGAGTAAAAAATTTTGTATAAGTATACATTAATAAAAATCAAAATGGAATAAACTTTTATTTACTGATGGGCGTGGAGTGGGTGGAGTATAAAATGAAATGACGTTGCATGTGTGGCTGCTGTATAAATTGATTGTTGGCTGCTTATTTGGCTGTCAAAAGAGCTGAAAGAGCTTGAAGTGTGTTGGCGGAATTTGAAGTCAAGTTTTGTTTATTGATTTTTTATTTGTTTAATTTTTTATTAATATTCTCTTTATTGCATTTTATTTGCTGTTATGGTTTGTTGTTTTACAACTTGAAAAAATAAAAATACAATTTGATTGCATGAAATTGAAGGCTTTATCCAGCGTAGTTGAAATGATCTGATTTGGGTTAAAAATTCATTGTTTTTTGTAATTTTGGAAGTGCGTTTTGATCAAACAGATACTCGGAATTATTCAATAAAACAAAAACGGTTCAATTACACAGTGCAACACTGAAAAAAGGGACAAGGTCAAACCCATCTCATTCTCATTCAAAAAGTGCCAGGGGATTTTTCTCGGAATGTTCGAGTTTTTTTTTAAATGCAGTTTAAAGATGGCGGCTTAGTGCCTCTTCCCGAAACTTTTAAAACATCATATCTCTTGACTCAAATGTCAGAAAGGAATAATGTTTACGTCAAATGAAAGCTAATGATATGAAGTCGATGACACAATATTTTTTTTTTTAAATTTTCTGAGAATGGATATGAAGGAACTCAATTAAATTTTTATCCTTGAATATCCTGGAAACCGTGAGAGCTTAATTTATATAAGTGACTTCCGGTGAAAAAGCATTCAAAGATCTATACGGCTTATAAATTTCATGTAAATTACTTTTACAGTTAAGACTCTACAACGATTAACTAACAAATTTTTTGAATTTGTTGCACTGTGTTATTCATTAATATTGGTTAAATTTTCTTTAGATTAATCTCTATTGCAAGCAATACACATATTTGAACTCCTTTTTCAATCTTGAAAACAATTTCTATTTATTTTATTATTTTATTTTATTTTATTTTATTTGATTTTTTTTTATTTTATTTTAGTTCATTTTATTTTATTTTATTTTATTTTATTTTATTTTATTTTATTTTATTTTATTTTATTTTATTTTATTTTATTTTATTTTATTTTATTTTATTTTATTTTATTTTATTTTATTTTATTTTATTTTATTTTATTTTATTTTATTTTATTTTATTTTATTTTATTTTATTTTAGTTTATTTTATTAAAAAAAATAAAAATTTCATACCTTCTCTTTGCTGGTGTCTATCTTTGACAGACGTTTAAAGAAAACTGAGTCAAGCAATCACAAAACTATCTGAAAAGTTTTTGTTTTAGTACGAAATCTTATCTTTCCAACGACATATAGCATAATGTAATAGCTCTCAGAATATGAGATATAGATTACTAAATTCATCCAGTGGAAAATATTGTAATGTATTTTTTTTACATTTTCTCTATGTATAATTGTACATAGAAAAAAGGTATACTATATACAGTCGTGTCTGGGTATAGTGAACACTCTATATAGTGAACACCTCGATATGGTGAACACCCAAATTTAGCATCGAGCCTCTTAATATGAAACAAAATTTTAAAGCAAAAAACAAAAAGTGTGTTTTGAGCAAATAAAACGAGTTTTTGAACAAAAATGCTAACCCTGATATATGTTAGTGAACAACCTCAATATTGTGAACAGGCGTTGCAATAATTAGTTCACTATATCCAGACACCACTGTAGGTGAAAGTAGATTATTAATTTGCATTTTACTCCAACTGATTATGATTCTTTGTTTGAGAGTGAGTTAAAAATTGTATTATTTCATTGAAAAATTTAATATGAAATCTCTTTTGTTTATGCTAATTGAAGCACTAAAGTGAACGTTGCACTTTGTGATTTGCGTAATTAAAAGACTTTTTGTTTTAAATGCACAAACAAATGATTAAACAACCCATGCAACATACAACCACTCAGCATCAATAAAAAAAAAACAGCTGAAAAAACATGCACACCAACACAAACACCGACATCGACACATCATTTACACGAGCATTCACACACAACTCGCTCTCAATTGCATTGCGGCTGAGGCGTCTGAATGGCATTGATAATGTGCACTGTGCGAACACGTACCAAAACACACACACACACATACAAACATACAAAACAAACGGCGCTACCAATGCGTAAAATAGTCGACGGCAACATGGCGCAGCTTGGCGTGCAGCAACAGTGTTGTTGGGCGCCAGATAATACATTCAATTAAAAGGTGGCAGTATATATATGTATGTTTGTGTGTTATGTGTTGGTGTGTATAGATGTTTGTATGCTGTTAAATTGTTGCCAATTTGCATGCAGTCCGCGACCAAAGCGACTCGGCGTGTTAAAAGCCATTTAAATGCGTTTTATGTGTTTATATGCTGTGTCTGTATGTTTGTGTGTGTTTTGCGCACGGATGTGTGTTCGGCAGGCTGATTTTGCTGATTTTTAATTGAATTTTATTGCATGGTTTTTATGTGTTTAATTACGTGTTTTTGTTGAATTTAAATTTAATTGCGACAAATGAGCAATGTCGCTCATACGCCCCGCATGGCGGCAAAATTTACGTAAAATTCTCTCAGTAGATAATTTCAGCAATGAGTGGAAGTATTGCAGGCGACAATGCTGTGCAATGTGCAATGTGATTTAATTGATTTTCAATTAATTTTGGGTAATATTTTTGCTTACATAATTGATGCAGCTTAAAGGATTTGGCATTTTCATAATATGTGGTCATTTAATCAATTAAAAAAAAATTCTTTTCATTCAATTTTTTATGCAGCATGTGTCAGCTCATGTCGGACAATCGTTAAGCATTGTCGAAATCATTATTGCTGACATTTCCTTTTGCACTGATGCTGGCGAACTGAGGCAACTGTAGCGCAGTTGGCGGCTATCGAAGTGGCACTGATGGCAAGTAGCCATAAATAAAACGTGACCGAAAGACATATTGCAATTGCATTTCGTTGTGTCACATACGAGTCGTTGTAACAAAGATACCATACATTTTTTCTTTAAATTTATTTTCAGTTTTTTACGTAGTCTTCTTGTAAGTCTAGAGATAGCTGCCAGCGATGCTTCTACCTCTTTAAAGCGTTGAAACAGAGAGTTTGGAAATTTTTATTCGCGTTCATAACTGGTATTTAAGGAAATTTATCAATTTTCTAAACTTCTCCTTGCACCAGTAAAATTGTATTCCAACCCTTTAGAGCAGTCATGATCATTCTGCTCAGTGAAAATATAACGCGAAACTGAGAAAGGAAACAATTTAAAGACCATTTTTTATCATTTCTGATCGTCTGATGCATTGCATCGTGCACTGGTTTTAGTCACCGATTTATTCCTAGCAAATAGCAAAATAATCATCACTGCTTTAGTGCAACACAAAGCACTATTTTAATATGACATTTTCCTATTTTAATATGACACCATGTCAGTGGACTAAACCTTGGTAGTTGGGACTGTTACTGCAGTTATTTAAATGAAGAAGAATAGGAGTCTTTCTCTTTTATGACTTGGATGATCTACAGTCAGTCAACAGTAGAGACTTGTAGAAGTTTATCCATAAATCACATTGGCTGCATTAGGCTATTCATACATTTGTGGAAAATACTTTTAATTAAAAATCATATTGATTACTATATTTCTTCAAACATATATATTAATTAATTAATTTGTTTTTGCTTACCACAAATATTCAATCTATTGAAAGTCTCTACTAATACTTTTCTACATTTTTGTTTGTGGTATCACACAATGCCCATTTGTAACCTTACTGTCTTCCAGTAACGTTCGTGGTAAATGTTTCTCATACCAGAGGCCCAAGGTTCTATTCCTAGCTCGGGCTGGTGAAACACTCATCTATTTCGATCGCTATCCACATGAAGCAGATGAAAATTATAAGAATAACACAAGTGTGCTCTGGGAAGGGGTGACAAAAAACTCCATGAAAGTATGAAAGGAAAATTGCCAAGAACCCCAGTTCGGATTCGGCGTTAAACTGTATGTCACTGTGAAACGGCTTCACATTATTTCATAAATAGAAAAACTAAATATGGCATTTGAACTCGCGTTTCCAAAAAAGTTAGTTGTAAGGAACTTAGTTGAATTTTTTAAATGAACTTTTTACCTATTTACTGTTATTAGTCTGTAAGAATTGTAAATTCATAGACTTGATAAATAAATAAAAATAAATAAATAAATAAAAAAATACAAATATTTTGTCAAATTTTCGCTATTAGCGCTTCAGCCGATCTGTTGGAGATAAGACTGGAATGCAACAAGTCCCATCTTCACGAGCCCTCTTGGCGCTATTGCTTAGTATTTTCTCTCATGTAGAAAAGACCTTTTCGTAGATTCGACAAGAAAAAGGTACATTTGTTCTTATTAAGCGAATTCAGAGAACCCACGGTTGCTGCTACCTACCACCTTCTCTATTGCATTAACCCAATATCTTTTAAATTGTACTCGGAATCATTAACCCTTTAACTGTTCAATTTTGTTTCAAAAAACTTGTTCTGCTTACTTAATTATTTTTCAGCGAGTCCAAGTATACTTACTCAACAAAAACAGAGTAAACGATTTTTGCCTGTAAATTCAAGCAATTATGGCAAGAAATCAAAGGCCATATCGCATTACAAGAGTAAACCATAGCTAATTTTTGTCTATTATTACTATTATGGACATGGCAGAAAGGCGTATCAGATGGGCGTGGTCAATCTTTTATAGCCCATGTTTACCCTTATGAAACACAAAATCAAGTAATATTAATGTTGCTGATTTCATTCACTTTCACATTCAATTTCAATTTCTTTTGCATTTTATTTCATTCACACCACTGCAGTGGGTGTGGCAGGAAAGCCAATCAGATGGGGACTTACGTTTAGGTTATGAAACACAGAATCTTTTGAAATCATTTGCTTTAAAGACAAGTGACAGTCACTTGGTTTTGTTAGTCTTGTGGGCAAAAGAATTCGATGTTTGCCACAATGACCCGCGGAAACGACGGTATACAAAATTTCAATGCAATCCGACTTATTATTAGCTTGCATGGGCGGTGCCATATCCCTCGTTTAAAACCCACCCCATTCCCTTTGTCGAAAGGGGCGTCTAAATCGCAAGTCTGTGCCAAATGTCATTGATGTGTGACCTGTAAAAATTATTTAAAACATTTGGGTCATTTAAAAAGTGCCACGCCCCTTGTCCAACCTTGTCTAAATGGTGGCCCCATACCAAATTTCAATGCTGTCCGACCTATAATTCCGAAGATATTTCATATTAAAAATTTAGGTTGTACGGGAGTTGCCACGCCCACCTGCCGAGTCGTATTTGAACTTTCTGATACACCGAGATTTAGTCAGGATGAATATTCCATGAAAGATTCAGTTCAATCGGCTATCTTGTTTTTGAGTTTAAGTGTTGTGTGACCAACAAACAAACGGACATTTATTTTTATATATATAGAAGTTAAATAAAGTATAAAGTAAATATTCTAAAATACATAATTTTTGAAAGATCTTTTTTTACAGTTAGGTAATAATTCGAATGTAATTTTTTTTAATCTTTATGAAAAGTAAGCTCGACATTATGCAACAAATTTTCGTAAACAGTGAGAGGGTTAAAATGCACATATGTCAACGCTTCTTTTAATCTTGAAAATACTTCCCATATTCTTATTTTATTTTATTTTATTTTATTTTATTTTATTTTATTTCATTTTATTTTATTTTATTTTATTTTATTTTATTTATTTCATTTTATTTTATTTTATTTTATTTTATTTTATTTTATTTTATTTTATTTTATTTTATTTTATTTTATTTTATTTTATTTTATTTTATTTTATTTTATTTTATTTTATTTTATTTTATTTTATTTTATTTTATTTTATTTTATTTTATTTTATTTTATTTTATTTTATTGTATTTTATTTTATTTTATTTTATTTGATTTTATTTGATTTTATTTGATTTTATTTGATTTTATTTTATTTTATTTTATTTTATTTTATTTTATTTTATTTTATTTTATTTTATTTTATTTTATTTTATTTTATTTTATTTTATTGCGAATTGAATGTAATTTTTTTAATCTTTTTGACAAGTAAACTCGACATTATGCAACAAATTTTCGTTTCGTTCTGACGAGTAAGTATACTCGACATAAACAGTGAGAGGGTTAAAATGCAGCTTACACACTCTAGCAGTTTTTCGCAGCTCACTTTTGTAGGGTATGTTAGATGTGCTGCCTCGGTGGCTCAGCATTAGTGCACTTCTCCAAATTTTTCCATTCTCTGTTCGTTCTTATTATTTTTCATCTCATCAACATTACCTGTTCCAATTTGTTACCTTGTGATAAGCTCCAATTCTTCCCACTCAATTCAGTGGATGCGAACAACGCAGCAAATCACCATTTTCAGTAGTCGCAACAACAACAACACCAAGCCATCAGCAGTGCTCTTATGCTCTCACAGACTAATGGAAACTGGATGCATCGCTCAACGAAGACACAAACCCTATGCGTTTCTCACCTTTTTATCAGCAACGAATGCACTGTGGCCGCTCATGTAATTTAGTAACTCATATCACTTAGTAAAATAAATATATGCAACTCTTTAATTGAAAACTTTCACTTCCGCCTCTAAATGAAACAAAACACGAGCACGTTGTGTGGTAACAAAACTTGTATAGAATAGAATTAAAAAACTAATGATTGCTGCCAGTGCACCGCCTACTGTGTTGCGATATTTGTGGTTTTATTCAAAAATGTGCAGCAGCAGCCAGCAGCATTGCCAGCATCAACTTATCGGGTTGCATTGCGAGGACTGCTAGCGATATCACTGACTCTCGCAGAATATCAGTTGAATACCGGAACCGACACAACGCTGTCGTTGAGATCCCAAGCGAGTGAATAAAGTGAAAAAGAAATATAAATGCAGTTGCAAATAAAGCAGCGATTTCCTGGAATGTTCTTGAATTAAAAAGTGTCTTCGAAACCGCATTGCGTATTATTCAGAGTTAAATTGTTCGCACATAATGTTCATTCCAAGCCAATTCTAGGAGTTTCATGTGTAAGTGGAGGAGCAGGAAGATGTGTAAATAACAATAATCATTTTGACTTTCAGTAAATGGAACACAATCAGACAAATACGAGCATCGCATTCGAATGGCCCTAAAGCCATCGACACAACAAAAACATTATTTTTGTACTCGCATCAAATAATTAAACATTCCTTAAACAAATGCCCGCAGCAACGCACAAATTCATTTACATACACACACGACAGACAAACGCATACACCTCACATACTCAGTGCACATTAGCCGAAATACCTTTGACTCTGGCACTTTGTTCCTTCGTCGCCTGTTCGTTTCCTCGCATTGATTGCAGATATTCTCGGTTATTTCAGTTTCTCGGCACTTTCGTGTTTGCTTTTGCTTTCATTGCTTTTTACCTTTTATTGCACATCATCAAAATCCACAATTGCGCGCTGCCGCTGCCGCCACCAGACAGTGCCGTTCTTGTCATTCATCTCGTACACTTCCGCCCCACCAACACCAACATGAACGGCACATGCACAAACTCACCACGGCAATCGTGAACTCAACACGCACACACACACGGCGCGGCGGATGTTTTGTGAAGTGCTCCTTTTCTACATTTTGGTCCAATTGGAAAGTGGCAAAAAATTAGCAAAGCGGAAGAGAAAGAGGAGAAGAGCGGCATGCAAACCCACCTCACCGCTGTTTATGCTGCGCCGTGCCATTACCACACTGCCCTACATTATCCTGCTGCGGCTGCGGCGGCTGCTTGACAAAAGGACAGGCGGAAAGTGGGCAGGTGGGAAGCGGCTAGTTTGGTGGTCGAGTTGGTGTGCTGAGAGCGTGTTGAGCGTTTTCGATTTCATTAATGAGTGTAGTCGGGGTGAGAGTGAGAGAGATAGAGAGAGAGGGAGCTTGCAATTAAGGGTTTAGAGAAGCTTTTCGAAATTCCCGGCTTTTTGAATTATTCGAAGGGACCTTCGAATGCCAAGCGGTGTTTTTGGAATTTTTCAAGCTGCAGAATTTTGTTGTTGTTTTAGTGATTTTTTGTTGTTGTTTATGGTGAAGAATTTAAAATTCCGGCTTTTTGAATTATTTGATTGTACCTTTGAATGTCAAGCGGCGTTTTTGGAATTTTTCAAGTCGCCGATTTGTTGTTGTTGTTTAGGTTGAATCTTTTAAAATCTTTGAAATCTAAATAATTGTTGGGTTCAAATGTTTGAGTTTTTTTTTAGTTGCTACTGTTCAATAGAAGTTGTAGTTGCCGCCTTAGTTGTTACTGTAATATCAGTTTTAGAACCAATTACACCGTGCGGCAAAAATAAAAAAAAATTGTTCACTTCGGAAAAAATCCATATTAAGCTTGAAACTAGAGACCTAACACAGTAATACTGTGTACTCAGTTTTTTCATTTCTACATCCTTTGTACTTTTAAAAGGACTTTAAAGTTTTGAAGGGGATAACAAATAAAAAAATGGAAAAAATACTTAACCTCGTTAGAATATGGCGATATGTATGTCAAATGAAAGAAAAAAGCCTCAAGAATTTAAATAAAACTGATTTTTTATAAATTTGTAAAAACGAGATATGAAAAAGGTCCTTTGAAAATTTTAATCTTTTATATCCTTGAAAATTTATATAAGATTTTCTTGAAAAGTAACTATGTTAAAACCCAAATTTTCCTTGATCACGTGTCAACATTTCATTATTCTCGCTTCATTGATTTTGTATCTTTTTATTTTTTCACGCATAGTTTCACGCACATATGGATTTTTCCCATATGTTACGGTGTTATAGTTAGTTTCAAGTTTCGGTTCTAACCACTGTTGGATAGAAAAAAATTGATATTTTTACACATAAGTCGTGTAATTTACACAATAGTCGTGGATCATGAGTCGTGTCAAGGTGTCATGGAAGTTTTGTTCAGAACCTATTGTTCGATATTTCACCATGGAAGACTTAGCCTGCCATAACGTCCACGAATTATTCACCTGATCCATCTATCCATATCCGACCCATTCAAAACTTTCAGTCTCTGAACTCTTGAGAAGATCCAAAGTTTTCGAACAAAAACGTTTTCAACGATGAGGTCTATTTCTGGCTTATAGTTAAAAAATTATTCAACTGATCTACGAAGAAAGGGCCAAACCCTTTCTTGTGCTTCTGCTTCCCTTCTTGTGCTTATGGTACACAAAATTGGTACACGGAACGCGTTATACCAATAGAAAATTTCAGTCATTGAACTCTTAGAAATGTTCAATGTTTTCGAACAACCACTTTTCCAACGATGAGCTCTATTTCTGACTTAATGGCTACGATAATGAGTAAATTTGTTGCATTTGTATTGAAAAATAAACCGAAAAGATCTGAGAACTGATGGTTAGTGAACTGGTGGTATGATTGGTCTATATTTATTCAGAAATGAGACCGAATGATGAAAAACTATTTGACGTCGACGACAATGAGTTCCAAAAAACATTGCGCTATTTTCGATAAAAAATATTTCGACTGAATTATTTCCAGTTGAAATTAGTTATTAAGTTCTAATTTTTAATTAAATTTGCCATTTTTAACCCTTGAAGGGTAATAACCTTCATCGATTCAACGAACACATAAGTTTCTTCAAGACTTTCTTATTGTCCGATCTGATTGCTTTCTCTTTTCGTGTGATCTCAGTTTGCTATGTGCTTTATTGTGCGAATTATATAAAAAATATATATTTAAGTATAATAATGAAATTGGAATTTATACGATTTATGGTTCTTCCAAAAATCGAAGTAAATACGACTTCGTCGATTCGACGAAGATAACCAATAACGTATGTAAAATATTAATACCCTTCTAGGGTTAATTATGAATCAGTTGTGTTTTCAGTTGAACCTTAAATTGTCAAGCACTGACAGTTTCAGCTCAAGTTGTTATTGTAGTTTTTATTTCAATGCCGCGTAATGTTTCAGTTCTCAACTCAAAAAAATTGCCAACTGTTGTTGTAACTAAAACCGACAGCTCTAATTTTAACTACAATTCTTCTTGTCCTTCAATTGTTGTTGTAGATTAACAATAGTTTCCGTTTCCCCTCTAATCAAATTGTATTTCAAATTATTAACTTAGCTATCGTTGTTATTGTTAATATTACAATAATTACTGTTTTTTCTACTTTCAATCAATCCTTTCTACTTTTCTGTTCAATCATTGCTTCTCGTTGCAAAAAGCTCTCATCTGTTATTGCATCTGTGTGGTTGTTATTGTTGTAATTTATGACGTTGTCTGCTCCCTGCTATGACGTCTGCAATTGACCCCCAAAAATTTGAAATTGCGCCTCGGCCTGCTTGGCCATTCAGCAGGCCATTTGCACTGCTCGCAATATTCGAAAGCTTTTGCGCCACTTTTTGTTCTTAAACTCATTTGACATTTCTATTGTCGCTTATCGTCTCGAACGATAAAAAAGCTCAAGGTGAAAATCTACAAAAAGTCACAGGCGCTCTCCGTCCATTCAACCATCCATCTAATGGTCTCTCAGTGGGCCAACGCTTCGGCTGTTTCGTCTCGCGCTTCGGCTGTTCGCATCGCACGCGTCGTTGCTGTGTTGCATCCGCTGTGGCGGTTTCGGCTTTTTGGGTACGTTTTTCGGTTTCGAGTTTGGTGTACGGTCGGTCGGTTGGTCGGTCTCCAGAAAACTTGGTGCGCCAGCGGCCGATAGTCGCTGGGAATACGCCGCGATGCTAAGAACCGCGTTCGCAAACAAACCTGTCGTCGTCGTCGCCGCTGTCGTTCGCCAAGACGAAGAAGAAGCAGAAGCTGAGGTAGAAGCCGTCGTCGTCGCTGCCACCGCCGCTACCGTCGCGTACTCCTCCTACTACTCCGCTCCCGCCGTGTGTTGCTGGCGCTCGTGCGCCGCCGCTGCCGTTGCCGCTGTCGTTGCCACTTGCATCGTCGCTGTCCGCGTACGCGTCGCTGTCGCCGTGGAGTAGTAGGAAGCGGAGTGCAGCCGTTGTTGGTGTGTTCGGAGTCGGAGTCGTTCAGATGCTGCTGCTGTCGCGGTCGCGCACGCCGGCGCTGGCATTGCACTAGTGCTAGCGACCGACCGCAATCGCGAATACGAGCAGTGACGGTGCTGGTGCCACTGCTGGTGGCTGGTTGGTGATGGTGATGGTGCTGTCGGTGGTTGGCTGATGCTACGCGCTGCAGCAGCCCCAACGCGCCGCGCTGCGCTCGTCTCGTCGCTTCGCCAAGTGTCAGTCAAGCGGTCGCTGCAATGTGTCGAAAGCAGCAGTGTGCAAGTGTTGAAAAACCAGCAAATTTTCAAAATCACCCAAATCAAAATTGCACCAAATAAAATAGTCGCAAGAAGAGCAACAACAACAACAAATTAAAGCAGCAGCAGCAACAACAATCGAAGCGGCCGGAATGCATTGAGGTAAAGTGCAAAGTATGTAACGTGAATTTGTGCAGAACGGAGTTTCGTCCGCCGTGTCGGCCCAGTGTTCACTTCTCAGCTTCTCGGCTGCGTTCGCGGTTGCGTCTTTGCGCCCGTTCGCACGCCGCTCGCCCGCCTACTCGCTGCCGCGCTGTCTGTGTCTGTGGCTCACTTTGTCTACGCTGTGTGGTGCGCGGTGCAGTGCACCGATTCGATTCGCGGTCCGCTGTCGTCTTGTCAAATAAATTTGCGTCTGTCTCTCTGTCGAAATGATTCAATGAAATCGACGCTGCGATCCGCGCTCCCCGACGTGCGCTCGGTGACGTAAATCGAAACGTTCCATTCGCTTTGCTGCGCGTCTATTCTGCGCGATTGCTGCCAACGAGCGAGCGCTGCAAGGTAATTTTGCCAAATACTCCTCGAAAGAAATCATCAAATTTTGTAAAAAAAAAATTGATATGAGGAAATATTGCAAAAGGGCTGGTTTAGAGTGAAAAATGTGCTTGCATTAGCATCGTCGCTGTGTGTGTGTCCTTGAAATCTAGGATGTCTTCCATAATAAATGTGCATGTCAGTTGGCTAATGGGCCATGAAATTTGTGAAGTTTTAGAAGCTAAAACAATAAATTCAAATCCGAAAAGTCAAATGCAGAAAGTTTCAAAATCAAATAAATTACATGAATTGGCTTAAATGGAGTCTCATCTCGCTTTGATGTTTCGAAACTTCAGCAAAATTGAAAATGGAAAAGGTGCATTTTATTGATTTTTGAAGTGTTGTCAGCGGCGCGAGTGCGCGTTCAAATGCACTCAAGTTTGCCTTCTATGTGTTTGTGTGCGCTTACTTATTAATTTTTTTTTTTAAATAGTGAAACTGGAGCAAACGCTGCGCAGATTGTTTTGTGTGTGCCGGCAAAGGAATAAAAGAAACCTAAAATATGTCCAAGTGTTGTCCAAGTGTCAGGAATTTTAGTGTTAACATTGAAAAAGTAATAAAATTGGTTAAAAAAATATTTTGGTGAATTTGCAACAAAATAAGTTCCCAGTTGCTGCATGTCCTTTGCTTAAAACTTAGAGACGAACTGAAATTGATTAGTCAAAAAGTAAGAAACAAGTGAATCCTTGCATTCAGAAATAACTGAGTTTTTGCATGTCCTTTGTTAAAGGTCAAACAAAGGTAGTTAATGAAAGGTTAGAGACTGAGTCTGCTAAACTTAATAGGAAATTTAAGTGACTTTACATTATTGAGGAAAAACGTATTAATAAACCTAAATATTAAAATAAACCTGAATATTAAAATAAATAAAATAAACCTAAATATTAATAAAATAAATAAATAAATAAATAAAAATTAAAAAGAAAGAAGAAGAAACAAGAGTGGGTGAATAAAAGAAAATAAAAAATATACTTGTCAACTTTATTAAACAAGATGTTTACATTATTAAAAAGTTATTTATAGAACTTATTATAAAATAACAAAAAAAGAAGAAAAAAATAAGTGAATACAAAAAATATGGAATTAGCATTGAATAAATTTGGAAAAAAACTTATTAAGAAGAAAGTTAATTAAAAAAATTATTCAAAATTACAAAAGATAAACAAAAGAAGAAGCACGGCTAAGTGAATACAAGAAATTTTGAAGAAAACCAAGTAAAGTAAAAAGATTTTTGTTCAATAAAAATATCCTAACATTTATAAAAAAGTTGATTATAAAACTTAATCAAAATTTTTAACATAATAACAAAAGAAGAAACAAGAAAAAGTGAATAGAAAAAATATGAAATAAACATTGAATGAATATGAAAAAACTTTATTAACAAAAAAGTTAATTACAAAACCTTTTAATAAGAAATGTATTGAATAAAAAATTAAAATTGAAAAAAATATGGAAAAACTCAAATAAGAAGCAAGTTAATTGCAAAACCTTTAAAAAATTACGAAAGAAAAGCAAAAGAAGAAACACAGCAAAGTGAATACAAGAAGTTATGATTATGAAATTTGTTTTTTTAAATAAAAATATAAACGAATAACAAAAGAAGACACAAAAACCAGTGAACATAAGAAAAGGTAAACTAAACTTTGAGGTTAACATTATTAAATAAAAAAGTTGATTAAAAAACCTATTAAAAATTAGAAACGAATAAGAAAAGAAGAAACTAGAAACGATAAATATAAGAAAATGTGAAATAAACTTTGTAATAAGTAAAGTAATAAGTGAATAGAAAACAAATTTGAAATAAACTTTGAAGTTAACATTTTTAAACAAAAAAGTCAGTTATAAAACCTACGAAAAATTAGAAAAGAATAACAAAAGAAAAAACAAGAATATGTAAATAAAAGAAATTATGAAATAAACATTGAAAAAATATGAAAAAACTTTATTAAGATGAAAGGTAGTTATGGAACCTAATTAAAA